>JAQJVL010000008.1:819621-1176326 GCA_035578905.1 Stictocephala bisonia
AAAAAATGATATCAGGTGTTATAACTACAAAAGTGCAAATTCAAAAGTTCCAGAACGGAAGTGCCAAACTAAAAGTGCCTAAGACAGCAAGTGCCACAAGCCTTAAATGCCACTTAATTAAAATGCCAATAATAAAATATGCCAAAATTTAGGTGCCAAAAACATACAATGACATTGTTTTTATTTTATATAACTTTTTACGTATAAACGTGGATATGGTAACTTACATTTTTTAAATCCTCAACTTCTTTATAAACTTCGTAATTTGCTGCCATATTGAAAATTCTACGATCCACTTCTTGATGATGGCATTCTTCGTACACGCTGTCCCAAGGCAATTTGGCTTAACATTGTTTCAGTATCTCCTTGTTCTCGTTGTACTTCAACTATGAAAGCATAGAGACTTGGATGTTTCTTTCCCATTAGCAACTGAAGCTTGTTGTGCCACCCTTCAAAGGCATTATTAGTTTTTGATTTCCCTTCCAGAACTGAGGTATAATGGTTCCATAAAGCAGGTGCATAGCGAACCGGTACATATCGCCTTCCGCCTTCTTCCTCTGGCAGCGCGACCTCTTATATACATAACCTCAAAGTAATCTACTACATTTGTGAAACTTTCGGGATTCAACATCACCGCCTTTTTTCACAACAATGTTTCCTCTATCATCAAGAGTGGAGGTTAGGCGAGTACCTATTCTCTATGGAATTTGCGCCTCCAGTATTTGCTTGCAGCCGATGATAAATGTTTGATATAAATAAATACTCATTATAACACAAATATAACGTTTTTCCTTTAATTATAAGTCACGCTTAATACAAAAAACTTTATATAAAAACAGATCGAAATTTGTATACAACAAATATTTATTTGAGGTTTTTATGGTAACATTTTTTACGATCGGTACTTCATCATTTAGGCAATTATTAGTTTTGGCATTTCATAATTTTGGCATTTTTATGATTGGCACTTTTGTAACCTAATCGATATCAGGTGCTTAGAAACCAAAGATTTTCAAAAATACTTCAATAAACCTGCTGAGGAGAAGTAGCTTAATGTTTAATCACGGACACAATCGCATGTATTTTGTGATAAATTAAAAAATTTAATTTTAGTTTGATCACACCTTCAAAATGATAATATAAAGATCAATAGATTTTAAGCATTTATTATCAAATGAAAACATGAGAAAATAAGACCTTACGAATCATTACTGACTAATAAGATATGATTTTTTTAAATAGAGTGCGCAACGTAGATTATTCATATTATAAAACACAAATAAACTAACATTCTGCCTGAGATGAAGAATGTCCGAGAGGTAAATATTTAAGCGTTAGCCGAATTCCTTGGCCATTTCATAAATTCGTTCAGAACGCACCGTTAGCGAGCCATCATGTCATGATTTGCTGGGGATCAACCGGTGAAGAAAGAAGTGTGCACATCGCAGAGAAGACGAGAAAATGACCCTTGGATAGGTAGGTGGGATGATGAGCTATGGACTGTGTGTGGTATGGTAAGAGCGTTCCCCTTCCCTTCACTTACCGGACTTCCGTTAGAGACACTTGGGAAAGCGAACCAAGCGAGTGAGCGAGCGTTTCCTTATTGAAGGATAATCAGATGTCAGTCAGATGTGGAAGACGGTATTGTGCCCGGGTGAGCCCGATCGGGCGGAACCGGGCTGCCCGTGAAACGGCAAATTGCGGGTCGCCGATTGACCAGGGTAACGGGGACCGTCACGGACATCTGCATGCGACGGTGGCGCCTGAAGACACGGGCCGCTGCCCTGACGACCTCAGGGTGGGGTCACGGCACCTCTGGGGTCCCTGCTGAGCCCACTGACCGCTGCGGAACCGCTTCTTCTGCTGAATCCTTACGAGTTTGTTTCTTCTTTTAACTAGACTTAAGATTTCACTAAAACAGTTTATTAAATTGGTTAAAACTGTCTAACCTGCAATGCCTCAGGCGTTGCACTCAGATGGAAGTGCATCACGCGTGGAAAGGCCAGTAGCTCGTTAAGGGTAAGTGAAAATAATTAATGGGGAAAACTGAGGTGGTAAATCTGGAGAGGACGCGACGCGTGCTGTTAGAGGTACGTGTTAAATCTTACCGTATTGTTCTTAGTAATTGCGTTATAAGGCTGCATTCCCCTTACTTTCCTCCCCTTTGCTTCCCCTCTCTCGCCCCTGATGTACTTTCCAAACCACCTGCGTACGAGAGGTGTTGCTAAGGAGGAGAATTGGATGGGATATATTACACAGAACTACAATATATTGCTTCTTTGTTCACTAATAAATGAATCGACTCAAGATTTGCAGTTCCAAGGAGAGATTTCGATAATAGTTGTGTGGGAAGTCGTGGAAAGATTGAGAGAATATTATGCTGGGGTAGCATATAGACAAGTATTCCATTCAAGAAATTAGTTAGTAATAAAGAAGTGTTTGGGCTACACGCTTTGAACAACATAAATTAGTATTTTGGAAGAACTTTAGAATTTTTAAATCATACTCATGTAGTTCTAAACAAACTGGATACATACATAAGTTAAGTCAAATATAATTAAGTCACATATAGTTAAGTCACATATAGACCTTCTAGTACTTCACTGAACAAAGACCTCGCTGATGAGTGATAGCGCACTTTGAACCACTTGTATACCAAATATCATGATAGTCAGTCATAATTTTGGCTGTTAGCGTATTACGAACAAACAAGCAAACAGACGAAATACCATACAGTCAAGTTAAAACAAACACCTCGTTTCGCTCAGTCAATACAGCTTTATTCTAATCGCAGTAGGAAGCAAATAGCGGTTCCAAAAACACATAAAACAGTCTCCATAACTGATCCTGCCATAGTAGCCTACCCATTTCTTCTGGGGGAAATACTTGATACATTTCTTATATCGAGCTAAATGACTAAGGTAGGTTGCCTTAAATGTGCGGACCATGGATGGGAAATAAAAACTGGTCATTGATGGAAGATAAATGAGCAATTGGTATTGGTCTAAAAACATTCATCAAATCACCAAATTTCACTATCTTGCTATCAACTCGATCAACTGATATTACACGTACAGTGGTGTTGGCCCAACCACTCACTCAAACACATACAGTGGTCTTGGCTCAACCACCCGCTCATACACGTATAGTGGGGGCCCAACCACCCACCCATACACGTACAGTGGTCTTGGCCCAACCACCCACCCATACACGTATAGTGGGGGCCCAACCACCGACCCAATCACGTACAGTGGTCTTGGCTCAACCACTCACCCATACACGTACAGTGGTGTTGGACCAACCACCCACCCATACACGTACAGTGGTGGCCCAACCGCCTACCCATACACGTACAGTGGTGGCCCAACCACTCACCCAAACACGTACAGTGGTCTTGGCTCAACCACCCACCCATACACGTATAGTGGGAGGCCCAACTACCCACTTAATAACGTACAGTGGTCTTGGCCCAACCACCCACCTATACGCAAACAGTGGTGGCCCAACCATCCATCCATACACGTACAGTGGTTTTGGACCAACCACCCACCCATGCAAGTACAGTGGTCTTGGCCCAACCACCCACTCGTACACGTACAGTAGTGGCCCAACCACCCACCCATACACGTTCAGTGGTCTTGGCCCAACCATCCACCTATACACGTACAGTGGTGGCCCAACCATCCATCCATACACGTACAGTGGTTTTGGACCAACCACCTACCCATGCACGTACAGTGGTCTTGGCCCAACCACCCACTCATACACGTACAGTAGTGGCCCAACCACCCACCCATACACGCACAGTGGTCTTGGCCCAACCACCCACCCATACCGGGAGAGTCGCCGCATACGGGATAGATTGCGCACCCCCTCTAGTTTTTGTGTCTGCCGTTAGAGTGTGCGCAGATGAGCACTGCAGTTGCTCAGTGGACGCTGCTTTACTGTACAAGTGGTTTTGTTTCGATCGCTCAAGTTTTACGCCAGTTTTAAAGGAATTATTCAGGTAAGACCCAGATTTCTTCACCGAATGTTTTTCAGCATGATGTTAAATTAGTAATCTATGCCTAACTGCATAGTTTTTCTTACTGTATAAGGCATTGCAGCAACAGTTTGTTGTGTTAGGAGTGTACCAGTCTCTTTCCGACCATCTTGGTCGACAAGACCATACCGTTGTAGGGTGCGGCATCTCTCCCGTACAAATGGGATAGATGCCGCAGTCAAATCTGGTATACATGCCGCATTTTTCCCTTAAGGGATATTTGCCGCACCATTCATATAACAGTTTTAACTTATTAAAAATCTTTTTAATACATTATTTTATTGCTTTTAAATACCCATTTATGTTCCATAAAAGAATATTGTGATAACTTTTAGGTCTTTGGAACATAATACAAACGTTATAGGTATTATTTTTATTATTATTTTTATTATAGTATTATTTATATTATTATTATATTATTATTTATATTTTCCTATATTTTCCTATACTTGAACCCTTTTATGGTAACAAATGTATAGCGTATGAATAAAAACTGTGAATTATTTTAATATTTAATTTTAATTATTTTTTAATTCAATTTTAATATGATTCATTGCAGGCTTCGTACTATGCCAACTTTCTACAAGAGAAAACCGGGGACCAAACCTCGTGGTCTTTGGGATCCGGAGAGATTGAAGGAAGCTATAACAAGGATTCAAGCAGGAGAAATATCTTTTCGAGAAGCGGAAAGATACTACGGGGTACCCGCTAGAACCTTGAAAAGAAGGATGGATTCGGGTAACACTAATGCTGCTGGCCATGGCCCTACAGGTAGGCCATTTTTACTTTTATAGTAGCCTATTTTTGGATGGTACTATTAGCTAAATTAATAAGATGTCAAGTTTTACATAGCCTATCTCAAGGTGTAAATTTCCATTGAACACATGTAGACCTACGATAAACCACACTAAATCATGTTGTGGAATTTCAGGTAGCCTTGGACGTGAAAATGAAGAAAGGCTTGTGAAACACATAAAAAAACTTGGTGATGCTGGTTTTTGTCCTGATCAAAAAGCTGTAAGGAAAATGGCATATGAATTTGCAGTTTCCCTGGGTATTAGACATAAATTCAACAATGAAATGAAGATTGCTGGATATGATTGGCTTTGGAGTTTTATGCGTCGAAACCCACAACTATCAATAAGAAAAGCAGAAGGGTTATCAATAGCCAGAGGAAGAGGACTTAGTAGGGAGGCGGCAGACACCTTTTACAATCTCCTACAGAGAGAAATCGAACTGTATGAACTCCAAGACAAGCCTCAGAGTATTTTCAACGTAGATGAAAGTGGGATCCAACTCATTAATAAAGTTGGAAAGGTTGTGGCTAAAAAGGGAGCAAAGGTAGTCAATAAAATTACTACAGGAGAAAAAGGTGAGACGGTGAGTTTAGTGGCTTGTTGTTCAGCTGAAGGCAGGTTTCTTCCTCCAGCGTTAATCTACAAGGGGAAAAATCTAAAACCTGAATTCCAAGATGGGCTTCCTGCAGGATCTAAAGTATTTATGAACCAAAAATCAGCGTACATCAATAGTGAGATATTTATTAAATGGTTTGAAGAAGTGTTCCTGCCCCGAAAGGCACCGGGAAGAAACATCTTGATTCTAGATGGACACTGCTCCCACGTTTCTTCTATCACGCTCCTTGAACTTGCTGAAGCTCAAGAAGTAACTTTGCTCTGCCTACCGCCCCACACGACACATGCTTTACAACCACTAGACAAGGCTTTTTTCGGGCCATTGAAAAGTTATTTTAAAACTGCTAGCAATACCTGGGTTGAACAACATGTTGGCCGTTCACTAACAAGGTATCAGGTAGGCCCTTTGATATGTGAAGCATGGGAAAAGGCAGCATCAGTAGGAAACGGCACAAGTGGTTTTAGAGCTACTGGCATCTTTCCTCTCAACAAAAATATTCTTCCAGACTACCTATTTGCAATTTCAGATAACATGGTGCCTGATTCTGAAGACAGGTCTACTCAAGCTCAATTAAAAAACGGACCAAATGTTTCAAATTCTTTGAACAATGGACCAAAACCTGGATGTAGCAAAGACATCCAACCTAATCGTACACAGACTAGTTGTGGCCAAGACAGCCAATCCATTAGTTGTCATGACAAGATTGAATCCAAATCCGAAGGAACACCTTCAAAGTTTCTGGTCAAAATTTCACCAATTCCAAGACTTAATGATCCAGCAAAGACAACAAAGAGAACAAAGAAGGGAGCAGTGGTGCTTACTTCAAAGGAAAACCGGGAATGTCTGAAAAAGAGGATGAATCAAAAGACAGAAAAAGAGGCTAAACAAGCAACAAAGAGAAAGTTATATACTGATCCCGAGAATCCCAGTGCCTTGGATAGCAAAGCTAAAATATTAAAAAAGTCATCCCTGGAAACATGCAAAGAATGCGATGAACTTTATGAAGAGACCAAAAAGAAGTGTGACTGGCTATGTTGTGCATCGTGCAAGTTTTGGCTGCACGAGGATTGTACCATTATTGATATTTTTTGTGTAGATTGTGGGAGGGAAAACAAAAAGAAAGCTAAACAACTTTGAATACTAATATATGATTTGAACATAGGCCTATGTTGTTCAACATAAATTAAAAGTATGTATAATTTGAACACATTAACTCTAGAAACTATTGAAAAGCAATAAAAATACATTAATTAACAATGTTGTCTTTTTAGTTTCACCCTACATTATGATTTTCAGCACGCGGCATATCACCCGTAGGTGTGCGGCATGTCTACCGGGGTATAGGGTATATACGCCGCATTGCAATAGTTTTTTAGATGTTAAAATATGTGTTCAAGGTTTGTATTTAAAAATCTTTTTTAAATATTATATTATAATAAACTAGTTTGTTTATGTATTTAAACAAATATTAGTACAAAAAGTGCATAGATGGGCTGTATATTTAATAAATTGAAAATGTGCGGCGTCTCTCCCGGGTTTACCCTACACGTAAAGTGGTCTTGGCCCAACCATCCACCCATACACGTCCAGTGGTGGCCCAACCACACACCCATACACGTACAGTGGTGGCCGAACCACCCACCCATGCACGTACAGTGGTGGCCCAACCACCCACCCATACACGTACAATCGTATAGTAGCCTAACTCGAAAAACGTGTTGTACTTTGCTTCTAACAGAAAAGTATATATTTATAAAGAATTGTATTACAGTTGAATTACGGACAGTAGGACTTTTGGGAACCACTGAAAAAAATTCTGTTGGGAAGAAATTTTATAGACAGACTAGAGAACTCTTAAATATGTAACGAAACAAGGTAGCTATAACATTTAAAAATAATATAAAAACAATTAATTGCACTATAATTTTAATTTTTTTTTCAAAGTTCGTCTTCATTTTGACAAACTTTTATCCGTCCACCAATCATTTTTAAACATCTTCCAGTAGTTAAATAGAAACTAAAACGTTACATTGTCCACCTTATAGGAAATTACCCAAATAATAATATAATTTAAAGATTATAATATCAAGAAAGGCAGATCCAGTTGATCGTAATAGTTGGGGAAAGAATCATTAAGTGCAGTTCCTTTTAGTGGCTGTAAATGTTTCATAAGAACTGATTCACTGGAGTATTAACTACGAAATATGTAATACCATGGCGAGCCGTAGGATAGAAACAATCGAGTCGCTCAAGAAAGAAGACGAAAAGGTAAATGCAGTTTGTCCGACAAGTTTGTTGTGTGAGCAAACTTTGACCGTGGACTTTATTGTCCCTCAAACTCCACCTCCTATTTGCATCAACTGTCCTCGGATGGTCAAGATGGCAGCACGAGTCAACCGATATATATTGGCTGAGAATTAAAACCGAGCTTTGCAAAAATAGTTTAAAACTCCGAACTACATTAAAATTAATTCTATTAAATTCGTAATCTTAATAACTGCCTAAAAATAAGCAATAAAGTAAATGTCAGTCTGAGTAAAATTTACAACATTTATTATAAGTAGACCTAATTGACATTCCATACATAATTAATTACATGATTTAATATACCTAGATCGATATTTCCCCCTCGTATTTTGAGTTAATAGATTAGATTGTGTATAGCTTGTCCTGTTAGAATGGTTTCTAATGATATTATTAGGTTGAAGTCAAATCGAAACAAGTACATATACATAATAGAAACCATTGAAAAAGCAAAAAATTAATGCTCATATTTCTAAAGAAATGAATATAAGCTACAGCACAGTTCACGCTGTTAAATCAAACTTGTAGGATCATAATAATACATCCAATATAGTGTTTGAAAACATATAAACAACTATAAAGTCGATTAAATCAATATTACATGTGTTCCTGTAGTCTACATTGGTCCTTGGTTTAAAAAAATGACTATTATAATATTTATATAATTATAATTATATTAGTAATAAATTAATTAATACCTATAATAATCATTATTATGTAATTTAAGATACGATCCATCTCTAAGGTGTCCTGTAGAGTGATGGACACTGTTCGCGATACATATTGGCTGAGAATTAAAACCTAGCTGAGCAAAAATGTTTTGAAACTCCGAACTACATTGAAAGTAATTGTATTAAATTCGTATTCTTAATAGCTGCCTAAAAATAAGCAATAAAGTAAATGTCAGCTAATTAAATAATCAAATATAAGACTAGACCTAAAGTAATCTACCTACAAGACAGAAGGGAATTACATAGTTAGGTTATAACGTTAGATAACTGTAAAGGCAGCTGGCATTTTACTTATACAGTGACTTACTTTTGAAGGAACTCTAATCTTAAAATAACAAAACCAAAAACGAACTCCAAAATCACAGAAGAAAATTTGATGAAGTTTGGAGGGAATTTAGAATGTGTATGGTAGGGACCCACTAAGAAAGGATTTATCGATCATCCCCTATTCCTAAGGCGTGAAAAATGCCCTTAACTAAATTAAATTAACATTGGAATTAATATAATTTAGTAATTCATATAAAGAAGTTGATACAAACAATACAAACATGACACAAAGCTTGACGGATTTGGTTTTCTTTGTGAAATGTCTACCATCTCTTTTCTACTAATTCCGAAATGATTGCACTACTTTGCACCGCCCCTTAAGAAAAATTATTAGGTTTTATAGACTGTAAAATTTTGTTATTTGAAAGAACGGGAGCATGCTGATATTCTATATTGATATAAAGGTTTAGAGAGAACCACGGAGGGAAGGGTAAGTAAGCGTAGAGGACCACCGCGTAGCGAAGCAAGCGCTGACGGCAAGTCCGATATAGTTATTGAATATAGGCTTATATACAGTGAGTTCGGATTTATTCCTATTACTAATCAAGGGGGTTTTTAACTGTTTTCCGAGCCAAGCGAGGTGGCTCTGTATTAAATTGATCGTTCGGAATGTCGTCTGTGTTGTGACTTGTTTGTAACTAAACGTGCATACTAATCGTCATGACATTTGATATGTAGTTAAAATATATATATGTAACATTCTGAAGGGTTGACATTTATTTCCAATGTGTATAAAGGCAGCCATGAGTGGAGAAACGCCTCAGTTTTTTGTGTATAGGCAATAACCGCAGCACATTCATATTGTGGTGTTGCGTCTGTCTCGGCCACGGCGCGCTGACAACCAACAGGACAGGCTGCAGACATCAAGCACAGGGCACACGCGACCCTTCACGAAGCCCCGTCACTTCTGGGGCCTCTCTCAAAGCATTCGTCAGCATCCCCTGTCCCGAATGAAAACTTTATAAGTCGGTTATCGCCAATGTTGATTACGAGGAGGGTTGGGAAGCCTCCCCTTGCCTACCTTCCGTCTGACTCTCATCTTGGAAGGGATCCCCTGCCGTGTAAGCAACCTTACGAAAAAAAATGTAAATCAGCGAGATAAAAAATACGCAATACAGAAAATTAAACATAATTACTTATTTGGTCAGACAGCTATGGTACAACCCAATCCAACAGAACTGACGACGGCTCAAATCCTCCATAATGCCTGCTAGATTTAATTTAAAACAAACTGTTTTTGTTTAAAAAAAAGTTATGACAAAATAAATATTTTGAAATATTCCCTCAGAAAATTATTTATAAATACAGAATTCAAAGTGTTTGGCATTGAAGACATAGTCTACTCATTGGTACTAGTCTATCGAAGTGGATACATCCAGCATCGTGTAAAGTGGTGAGCAGGGTTTGGTCGTAGTTGTCAATACTGTGTGGTTTGTATTCCACGATATTCTATGGGCTACATTGATGATGATTCTTTTTTGGGGTCAGACAACCTCGATAACAACAGAGACTACACTAGTTTACAACCTATATTCACCTGAATAGACCCTTTTATGAATAAATCACAACAACGCATTTACTTTTAAAAAAAGTTTCTCTTTGTTTCGACAAATGAACATGAATAATTTATTTTACTAATTTTGTAAATAAAATGTTTCCACCAATAACTGCTTTAAATTGTACTCTCTCACATCATGGATTGTCTACAGATTTGTATTTGTGATTCCTCCAACAAAAGCGGGGAACAAACATCAACACTATCAATAGACATGGATGTAAACAGCTAGCACACGACGGAGGTGAAATATTTGTTCCCAACAACTTTTCCCCCGGAAAAACACGACGCACGGATGTAAAGACCGTAATAATGGATCGCGAGTGAATGAGGCAGGGATGTGGAGCTCGGAGTGTTTATGTTTATTTTGGAAAGCAGAGCGGAGCTTGCTAATAACAGTTTTACAGATTAATGGGGGTGGGGTCGGATATAGGAGTTGGCGGGGGTTAAACTGGGGGAGGGGGGGGTGGCTCCAAGCCAGCACCGCTAAGTGGTAAGGGGACACCGACGAGAAGCATAAAATAAATTGGTTCCCACAAAAATAGTAGAAAATTGGTGGCCCTCTACGAATGAATGGGGCCTGGCAAGATTCCAGAGCTTGGATTGGTTGGCTAATTGTGCCATCTAGCGGGATATGAGGGCACTAATCTCGGCTGCGCTATCTACACTCTACGAGTCTACAGTACTTGCTGTGCACCACACTGTCTGACTAAACATAGAAAAACAGGTCCATGGCAGTCGAAAACTAGACGATAACTTGTTTACCAGATTCATTTTTGGTGAATATCTTTGAGAGAAAGAAACACACATTATGACAACATTTACTCAACATTGAGGTGTGACTTTAATACTGTTAATATATGTTTGGATATGATAAGCTTCATACAGCAAATTGTATATTTGCATATCAATTATCCAAATATCCCATAGCCTAATAATGTTTCTGAAACTATCTCAGTATACAATGTTGGATATGAGAGGTTATACATCCAGTAAATCTGAACTCCAACAGACCGTATAAGTATTTTAAATAGATTTCTGGATAATGCCAAATCATTACACTACAAAGTACTCCCAAGAATGTCATGGCCACTTAAAGGTAACGATGAGATGTGCCATAAGAGTTCTATAGAAGCCGTTCCACTACTACACTATATAGTGTGTACGTAACTCATAAGGACACACGAGCCTCATCTTCCCTAGACTAACTTTTTCTTCATAAACTGTTAAATAATTGTGCATAGACCAGAAGTTTATAAACTGATGTATCAATGCGATGTAAACTGTAATACCTTAAACGCATCTCGATCTTATCACCTTTTCAACTCACACTTGTCAAATAAATAACAGTTCACAAAATGATTCGTGAGACGAGTTTAAGGATCATAATCTTTGTATTCAGAGTCTATAGAAAATAAAGTCTATTAAATCTAACTAATGAATATAGCAAATAGCAATAAACTCAAAAGCATTTGCTTCATGGTAACCGTATAAAGTAAGACAAATAATTTAGTCCCTAAATCTTCAATAGGAAGCTATTTAACAAGGGAAAACATTTTTTAGTCTCATCTGTCAAAATAATTATCGTATGTCTTTATAATGAAACACGCCTTAATGAGTCAAAAGTATAATGCGTGTTAATTAAACAACAGCGAGCCTTCGAGTAGAAATAATCGACTGTCTAACAGCGTCAACTGAAGCGTGTCCACGAGCACAAAGCTTGGCGATGGGCACGTAATTTATTATAGTACACAAGTCCCCACAGCGGCATGTGACGTCGATATACACTGGGCACTGGTTGGCACTTCATAAATATCAGCTGAGCGATTCCCGCGCGCGGGAAATGGCAACAATGGCGGAGACAAATCGAGCAGTTAATTACGGCGCTAACAATGACAATTTGTCGCGTTATCTGCTCTCATAACTCTTGGCTATCGGACACTCACCTCATCTCCGCGGAGTTCGTGTTGTTGTCGGGTCGAGGGGTAGGTAAATACCAACAGCTACACCGGTTACACTTCAATTTCATTTTAAAACTAGTACTATTTCGACTAATCAATGTTCATTATTTTTTTTAATACGAGAAAATGGAAATTAAAAAAAGTATAGCAATTGAGCTTTTTTTAAGATTCTCATTTTTACAGTGATTTACACTGTACTATATTATTCATTTATTTATTGATATACCAAACTTACGAAAATATGGATTCCGAAAAGATTGGGCAGAACAAATTTAGTCTTTGTTTGATCTGCAAAGATTGGCAAACTGTCTAAATCTGAGTGAAACATAATAATTTATGTCTAACGTAAATGGACATACTGGGTTACGCATGTGGTGAGCTACAATGACGTTACAGCTTGTTCGTTAATATATGAGCCATTACTTGTTTATACAGTCCGTATGAACATTACGGTATGACATTCTTCGTGATGGTGTATTTAAGCATTATATAAATATAATCTTCTCATCTTTAAACAATAAGACTTTTTCTGAATATATTTCTATTTACATTATAAAATCATTATCAATCCATTTTATAAAATCAACATAAACCCAATAATTAATTATAGGCTAATTTAAACAAATACAGATGATTTATTTTAGAAAAATTATAAATAGTAAAAATATGTTATTTTAATTAGTACATAATTAAAATGTATATAATTTAGTTGTCACTGAACAATGTTTTTTATTTATTAATACATTTTCTAATTTCATGTTTGATTATAGGTACTTACATAGCATTTAATTTTGCGCTTGGCTGTGAAATTATATATTTCTCTATCAACATATAAGCAGCTTCTTTAATATTTCTTCTTTTCCAATTAGCTTCTTTATACATTTTGATAGAGAAAAATAGGATTTCATTGCCAAGCGTAAAATTAAATTCTATGTATATACCTATAATAAAAAACTAAATTAGAAAAAGTATTAATAGGCCTACATCAAAAACAATTTTCAACAACAACTAAATCATATACATTTTAATCATATACTATATTTTTACAAACAACTATTTAAAATACCATATGTTTAATATTTATAATTTTTCTAAAATTAATCATCTGTATTTATTTAAATTATTGTATAATTATTTTAGTTTATGTTGATTTTATAAAATGGATTGATAATGATTTTAGAAAGTAAATTGAAATATATCCAGAAAAAGTGTTATTATTTAATGACGAGAAGCTTAAATAATTTTAAACCTTAGATACGTAATTTACCTTTGTATAGGTGAAACAATATTTTGAAAATATATTAATACTAGTCTAGAAACTCAGAGGAAAGTATTTATCAAGTTTGTTTAATAGGTAAAATTGTTAGTGGATTAGGTTTTTCCTCATTTCGTAAACTACTGTTTGTTGCTACTTGCTGCAACTCATACCTTAATATGGCACAGTTAATCTAGAATGACGAATGCAGTTAGCTTGAGTGAAGGACACCCAATGCGTAATGCTGTATTGACTATCAGCTATGTCCAGTAAGAGAGCTGCCACTGTGCCTGTATACACCTAACATATAAACTGGAAAGGCTACATGCACAGCTATTTTACAAACATACACTTAGGACTAATGTAATAGCAACCATTTTACACGTTGTTTATAAAACCTATTTCAAGTGCAATCCACATAAATCCTTGCATGAGGTATGCCTGGCAACTTCTCCTAGAGAACGAGCGTACGTCCTACTAAAGTCATATTTCAAATGTTGTTTGATCAAGAAGAGAAACTGTATGTATATACCAACAAGTTAATAAGGCCGATTTAATTTCTCCATATCCTTAAAGGAAGTTTATGGAAGGAAGAATCACATTAAAACATACATATAAATAACATACAGAACATTTGAAATATAGTAAGTTCATAACTTATGTTATCTGAGTGATCGGTTCTAATAACCACGTTCACATTTATTTATTTTATTTTATTTTTATTTATTTACAAATCATCATACCAAAGGGACAATAACATAACACAAGAGAACCAACCATCCTGTTATCTATAATGTTCAGGATGCCTTTTCGTTTCTTGAGGAAGGTTACAACAGTTCCTACTCCTAAGTTTCTCCCTCGCCCTCCGGAACCCCTCAGGCATATTTATTGATTGCTTTCAAGTAACGAATCACAATAATACAATATCACAATTATTGTCAATTCTATTCCTAGGTAGTCAGTAAAATAAGCAAACGTATGAACATTGACATCAATTTGCTACTTTCACAATTTTAGCCTAAGAAAAAAATTGTTTAGTCTAAAATAATTGTACACCTGATGAATAATTTTTTATGAAAGCAAATGCAGACATAAAAACACTAATTAGGCCTATTAGTTGTATTCTTAGGCATATTACTTCTCATATCTTATTCGAGTGCTAATATGATAAAGCAGCGTTATGCTAAAATAACACTGTTTCCAGAGGGGAACACGAAAATGTAAAAATAAAACACCCGGAGCTTAAGCGTAGTTGACGACAATTGAATTTGAATATGTTAGAATAAATAAGAGGGGGCGTAAAACAGACTCTTGAGGCACTTCCTAGCGTCACGTGACATGTCAAGAGTCGACATCAATCACGTTGGGCATGGAACGTGTTGCGGTTGCAACCCTCTGCCTCTGCTCTCAGCCAACTATTTAATTAAGACTTCCCACCCACCCTCCTAGGTGGCTTTGGTTATTTCATTTGATTTCCTTATCACCACTGCTGTCAAACTCCCCTACCGCAGGCAGCGCCAGTACTGCGCACTCCATGGTCGAAGATCGACGCCACCCAGCACTCGAGATAATGAGCAAGACCTCCCCTAGCCGCAGTGCCCTCAGTGGTTCTGAACGGTCTTCAACTTTGGGGTTTCGATCCTAAAAAGATGGAATTTCCAAAAGATTTATCACGTTCCAACTTTTGAAAATAGAAGATCAATTTTAGTGGAAATAGATTATGATTAAACAGGCTACGGCTAATACTATATAAATAAATATAAAATAAGTGTTAAGTTAATACCACATTACTCCTAGAAGAATATGTTACTCCTAAAGGGTTTGGTTGGTAAACATGGCGAGTGAGTACGACAGAGGTAGGTTCTCCCACATGTATAATGATTTTTTTTTTTAATATAGTCATAGTGGTGATATTCATATCTATTTAAAAGTGTACTTCGAGGCGGCGTTGGTTGAATTATTTTAGTTTGGAAATGATTTGTTACAATGTTCATGCAAATCCTTTGTGAAAGGCTACGAATGAGGTTGTGCGAAATAAGCACTACTAATAAAGGTACAGACTGCATTCAACTGAGTGGCAACAAATTAAAACATTTTCATCGTAGATGCTCTTCTACTATAACATACCATATGAAAAAAATCTTATTGGTATAATAATGCTTAATGTAAGAAGGGTTAAGATTACTAATTAGTTCCTTTTGTTAAAAAATCAGTTTTACTCCTGATTTTAGAGATATATTAATTAAAGTGGTTCGCACGTGTATGGACATGAGCTGTTGGGAAATCAATATATATGACGTCACCGTTGAGTAAACAGCGAGTACAAATAGTAGTGGGTGACAGCAAGGGTGTCGTGTTGACGCAGACAAACCACTTCCTTGAGTGGTTCCACACTCCAGCCACTGGACAGTGCTAATAAAAACTAACTAAGGACTGTCCTTTCAATATTGAGTATGGAAGTAATCATTAAGCAGGGATAATTTTCGGAATTTTCGACTGGTCGAATGGTATATTGTGATTTTGATTGTAATTTCTACAACCAATTGTTGAAACAAATAGTTAATCAGTTCGTAGGGTGGGTGGGTGTGACATGCACAGCCCGTGTTACCACTGTCACACACAAGTCCTGGTCTCTCTTAACTATTGAAATGCGAGGCAACTAAAAATTGCGGTTCATGTTTTCTTTGAAGAAGCACTTGTTCATGTCATATTTAGGAAGCACTACACAGTCCACAAACATTACACACATAATCAATAGCCAATTATTTTTTATATTTTATCTCATTAGCTTTAACTCCGATTTGAAGTTATAGTCCTTTTAACGTTCACATACTTTTGAAAAACACACACAACAAAAGTTAAGACATCATTCTGTCATATACAAAATTAACATTCTTTTTTCATTTAATAATGTATTAATTAAAGCAATATTCTTATAATTATATTGTTTATGATAATTTGAAGTGTTTTAAATAAACTATAACGTCTATAAATGAATAGAAAGGAAATGAACGCAACCCTTTTAAAACTTCAACGCCCCTGTTTACTCATAACTTAGCTGAAATCGAACGCCCTCTTCAATTACACTCCTTATGAAAATTTCCTACTCTGAACTAAACGTGAAACGTAGTATATTACAGGTTCATGAGCGAACCAATGGGGTTCCGCCGACTATAGACTTCACCATCATCAAGTTGCCGTCAAGATGATGTATGTCGGGCGCTGCGTTAAATAATACAATTGATTTTATACACAAATACATTTCCCATCCAATGTCAAATTTAATGTTGAGTCTCAAAATATCAGCTGTTTTTGTGGTCCATCTTTTAGAAATCTACTATTCTGGAAAGTATTCTGCGAAAATGTCAGACTGCCAACAGTTAAATGGGTATGGCTGGTTAATGCTCTGGAGATTAGGCCTGTTGTTATCTTTAGTAACATAAGATATCAGTATATAAATCAGTTGGGAAATCTTGTATTTTTTTCAATATTATATAAAAAAAACATAAAAACATTGTTGACCAAACAAATTTTAATTTTTGAACTAGAACGTTTACAAACAAACATTTGTTGAAGTTGGTTGGTCCAACTGATGTGGGTAAACATGGACAAACCATTTCTTTACTACCGCTGACAATGGTGGACGAGGTATACTGGACCTCATCAGGGCTAGGGGATTAGGAAAGAGGTGGCCTTGCCTCTAATCCTTGGGACTCATCAAGATTACGTTTCGTGAAAGCCTTGGCGGTGGGGGGGGGGGGGCAGAGCACTGGGCGGAAATAATGCGTGGATTGCAAGACCCTCGCACAAAGCCGCGGACGGCTTCATGCACACAGCACTGTTACATGCACCGGTCGATGTGCGATATGACAATGTTGGACCAACAACCACTTGATTGAGAAGAATATTTGTGCAATATTTTATTATTATTTTGTTTGTGTATGAATGATTATAAAATGGTAATAACTGTAGGGTTTATATGAGACATACCTACGGTCTGTATGATAAAATAACTGACAAACATTTAATTTTTCAGTGAATGTCTTTTTAAAAGACTTCTAAGGTAGTTAATTTTTAAGATGAAGAGTAAATGTGGAACGGATAGTAGGAGTATGGGCACAGAAATACAAATGTCCAGTGCGGGGTGGATCACCATCACATGAATGAAGGGGTGCTGGCTTGACATAAACTACTTCCCCATAGAACTAGGGGTGTAAACAATGAAATTTAAATTTTAAATATTTCAATAATAATGAGTAAATTATAATATTCAATTCGAGTTGTTGCGCATAGTGATAAAAACGTAGTAGAATAGGCTTCAACGTCTTATTTGGCTTGTCGAACTTTTTTTATCGAGGGTTGATTTCATTGCTGTGAAGATATTACCGTCTTAAAATGTTCATAATTCTATAGATTTTTCTACCCAAAAGTTGAAAATAATCGTATCGTGTTACTAGCGCACGTGTTAGGAGCGCACAACCCCTCTACCTGGGGCCCGGAGGGTCCAATCTGACCTGCCGGCGGTCCGGTAAAATCTTCCGGCCGTAAATCAATTATACAAGGTTGAGTGCACATCTTAGTTCAAATTTAAACATATTTGGGTTGAAAATTTCATTAGAAATAAACACGACGAATGAAAGCGTAACTTTATTTAATTATATTTTAGTTTTTGTCTCAGATCAATACGACAATTTTGAGTGTGTTAAGGTCAAGATAAAGAGTACATGTTTAGTAACATTTAATTACAGACATTGAGTGTAATTATCAGCAACAACTAATAACATACTTACTACGAGACGGCAAGTGTAATGCACAACAAATATAGTCCTACGTACGTATTTGTTGTGCATTACACTCAATATCAACACATTAATATCATAGGATTACATTAATATCAACTAATCACATGTATTAGTTGATAGTAATGTAATCCTAATTTTAATGATAGTTTGATTTGTTATTGTTAGAACATATATAAATAAAATGAATTTGTTATATTAAAAATGTATTCTTAAGATACGATTTGGATAACATTTTAATTGCTAAATACTTAGTTGAAAATAGTTTCTTGCTGTAAATAAAATATATACAGATGAATACATAAATAATATTGTTGCCACGCATGGCGGGGATACCGTAGGAATAGGTTATGTTCTTACACCTCTTATACCGATATTGCGTCCACACAATGCTTCCCATCGGTGTGGGAACTACTAGAGAAGTCTGGAGTGTCTTTGTTGGATGGTGGCAAGGGTTCAGAAGTTGTACATGTAAGAAAATACAACAAACCAAGTACTAGGCGTAGCTGAAAGCAAAATAAACACTACGTGGTTCAGATTCCACGTTAACCTGAAATTTTGTTTCCTGGCTATTGGGCTGTTAATAAATGGCCTTCTGAGCATAAGTCAGTTTTAGTTTATAACCAGACTTCATGTCATTCACATTCATTTTACACACATATAAGAATTGATATTACATTCCCTAAAATACAAACAGGATATTGTGTATAGTACAACGCGGGTTGTAACACAGTGTTTATTAAATATAACATACATAAAATGTTTGAACATTGCTACATTTTCTTTTATAATGGCATTTCTTATTCTCAAATAAAATTATAATAAAACTTATTCGACATTTTGACAGCTATAGCAACAATGAATTGTGTTAGAATATTTTATTGGCCTTGATTTCAATCTTTGGACTTGTATCTAGACTTGGAAGTAACGTTCAATTGAATGACTGTAGTCAATGCTGCTATATTCTCACCCATATACTCGTTCATTTAGACAATAATTTAATTAAAAACAACCTTCTTACTACTCTCCAAAAATGTCCCCCAAATTTTCGCATGTTGTAAGATATAAAAAAAATTGGGTGTGAACAGGCCGAAAGGCAGGGTATAGCCTATTACAGGATGACACAGGATCTGTAAATTTGAGGTAGATACTAATGGATCTAATTTGCATATTATTATAACTCATCCCGGCTGGCACAAGAGATGTTAATTTATAAAGCAAATTAAATAATAGTGAACAATATTATTATACTGTGCAACATTCTTTAATCATAAATTTAAAAACATCACAATGCATTTTTTACTATTTATAGTCTTTCCATAACATCACAAGATACAAAAAATGAAACATATAATAATATTTAAAATTATAATTATATATAATACCAACTAAGTTCAAAGTAACTACACTTGCTGTCACGTATAAACTACGCTAACGCCTGGAGTTAAATTAACATTTGCTCCTTAGCTTGGGCTTAAAACACTTAAAATTGTCGTATTGAACTGGGACAAAATGTAAAACATAATTAAATAATGTTACTTTTTCATTCGTCGTGTTTATTTTTAGTGAAATTTTCAACCCACAAATGTTTAAATTTGAACTAAGATGTGCACTTAACCTTGTATAATCTATTTACGGCCAGGGGATTACCGCCGGCAGGTCAGATTGGACCCTCCGGGTCCCAGGTGGAGGGTTGTGCGCTCCTAACACGCCAAAGTGCTTGTGCGCTTCTAACACGTGCGCTAGTAACACGGAATCGAAAATAATCGTACTTATAAAGCTTTTAATTGGATGTTTTAAGCACTTATTGACTACTAATTCATATTAAAAGTTTACAATATCGTACAATTAGGCCTATTGTGCACAATGTCCGATTTTTCCACAGCAGCTTTTTAAACGAAAATAGTTCAGTAATACGGTGTGTGTGATGTGGAATATGAACATTTTAATAATAAATGTTTCAAAATATAAAAAAATCGTAACATAAATTTGAAATCATGAGTCCTACAAGCTACAGAACACCTCTCTGGCGTATAACTCACTAAGCGTAGCCTACTTCAAAATCCCGCGCTAATTTAAATATATTTGCCGTCGACGTACGAGACAAATGGGGACCAGGAAGTCAAATTGGCATGAGAAATGGCAGCCAATCGGGTATCGAGTGGAAGTGGCGGGAAGCACTCAGGTCGCGGGATGCAAAGAGCGGGAAAAATGTGCTGCCAGAAGGATGGGGGTGGGAGGGAAGACTGATGGATGGGAATGTACCGAGTTAGGAGAGCTTTAGGTAGGAAATGTGACTTTGGGGCAAATTTAGGCCGACCAAAGTCTATTAGAAACTAATTACATACACCAAAAATAATAATAATACTTTATTGTCTTTGTACAAATTAATTGCAGAGACTTTCAAAAATACTTTTATATAACAATATAATGTGTCATTTATTCTACGTTTTATTAGGGAAATATTAAATTTAATTTTTTATTTTCCAATTGCATAAAGTTCCATTTCTAATAAAATCTTGTAAATATTTTTCTTAAAACATTTCAAAGTCATATATTTTATATTGATTGGTAAAGTGTTGAAAAGTCGTACTCCAATTTGGTCACAATTTGATTTTAGAGATTTAGATGTCTGCATCTTGTTAAAAATAAATGTTCTTGATTTCTAGTGTTATGATTGTGTATTTCTTCCACTGTATGAAATTCGTGTACAGTATGTGTGATTTGATATGGGTTAAAACGTAGTACATGAATAGTGATGGAAGAGTTCGTGTTTTTCTTTTGATTAAATATGATTTGCAAGATTGTTTGTAATTTAGACCATGAATTATTCTTATAGCTTTCTTTTGTTGTTTGTAAATAATGTTACTTTGATAACTGTTACCCCACAGGAGAAGTCCACATGTCATTCTACTAAGGAACATTCCGAAATATACATGACGTAATGACTCATATGATATAGGTTGAGATAGTCGTCTCAGTGCAAAGGTTGAGCTTGATAGTTTACCACTCATTATATAAATGTGATAACACCAATCTAGGTTGTTACTTACCTGTAAACCTAAAATCTTGATATTTGTTTGTTCTTTGTTTTGATTTTGATTGGAAATGTCCATGCTCTCAGTTCTATCATCATTAATTTTTAGACCATTAAAAGAACACCAAGTATTTATAATTTTGTTTGAATTTTGAATTATATCATTTAAATCATTTTTATTCCTGCTTTTAATATAAAAAATACGATCTACACTGATATAGGAAGCATTGTTACCTATCGTAGGCTGATACATAGTTAGGAATGTAAGAACTTAGTTATCACTAATTAATATCTAATTCATAAGTGACATAGTTTTTTAATGAAATTCCCAAAAATTATTTGCATGAACTATTCTACGAAAAGACTCTGAAGAGTCTACTACATGTGCCGCCATGTTGAATCTGTTTTCCATAAGGCCAACAATGTTAGTTAAACTGTTGAAGTACTAAAGTATTTGATGAGTGGCAATTTACTTACTTCTGTAGGAAATCCTGTAGGACATGTGATTCTTTGTTTTGAAAGACCGCTCCAATTCAATTTTCTTTCAGACTACAATGCATTGGTGTGCGCATTGAATATCTTGATATACTTAATTTGAAGTAATAAAAAAAATTAATTTACAAAATGTTGACGAGCATGTTGAACAGTAAGAGTTTTATGTGAGTGTGTGTTTTTTTAAATTTTTTTATACACTTATAAAGAGGGAGAAACAAATTACAAGCCAACTAAACTTTAAGGCGTCCTTTCACCTCTTTAGCAAAAAATAAAAGTTCCCCACTCCTCATAATTAGTATTTATGACAAAGCTCGATAATAGTCAGTTTCCCAAACAAGAATTAATCAAAGCTGGATTTCAAAACACACTGAGCCGTAAAAAATATATAATTTTGAATCTCCTATATCGGACAGGACTGGAAAAAAGTTTTTTAATATCAACATTTTGAAATCGATATACGTGCACTTCTCTACAGTTCCTTGAAATAGCTCGATAAGGAGTTGACCCGGCACCGCTATAATTATTGAGTTTGATTTAAAGTCGCACCTGTAACTTTTGCTCTCCTCCACCCCTTACAATCATTTCCTACGGGATAACCTTCAGGCAAAGACCTTCTTTGGCAACATTTCAGGAGGTTTAGAGTTGCTTACTTACGATGTATTGCCTCTTCACTGGTGTTTTACTTGTAAGTGAGGAACGAGGACCTGGTGGGCCAGCGGACACCGACACATGCGGGTTTGACAAATCGTGAATGGTACGATTAAAGTGTTTGGAAATGTGAGTGCCAGGATCAGGGAGCTGAGTACGAAGGGATCAGCTTGATGTGTTCTTACAGAAGTAGAAACTAAGCACTCATAGTCTTACTTAGGTTTTATTAAACCTTCTCTTGTAGAGTTCTAGAGCCCCTTCATTGACCACAATCATTCAACCTTTGAACAATTACTCGTTTATCAGTTTATTTAGGCCTAAGTACAATCAAAAAACTAAAATCTAAAACGAAACATGATATTCTGTTGAATATGCTACAGGCCTAAATAATCAAGTTTTCATTTTACCAAACTATCTGTGTTCAGAATTACAGTCTTATATAAAAATCTAAAGGCAAAATCTAGTTTAGTCCTTATTAAGTTATATTTATTTACACCACCCAGGATGCTTTGTAAAAGTACTAAACATTGTCTTCACACGACTAAAGATTTATATTTTTTATAGACTGTAATAATCTCTAAATACGATATGATTCTTAAGCACATCAATCTTAAATGTCTGTTTTCGTTGAATTGCCTGTGCGGGGAGAAAGCACCCCGCCGCGCCGCGGCCGCCCGTGGGAAGGTAGGTAACACCTTTAATGTCCAGTTCACAAATCAAGTCGGCCTAGGTCACGGTCTGAGTGTAGCAGTAAACTGAATTATTGGGCCCGTTTCGAGAATTTGGCGGCAGTAAAACCGAATTGTCAAGCCAAGGTGAGGGTGAGGGTCCGGTTTTGTTCGGGTGTGGCCAGGTAGGTCGCACTTTCCACTTCATCAATGTCGACGTTTACGCGTTGCAGAGGGAACGGATAAGGGTAACAAGGGAGGGAAGGGTAAGTAAGACACGATGGGACCACACGCAAGGTCCACCCCATCTCCGGAAGTTTTAACAGTGAATAGACCTGACGCAACTAAATAAATTGCACTGACAAATCTAACTAGAATATCCATATCCAAATAACAGCAATATGAGTTTTAAAATCGTTCATTGTAATAGACTTTGAGGAAACAATAAAATGAGAACGGTGTCAAGAGGTAATATTTTTAATTTAATGAAGTAACTTAAAATAAATAAGATATTACATATAATCTAGTGCTCGTTTCCCGATTTTGTTCTTATGTAATGGCTAGTTCATTTTTACACTAGTGATGTGAACGTTTCCTAAGTGCGGTGCAGGAGGTACTAACGTTTGCAGCGGCCAATTCAGGAACCCCTAGATGATCCGAGAATGGTGGTTGATTTGTTTCTAAGTGGAGCCAGATTCTACTATGGTGTTTGGATGGATCTATATCACACTTCCGGAAGCTTCTAGATTGCGGCGGTTCCTTATAGAAGTACACGTTTGAGATAATCTTCATTGCCAGTAAAGTGACAGTCTACAGAGTGTCAGTGTCTATTAGATCTTCAGCCTGGAGTGGAAGTTACTTTAAATAATAAGTGTTAAACTGTCACGAACAGTGGCTCATATAGAAAGAAGATAACACTGTTAAACAACGTTGATTACCGTGTAAGTAACAGTGGTTTAATTTTCAAGAGTTTAAATATTCCATAGAAATTTATTTTTCTAAATATTTCGTATTGAGAAATTCGGTTACTTGGTGTATGTAAATAAAAGAAAAAATAGTCAAAGAGTAGTGTCACTTTATTTTTTAGAACTCTGTTGACCATAACACATGCTTGAGCTCTCAAAGTTAGTATAAACTGGTTTGTGTAAGTTTTGTTGCTTTTTTTTTGGTTTGTGTAAGGCCTGTAGCATATTCAACAGAATATCATGTTTCGTTTCAGATTTTACTTTTTTGATTGTACTTAAATAAACGAGAAATTGTTTAAAGGTTGAATGATTGTGGTCAATGAAGGGGCTCTAGAACTCTACAAGAGAAGGTTTAATAAAACCTAAGTAGCCTAAGACTATGAGTGCTTAGTTTCTACTTTTGTAAGGACGCATCAAGCTGATCCCTTCGTACTCAGCTCCCTGCTCCTGGCACTCACATATCCAGTTCACGGAAGCTCTCAAAGTAGTGTGTTACTTTGGGTACCAGGATTGTAAGATCATGGTCATACGAGAAACCTCCAGAGCCTAGAACATTCAGGCCTCATGTCTTCGTTTTATAACTGTTTAAGTACGCACCGTTCCCACAGGTGTTAAAAAGGCCTCCTTAATCACACAGTTTATAGAAAAATGAACGCATAGATCGACAATTTCGTTTGTGAACATTTAAAACCAGCCAACGGTAATCTGAGAATCTCGATATGTCAGTTACTATGTTTTTAACTCCACATGATAAATATCTGTGGAAAATGTGAAGAATTCCTCCACTGTCACCCGACACATTCCTTTCGAAAGAATTCGCCATCTGAGGTACATAAAATTATGCCAACTTGAAAAATATCACCTGGAGGGTGACAAACGGATTCGATGACTTTTGACAAATCGCGATGGACGCCGCTGGTGGACGGCTCGCACAAGACAACCATTCCCTAGCCTCGCACACCCCCCGTTGGGGGTTGACAGTCCGTGACACACCTCTCTTGGCGACGGGGGGTGACACACCTGGGTCCTACACCTGGACGGTCTTCCCGCTCCGCCTACTTCCGCTCCACGGCTGACAGATAAATCAATCCTATAGGATCGCAAACAGGATGAGTTTGCGGTTCATAGACGGACACGAGAGTAAACAATTATTTCATGATGCCGCCAGCCAATCATCTGACACTAATGGTTTTGTTGTTATGATTTTCCACGTACTTTATTCGTGTAACCTTTCTTTCCTAAATATGTCCTTTAGAATAGTAGAGAACTCAAGAAGACGGCTCTATACAAAATATACAAGTGAAAGTCCATCCATGTTTTCAAACCCCCTTTCGTTTTTAATATTCTCTAAAACACTTAGAATAACTACTAGGCTCTATATATTCGAAAGATTTTCTCTAAAAGTAAATTTAGAATACGATATTCTAAAGAGTCCACTTTTATTGCTTAGAATTTCTTTCGGTGTTACGAACTGTTTGCAGAGTATTGACAGCAAAATCTCTCATTTTTGTCCTAGAAATGTTCTGAAATCATTCTGTTCAAGGTGTAGAAGGAGTCATATTGTATGTTGCTACCAAAAAAACGAAAAGTCAAAATAAATCTATTCAGATACAGATGATGAGCACTCAAAAGGAAAACCATAAATGAAGCAGTAAAAACGTGAATTGTGTTATTGCTTCTACTGGACAAGACTTCTGTGTACTCCAGACACATTGAAGAAATGCAAACAAAGTTTAATTTTCTCTCGTTGACTAGGTTTCTACTCAATCATCGTCATAATTAATTGATTTCTCATGCTAGAGTGCCGTGGACTAGAGAGTTAAGATTGTCCACAGAATCATTAGAATTAAAATATATCACATGGTTCAGAATCCTAGATGACTCCAGCCTTCAACATTCATCCAATATTTATGTAGTGAGTTAAAAGTTCGCAATACAAAAGGCCACGCCGCGAGGACCCACCCTGATTTCTCTGATACTATTCGAGGGACTGAAAGAAAAGTGTGATATTCCAGTTCATCCTCAAATGTCACAATAACTACTATTATAATTTAAACAACAGTTAAAACATTGGGTCTATTCATAACTTTATTTGAACTTTACTAATTCCATGTTGCCTTTATCTTAGATTCTAGCCTGTAGTGATTGTCACGGCATATGTGTTCACACCTTTCATTTATTTACCAGTCTTCAAGAAAGGCCCAAACCTTTGAACAGCAGGTATTTCTGCCTTTGTTTAGTAGTGGATGTAGCATTATGAAACTACACTTGCCCAAATACACACAATCAAACAGCGCTATTCGTCATTTACCAACTGTCTTTTTAATTTCGACATTGTCCGTATTCAAATGAGTGGCTTTTTGTGTAGAACAAAGTGCGTGTTCGGTGCTCAGGACACGTGTTTCGTTGGATGAATACAATAGGACTCTTATCTCATATATATCGTAACAATAACCTTCAGAATTACAAATATTATAATTCTAAAGGAAGAATCACTTTGGAGAAAATTCATCCTTTGCAGTGTTTGCTTGATGAATATGGTGCGATTTGGTGTTACGTAATTAAGATCGTCAATTGAGTTAACATTACAGTTTCTTATGATGTACAAAATACCTACATATGGCATCCTTAGACACCTGAACACTTTAATGACAACAATGGTTATAGAGCTTGAATATGACGAAACACTCGCACCGAAACTGTTATAATTTAAAATATCAGATAAGGAATTTGGAATACCAGCAATCACTTTGAGCTTGGTTTATGGTTATTTTTATAATAATAAAAGAAAACTTAATGTAGAGTTTTAGGTTTTAGATCCACATTTTTGATTGTTCCATTATTAGTTATAAAGGTGTTATAAATAATTAATAATTCCTTATGCATTTGTCAAAAAAAGGAAAAACAATTCATCATACAAAATTGTGTAATAAACAACAAGCTTCAGGAAATTACACAAGCACCAATAATGATATAACTTTATAGTAATACTATTTCAAGCAAGCAAGATCTAACCGTAACTACAAGAAAAAACCACCAGGAACAAAATAAGTTACATAGGAACAAAATAATAATTATAAAAAATCCCGATACAATAACAATATTACGATATATTTTTAAAACAGTTTTAAATTTTAAAGTCAGCAAAAAAGCAATTAATACATTTAATAAACTGGAGTAGAATTAACAATTTGTACCAACAATAATACGAGTATTCAGTAAGGAAAAATAACAACATTTACATTCCATCCATAACATAACATTTTTAAATAATAGTATAGGTTTAATCATTTATATGAAGGAATAAGGTTTCACTATAAATAAATAGTAAACCCATATAATAATAGAAAACGAAAACACTCTCTTTGAAACATTAGTATCAAAACATTATTTAATTATTAATGTTGCAAAAACATGAAGTTGCCATGAATGTGTCTTGACGCACGTGTCAAAAGGTCAGCAGGGGCAGCGGCTGTTGACTCTGCAAATGTCAACAGTTACCCCAGATTGCATTATGTCCCTTCCCGTTGCACTCCATTTCATCTGGGCCTCCCCAGAGAGGAAGGACAAGGAGGGAGAGAAAAGTTTGAAAAATAATACTCGTTTATGGGGAGTTTAGAGAGTCTAATAACTCCGGTCGGGGTTTGTCTTGCTAAGTGCATCTCGCGACATTATTGCCGACCTCCCCCCTCCCCACAACGTTCCTTAGTGATTTTCATCTTGGGTTTTAAATAAAACCTCCCTTAATTTTGTATTTCAGTTAGATGGCGTAGATTTTGTAAAAAAATCACCTGGGATCATTCTCCCTTAGTGGCTTTCCACCTAACTAGGCTAACTGCACATTTGTGTCCCCTCGGCTGCTTGTGAAAGGAGATGCATTTCGAGATTTATCAAACATTTTGAAATATACGGAGTCCACTTATCAGTTCAAAAAATTCTTCTTTGTAACAAACAACATTCACGTTTGATGCCTGTTGACATGCCATCCATTCTGCTGCAAAAAACACGAGTGTGTTTATCAAGTGTGGCATCTATGAAATAATCTAATATGAATAAACGAGTTTATTTAGGTATTTTATTAAGAACTAATAAAATATTAAAACATATTTGAATATTGATAGACAACTTCTCAAGTAGTGTGACCAATTTTCCATTTCTTCAAAGATATAAGAACAGTAACATAATATCTGAGTTTCGTTTGACGTAAAAACTGTAAAATAGGCCCACTTTACTTCCTGCGCTATCTGTTACATTGTTGCGATGTCCGGGCAGTTGGTTACACGGACATTTCGTTACAGAGGACATCTCGTTACCCTTTTGGATTGTTATCCATAACACGCAAAATAACCCCCCCCCCTCCATCTCTCGATTATCAATTACGAACTACCTGTGTTAGAAATTCCAATATGTCACAACGATCGGCTATTCTTCTCTCTTTACGATGGGTGAAAATGGAAAAAAGTTCAAACACATCAAGCGTTTGACTTGATCCATGTATCTCCTGTAAAAAATGTCAGAGGTAACAAATGTAGTAAATTTACAATATACATCAAACTGGTGAGGAGTGAGACGTCCCAAGTAGTACTGGAAGATTAAGTTACACATCACCACTTAGACGCACAAATAAACTCAAATAAAAATGCACTTGAAATTAATACACTTCAGGCCTTTACAGCTGTAGATTTTCTTCTTTCCTTATTTTGGCGAATAATGTTAACACAACTTTAAATTATGTATTTTATTAATTTATGCTCAAGATCAAAGTTTCTAAGGTAGAATAATTTTAAAGAAACCGTTCACTACATCAAATAAATCAATAAATTTACAGTAGCTGGATTAAAATCTTATTTTAACCGATGTGGGCAGCTAAAGGCCGCAGCAGTTTGAGATGTTCAATCACTCCGAAGTTCTTACAGTGACGTGCGGTTCATGAAGTGTTCTCCTTTTGTTTACTTTAGTGTTTGAGTAGTAAAGGTTAAATAATTAATAAATATCTGTTTTCACTTTGTAAGTTTTAAGTTCCTCTTCACTATAGACTGGTAACTGCGCTTGTGTAATAAATATCTGTTTTCACTTTGTAAGTTTTAAGTTCCTCTTCACTATAGACTGGTAACTGTGCTTGTGTAATAAATATCTGTTTTCACTTTGTAAGTTTTAAGTTCCTCTTCACTATACACTGGTAACTGCGCTAGTGTAATTCCAAGTTGTGAAAAGTTTGTATCGTGTTTTTCATAATGGAATAGAATTATTATACATTCATTTTTGGAATAACAGTAAAGAGTTCTCTTAGTTCTTCACATCTACTCTCTATTACGTAGATCCCGTAGATTATTTTTGGCCGGAAGTCAGATTGTGACAAAATAAGATACACATAGTGATCTATAATTATAATATAATAAATAACATTAAGCCGAAACACTAAGTCAGTTCCGCTCATCAAAGAGTAGACTATAGTATAGTACACGCGCTGAAGGTCCGGCCTCCTGGCTGGCCTACTAGTCATATAAAAACATCGGCTCTGAGCGAGGCGGTCACAGACAGATCGTAAAGGCTGATTGTTTACGGAGTATTTGTATTTTGGTATCTCTTATAATTAGACCAGTATTTAAAATAAAAACATCAAATAGGTTAAGAGTTTGAAAGTTAACAAATTAAAACGTATATCATTAACAACAATTAAATATATCATAAACAATTATAAATCGGTTAATAACTTTAATTGAAATTAAGTAACTAAGAAATATATACTTCTTACTGTCGCTAAGAAATATATTTCTGTGATTTCCCGTATCGTTAAAATTGATATAATTTTTACTTAAATTGGTTTAAAATAAAAATGACGAATTGGGAGTGACTGGTCAGTTTTATAAAACTCATGGACGGTTTTTTTAACTACACATTTGTCGAAATCGTCTAGTTCTGTCGCTGTTGTTTTTCTCTTGTATTTTTTGGGAGTTGTGAACGAACACTCTCCTTCCGCTGAAGTGTCCAATAAACACTTTTCACGCCGAATTTCCTTTATAAGAGTTTTTGAAATGCTACATGCAACTGCAGTTCGTTCTAACAATTTTTTTTACGGGGATTCGTTGTTCATCTCTTAATTTGGCCCCATTCGCCATGAACTCACTTTCTCTCCAAATAATTTCCTAGCCTGACTTCTAGTAGTTTTTCCTTGGGCTACTTTAGGAATAAAGCGAGCCATAGTTGAGGTAGGAACCATTAAAGGAATAAAATATTTAGGATTTACGTTCAATAATTTTACAACCTTAAGAGTCTGCAGAGGCTGTCGGCCATGTTGGTTTAAATCTCATTAGAACGATGTTTTTTCGAACCGGACAAATGATCACGTGTGTCAATATTTAACAGTTATTTTTAAACGGTTTTTTCCAAACAAATTGCATTTGATCAAGAGTGAAATTATTCATTGAACTGCTTTGTGGATTCATAATTAGTTTAATAGAATAAATATAACAATTATTTAGTTTGAAGTTTTTATTTTCACCTATTTTTCAAAACTAGGTGTATGTATTCATAATATTAAAAGCAAACCCAAAGCGCAGTATGATAGCATTTTAAATGACACCTCGTACACAACGTTTGGTAAATAAATAATGATAAAAATATGGATTCAAAATAACGTTGTTTTTATGAGAATTAAACCAGTATGGCTCTGCAGACTCTTAACACACTTAAGGGACACAAAAGAAAAACACAAACTGACTTATTACACTACAGTAGTTAGATAAAAACAAACATATAACCAACTAAATAATTATTTATCGTACACTTGAGTAAACATTCCTAACACGCTAAACCACAAGCACATATATCGTAAGCAGTCTGGAAATGTACTGAATGTGCATCCGTAGGTAACAATTAACGTAACTTATTTTAGAAGCAAGCGTGGGAAAGTCTGACAGTAGCGAATGTTTCCAGGACTGCAGGCATAATGGGCCCTCCACCCGTCCCCTCCCTATCACCGCTCGGCGCGCTCGAGGCCGGACCTTCGCCGCGCGGTCTATACTACCACGCCATACGTACAATCTGTTTGGAATGGATCGGACCGTGGTTTCCGAATGTTCATTTACCCATTACAAATTACATAAGTTACAGTTTTACAACTTTAAATTTGTGAAAGAAACAGATCGTGATTTGCAGGATCAAACATTTTTGAAGTAAAAAATGTGGTGGTGTATGTTGGCCACATACTGTAGTGAACATATTTTGGCTGACTGTAAACCGAATTTATTCAATTAACTTAGTGAATACATTTCGCTTGGGTAATTATTTGGTAAAATCGTCAATTTTATCTGCTGATGTTAGGCTCATTTCCCATACTATTTATAGAAATATTTTATGTACATGAATGGTAATTGATGAAATATATGGCTTACCCTTTTTGTCATTATATTTATTATTAATTTGATTTTTCTTGCAACTTGTGTACCTTAACTAATTGTACGTGTACATAACTTGACATTTGTATTTTGTACATTTTTAGAGTAAACTTTGATTTGATATAGGGCCTACACACACATCCAACCTAAAATCGTGCTGTTTTGGGGTCCAGAAGGGAGCGCTAGAATATTCCCATGTAAATGCACAACCACGGCACAAATATTCTTATGACAAGAGATGTCTATTGTAAGTAATGAATAATCAAGGGTAAAGAATTCCCAGGTACAATTTTAATTCCACATGATGAGAAAATACAATTATTTAACAATGGATTATAGCTAACTGACAGCTGGTTAATCGAAGGTCGTTATGATAAGGTACGCGGTCCTGGTCTTCCTTCTGACATCAATGGAAACCAGCCGTGGAGTGTTTGTAAGAGCACATAATTTCAACATATATAAAAAGCTATTACTGAGGTAATTTTATGTTTAAAAACTTACAAATGCATAAGCACTGCATTGCGCTTGGGTCAAGCCGTTGTACATTATACAAAAACTGTTGCTGGAGACGGTCTACTAAGTAATTAGACTACAAAATCTCCCGGTAGTATGTTCAATCGGTCATTCATTAAACGCTTTTGTAAGTGCGGCAAGGGGGGGATCTGAGCCCCTTACGATGGCCGCAATCCCCCATCACCTCGCATATCGACTGCCTTACTGTCGATAGGTCATCGTCACTGACGACGCTAACATTCACTCTACACAGGAAATCACTGACGAAGATCCCATTCACTCTACACAGAATATCACTGACGACACTCCCATTCATCCTACACAGGATATCACTGACGACTCTCCCATTCACTATACACAGGATATCACTAACGACACTCCCATTCTCTCTTCACAGGATATCACTGACGACGCTTCCATTCACTCTAAACAGGATATCACTGACGACGCTCCCATTCACTCTACACAGGATATCACTGACGACGCTACCATTCACTCTACACAGGATATCACTGACTGTCTTTTATCGAGAAACGTGTTCTAGATAAATTTAAAAAGTAGTTATATAAACGAACAAACACAAATACACAAAGGCCACTTATAAAATGACAAGTGTTACTACTGATGCATCGTTGGATTTATACAAGTGATCAGTCACTTGCCAGGGGGAGGGGAACCAATAAAAAGCCTTGTTCATCAATGGTAGCTATAGTCTATTACCTAACCACTTCTTTACTTCAGACCACCCAATTCTCTTCTAAGTAGACTATTGCAAACAAAAGTATGAAGTAAAATAAAAGATCCAACAATAACAGACATAATTGTTTTCAAAATTTATATCGATTTATTTTTTAAACTGAGTGGACAAATAAGATATTTAAGATTGTTGCAAGTCAAATCCTTTTGTGGTTTCAGTTTGAAATAACATATCCTTTATCAAGTACAAATTATGTCTTTTTTTATATTTAAACTTTAAATAGACACAGGCTTTGAAAAACTCAAAATCATGTAGGTAAGAAACTATACAAAATAACTTCCAGAAATTGTTCTAAGATTTTTCATTTCATTATATACTCTACATGTCTTTATTTTTTGTTAGAACATAAGACATACTATATTTCTTACAAATTTAGCATATTTTCCGTTAATTCACTACCACTACTTTTTTCTTCTTTCTGTTAATTCACTACCGCTTGATAAATATTCTATTGATCTAAAAAATGTTTCCCAATCGTTTTTATGTCCACTGAGGCATTCCTTATCCGCTAGGAATCAAATATCACTGGCCTTATCTTATCGCTTTCCAAGAACTTACACACGGAGAGCACATTCAGCGGTAGTTCAATCATTGGATTTATCAGTTTGTGATCAACTTTAGTAGCCACCTAACATAACCGTAATTGGGATAAAAAAAGTAGTGGTAGTGAAGTAACTGAAAAAGTAATGGTAGTGAAATAACGGAAAAGGTCCTAAATCGATTACTGAGCTATCTTGAATCTAAAAATTTAAAATCGTTCCAAATTTCATAATAGCCAACTTGGTAGGATATCTAGATTCAAAGAAAATAAAAATGTTCAACAATCAAGCAGACCTAAGGCACGGAAAGGGGAGGATTTTCCGCTTTCAATTCCGTTGGCTTAAATTGGCGAAGTAGATGGTTTGCCCTTAATTACGGTTTTTTTTTCATTTTAGTAATTTAAAGTGTACGGATCAGTTCATACATTTTCGATATAGGCTATAGGGCTTACGGTGATTTGACGTTAGTATTTTTATAAAGGACAACAAAGTCTACATTACCTTGTTTTGAAGAATTTTAAATATTCTATTTTGTAACCGACCCACCATACTAGTAAATCCTTTGAGAGTTATTCCTCTCTTCCTACAACCACGGAATAGCTAATAGCAGTGCAAGCCAACATTTCTTAAACTTCTAAATTTTACGAATGAGTCTTTTTTATAATACTTTTAAAATTCGTTTAACTTTAATTATTGTTGTATAAACTACTATGACGCGGCAAACATTACTTACTTACAAAGAGACCAAGACTCTGAAACGATGACGCAGTGATCACCGTCCATGACGTCACGCCCGGGATGATTGCACATTTTGCACCCTCTACGTAGACATCGATCAAATATGTAAAACAGCGGCTATGAGCAGAGAGATCCATCATTTTATGAGGCTACTCCCCGCCGGACACGCTCAATGTACTGGCAACCCGTGACGAAAGCACCCCCTACCCCTACGAGGGTGTAATCATCACCATAGTGCGTTTCATTATTTTAAATTTTACATTACTCTTTCGGCAAAATTTTCTCGGAGCATAACTTATAGATTAGAGTGAGTAGGCCTACTATCTAAAATGTCGACCTAGTGGTACAGACACGATTACCAGTAATCCACCACTAGAAAATTAATTCATCAATCATCAATAAACAAATACATAAATGTAAAAATAGAAAAAACTATAAGGCCATAATTTTCTGTTCAACATTAAGGTTTATCAAGTATGCTGTAATAGGCTAATAAGCTAAGGTTTGCTAGAATGTTGTAACAACATTTCACAAAACATAGGCTAATGTCAGCTTTTGTTCAACAAAGTAAAAACAACTGGTTGTTTGAAAGCCTAACCACTGATTTTACCTATATGACATAGCCTATAGGCAGTCATGGCCCCGTAGAGCCTCCCCGCCCAACCTACAAATACATGATTCATGGGAACGCATTCTACTTTGGCGTGATAAATATGGATACAGTGTAGGGCCTACTAAAATGGATTTAGACATTTTTTATAAATATTATTGTTACATTTTTGTAAACCTGTGCTTTGCGATCTACGGAGAACAAAAACGTTACCAAAACACAGTAGACATAGCACAGTAGTTAGCACCTAGAACGAACAAAACATTAAAAAAACTCCCATGATGATGAACACTTTCTCCTGAGAATAATGTTGTTACAGTCCAGCCTCCGACCTGGTGTTAGGAACTACTTGCAACTCGGTCCGTCCCAAATCCATTGCGTAGTTTGAACAGTCATGGTAGTTGACTCTCCTCCCCCGCTTGGCTACCAGGCAGTGGCTGACGCTTGAAATCTACTTCACTTAAAAACATTTCACGCTGACATTTATCAATATATGTATTTCAAATATTAACATGCTTCATAGGACAAGTGTGACTTATTCCTCAGAAATATTTGTCTTAGTTTTTTTATTTTTTAGTTTTTTTATTAATGTAGTTAGAACAATAACACTTCTTAGTATAAAAAAGATGAATCAATGGATACAACTCAAATCTGATTTCAGGAGAAACTAGACAATTATGGTCTCTTTAAAAATGACCAAGTTTAAAATTGAAGGCCTGCGTTCACAAAGCTGCAATATTTCTTTGAATTTAGCATTGAACTTCCAATATAGGAGTGGCAAATGTAGCAGAAACAGATAATGTTACAAATAAAATTGTCTAGATTAATTCATTCATTTTTAATAGATTGGATATCTATAGTTTTACAGTAGACTCTTGAAAGCTATAAAAAACTATAAGATTTTTTGTTTTATATTTTAACTATGTAAGCGCTTTAAGGGATTTATTTTTATGGTAGTGATGTAAAGAGACATATGTAGACTAATTATTTATATTTCAATGAGTCACGAAAGGTTGTTTTAGGATATATTTTGAAATAAATTAATAATTGGAAAACTGTAAATTGGAGCAAATTACTAAACATATTTCGTACAGGGACCGTTACAACTTTTAATGAGGACAAGGCTGAGGAAGAGCGAGTGGTTTTCCAGCCGCGAGATCACCTTGGCAGCTCGATTTTTCACCGAGTTTGATCAATGTTTGTTTCCAACTTCCTATAAGGTCATTTATTATTTTAAGACAGTCTAATGTGCAGAGGCTGTCATTTACCGGTGTTGCCACACTGCCGACTTTCATTTCAGAAAACGATGCGTGATTTTTAAGGTTGAAGTGGGTTAATTAGAAGACTAGGAGCGGGTACGGGAGGATTGTTTGAACAGGAATAAATATTAACATGGGTCAAATGAGGCATGGTGTGTGGTATTGAGCCAGTATAAAGGAGCCATTGCGGCGATGCGATTGGCTGCCGTGACGCCTGCGTCGGCCGGCCGGCAACCCGCCACGCGCGCCACTGACTGGATACTAGCGCTACCTTGTGGATAAAAGCCAAACTTGTCTCTGATTTGTCCTAGACACAGTACAGTTTTGTTATTTAAACAGCCACTAGTGTACAAATAGCGTAATAAAGGACATTCAATTACTACAATTATACAGTTATTACTAGTCTACTACTATCAACGTATTATACATTATTTATAAATAAAATGACAACAAATATGAATAAGACTAAAACATATAACTACACAAGAAGATTTTCACACACTTCTTAAAATGAGATTAAATTATGCCAATAAACTATAGCTTATAATAGATATTTTATGCCATTCACAATGTCCAGACTAATTACTTTTTACCATCGGCATGTTAATTTGAATTATTTACGAAATGCACATATATTTAACCACAGGGCTAGTGTAGGCTTACGTAGTCGTAAACTTAGACTGTTCATTAAGCCGATAGTTCCTGAACTTGTGAATAAACGAATAGTCCATAAAATACAAATAAAAAAAAAAAAAAACGTGCAAATTAAAGCTTGATTTACCGGATGAAGTTGGTATCGTAATATCAAGTGTTCAGTTAGCCTAATATAATGCAATATTTATTGCGTTAATAAATTAATGAAACAGCTGAGATTCAGTTATGTTAAATTAATTATATAAACTAACAAAACAACCATGCAAACTATCGAGAAACTGATGAAACTATTGGACCATGAAAAACAAACTACGGTCATAAGAATCATATAATTCCATATAATGTAAAATCTTTATTCGATTACAGTTGATTGGAAAACTTTACAAGGCGGAGCATAGAGTTATCTTAAAGAGCAAGATGAAACCAATTAGTAAGATGGATGAAGCAATGTAGATAGGCCTACTGCTACTGTATAATAGTTTCTAGTAATTCAATAAGACAAACAATATTGCCCACTAACTAGTGGTATCAACCAAGACAACGTATAGTTCTTATTGTCACTGTAGGCACAGAGAAGAGAGAAACAGAGGCCGTATCAAGTAGTACTTAGTTCCCCAGTTCGTCCTAAGGATGGAAGTGCCAGCACCTAGTCAGTCCCCCCTTTATTCTCACCAAATCCTCAGAGATAATTTTAGTAATTAGGCTATTATTATAGTTTTATAAAGATGTAAAATAGTTGTAATCTATTTATAACTGCGACCGAAGAGTTCACTGCGGCCATAAGAATGCAACCTCTGTTCCTTTTTTCTCTGTGTTATAGGTCTATAGAATGGTCTAATCGTCTATTCTACCGCCATCCTTAGGCTATTATGTAGTCAACAGTAATGGGTTTCAAGTTTCTACAAAAGAGAGTCTTTCTCTTGGTGGAAAGGTAGGCCTTTGGATCAAGACGAATGTCGATTGTACAAAATTATCAAAAGTAAAATCTCGGTCGATATTTTTGTTAGACCTACGCTTCTTCACACTTACTACTAGTAGTATCCACACGCTAGTAGGATCCAATACTAGCGTGGTGGACGAAAGGGCCAACTTTTGTGTTCATCCACATAACTCGTCTCTGGGAGACTATTCATGGCTTTAAAAGTATGTTTCAGTTAGTTTTCACAATTTTACGCCTGGAAAACATTTTTTATAGATCTCCTTATTGGTCTGCATTAATACCATATCTGAATGTTAATTTTTTTTAGATAGGGGGAATTGTAAACGTCTCGTTCCTTGCGCACTATGAGTTGAACAAGCTGCATATTAATTTTATAATTTTCTTGATAAATTTACCTCGCTTATTTATATAAGCAAATGGGGCCTAATTATTGAAAATTCCAGCAAACAATAGTACAGTCTCTTGGTAAACATGTAGAAATAAGTAGACAAAATTTTTAAATGTTTGGTCAGAATGTATTAATACAATCGTATGTGTAGTGCATATAATGTAATGCATATGTTCAAATAATTATACCAAAATTGGTAAACATTTTTGTCTGCGTATAACATCCTACATCCTAACATTAAGTTTATATACTCTTTCAGTTCAGAATAACTTGCGACAGATAGCGACTAAGACTAATAACAAAATAATAGAATGGCATAAGTTATTGCGATTTTAACAAACTCAACAATCGTTCAATAATGCCAATTGAGGTGTTTATTTTAGAACAGCTTGGCCTATTTCTAAATCCTCTCCAATCTCCTATCCGAACTAATTAAAGATAGTTTCCCAGTGAACACACATCTCCATCTCGCCTTACATGAGCATGTGCGCGGGGTCAGTCGCCATTACCCATTAGGTAGTTGGGACAATCGATGTGGCGGTTGTGGCACGCCTGCTCGGCACCGGCCAATCCCAGCTCGCCGACCCGCTAAAACAATTGGCCGCCTCTATTGTCTCTCCCAAATATTTATACACACTGCTCCTTCCTTCCCGCAACTCAGGGATACCAACTCAACATACGGACCTACTTCCCCGCGACACGTGCTGAGTCATCCGGCTGAATGCAACATGCACTTCTGTGCAACACGTAAACCTATCTCACACAGTGTCGTTGCTGATGCTTTTATAGAGTTCCCAAAATAAAGTTTCCTTATTTTTTAAAGTTAGTATTTTGTGAATAGACTAGGCCCTGAAGAGTGTAGCATATACAGTATGTAGTAGGATACTCGAATCGGCAGAACCAATACTTATTTTGAATTCGTACCACCTTTAGACTAAGTTTATGGAACTGGACGTAATTGTGAAAAGTTAATATTTTTCATTCTTTGTGTGTTTTTAAAATATATATAATAAAATGTTTTAATTGGGAGACATAATTGGCTATAACAATAAATAAATAAAACAATTGAGGGTTTAAGTAAGGCTTACAAATTGCACTTAGAAATATAGGCTAGTGTCTTGTAAGATAAAAACAGATAACCTACAGGCCTAACCTGCGTAATAATACGTGCTATAGTAATAATAATCAAGAAGTTAATTGAACAATTAACACATGTCGTTATAAAATAATATAGGCCTTTCAAAAACGTACATTGCCTACCAAAACAATGATTGCTGGTAGGCCTAACTGAAACTTGTAAACGCAATCGATGAACATGGGGTAGCCATCCAAATGTTGACTTAACTCTTACAAAATCAACATAATTATTATAATATTATAACGTATTATTGATTTTTTCTATAAAAGCAATTTTATCAGTTCAGAAATAGGTCTGATAAAAAACATAATTGGTAACAATAATTTTTAAATTGAAAAGTATACACGATGAAATATGACAGTTTTTCCTGTATCATATTGTGTAGGATATCATTAACCGAGTATGTGCTTTATGTAATTACTTGTAATTAAAGGTTCAAATTACTGCGCAGCTCCACCAAAAAGCAAAAGGGCGAAACCCTCATGTCAGTCTACAGACTGAGAGTTTTTTTTCGAGACCGTGGAACAAGATCCTCACGAGAGGCTGTCAGTAGTTCCCTTGCGGGGCCACTAGCTAGAGGTAGTTTCAGTGGGCCACTAGCTAGAAGACTACGAGCTACGTTTCCAATACGGTATATAGATTACAACTAATGAGCTTCTTGATACATTTTAGTAATAATGATTACATTTATCCTGGAAGATATGGGGGAAATAAAAGTAGGACAGACATCGCATGGCAAACTGGAGAAATAACAACTCGTACTCGACACACAGTTAGCGGACTATTGAATGTGACCTCTGTTTATCTTTTTTCTGTGCTCCATCTCACTGGTCCAACTTGCCTTGTTCACAAATATGTGATATACCTCATATAATTTTCTTCTAACTTGATATGAGCTTGAACAGGCGCACTTAGTGCCATTTGAGTAAAGCTCTGACACGCGGTGTAGCCTAAAGTATTGCATTTGACATAGGCCTACTACTGACAGTAATTATTACTCTGCTTGAAGAGTCGCACTTAGTGCCATTTGAGTAAAGCTCTGACACGCGGTGTAGCCTAAAGTATTGCATTTGACATAGGCCTACTACTGACAGTAATTATTACTCTGCTTGAAGAGTCGCACTTAGTGCCATTTGAGTAAAGCTCTGACACGCGGTGTAGCCTAAAGTATTGCATTTGACATAGGCCTACTACTGACAGTAATTATTACTCTGCTTGAAGAGTCACACTTAGTGCCATTTGAGTAAAGCTCTGACACGCGGTGTAGCCTAAAGTATTGCATTTGACATAGGCCTACTACTGACAGTAATTATTACTCTGCTTGAAGAGTCGCACTTAGTGCCATTTGAGTAAAGCTCTGACACGCGGTGTAGCCTAAAGTATTGACAGTAATTATTACTCTGCTTGAAGAGTCGCACTTAGTGCCATTTGAGTAAAGCTCTGACACGCGGTGTAGCCTAAAGTATTGCATTTGACATAGGCCTACTACTGACAGTAATTATTACTCTGCTTGAAGAGTCACACTTAGTGCTATTTGAGTAAAGCTCTGACACGCGGTGTAGCCTAAAGTATTGCATTTGACATAGGCCTACTACTGACAGTAATTATTACTCTGCTTGAAGAGTCGCACTTAGTGCCATTTGAGTAAAGCTCTGACACGCGGTGTAGCCTAAAGTATTGACAGTAATTATTACTCTGCTTGAAGAGTCGCACTTAGTGCCATTTGAGTAAAGCTCTGACACGCGGTGTAGCCTAAAGTATTGCATTTGACATAGGCCTACTACTGACAGTAATTATTACTCTGCTTGAAGAGTCACACTTAGTGCTATTTGAGTAAAGCTCTGACACGCGGTGTAGCCTAAAGTATTGCATTTGACATAGGCCTACTACTGACAGTAATTATTACTCTGCTTGAAGAGGCAGAGTAATAATTAAACAAATTATTAAACCAATTTAAATTTGTTCAATAATGCAATAAGGACAATTTATATTTAAAAAATTGAAAACAAAATTCCAAGATAAAATTCATAATAACACTCAGGTTCACTATGTCAATAATCAAGTAGGTTATAAAACAGGTGTACTAAAGTATCTTAAACGTGGCAAAAATGCAAGAAATACAGGCCTTGCTACAGTTGCGGCTTGCTTACATCGTCACGCCATTGGTTATAGCATCTCCAAACTCCTCGTAGTTCCAGCATTTTGTTGTAAGAGCGCTCAAAGTCAAGTCGGGACATTCAATAAACGACCAATACAACGCTGATTGTCAAACGCTATATCATCCCAGATCTTCCAATAATCATGCTACATTTCGAATGTAGGATCAGTTCGTTTTACTAGAGTATTTCTTGTCTCCGAAAAAATACACAAGAAATTAATTAGGCCTATTTTATTAAATTTTAGTATAGATAAAAGTTATTAAAACAGTCAAGGTGGAACATTTGGAATATGCTTAAATAGCGTCTCGTCTAGAAAGAGATGGTCATCTTCCTGTAAACAAATATCCATAAATGAACAATCATGTACAATCTTGAACAATTAACTTTTATCCAAGTATCCAGGAATTGTATTGGTTGGACCACAATGGTTTGTGTGTGAACAATTATTTGTATAGGCCTTCCCAATACGTTTAAAAATTCATAAAATGACTGTTTCCTGTTATCTAATCACAGTAATTGTATCAAATGATTTTGAGCGGGTCTTTTAGATTTTAAATTTATAACATTTAAATTGACTCTGCATTTTGTAGTCCTTCCTTCACCGTTGCATGGTTCAGTTTTATTTTGTTGTGTTTATTTTTCTTCGATCATAATTTATGTTACAGCCTAGAACTGACGCTCTCTCCTGTACAGGCCTATACTGAACGGCCAACGGTGGAGAAAGGATCAATATTGTTGCCTCCCACCACCCCCTCCAACTCTGTTTCTCTCTGCTCTCTTGGTAAATTACTGTCCGATATAGTAGATACTCTGGCCAGCCAACATCGTCAAGCCGGAATAAACACATACTTTCCTGGCTATCAAAACACTATTTTGTCTTTACGTTCGAAGAAAATCTAAGCTATTTTTAACATCAAACTCTCGTAGGATGATGGTATTGCTACTTCAACAACACAGTTCACTCTCCTTAAAAACATAATCATTCACCAATGACACAAGAATGGCTCATTTTGTTCAAAGTGTTGTTCCTCCGACAAAATCAAATGTTTAAATTTCCTCAGTTTTGTTTTGTTGCAATAATTTAGATTAGGATAACTAATTTAACTGCTAAAATTTAACAATTCAAATTAATCTCGTACAAGCAGTAGAGGAAACTACTTAATTGTCATTCCCACCTAGAGAATATAATTTTTTTAATGTTACCATCATGTAATTAGGCCTTAATAATATACACACTTATGACAGCTATAGCAGAGCATTGAACTAATAACATAAAATGTGCACTCAAATATACTAAAAGAAAAGAGAAGGTCAACAGACACTCACATTTTATTGCTATATATTTTTATAAAATTATTTTCTGCGTCATTCATCGATCTAAGCCTATTGACTATATATTAATAATGTTTAAATGAATTACTGAATAAAAAGTACCGAGTTCTTGCGGATTTTAAACAACACTCTCAATTGAAAATATTCGAAAATCCTTTGAAGTATGACTATTTTAACTAAATTTAAGAAGAAAAAGAACACAAATCTACATTAGCCTACTAAATATTCATTTCATCGATGCAGAAAAATGTAACGTTCTTTCGTTGCAACGTCACAGCTTGGCTTGACACTAGCATCAGCAGCTGTGTCTTAGTCGTACTCTTTCCCCTATCGAGTCCCATTAAATCTGGAACAGTGAAGTGTTTGCTGGACCTTGTGGGGGATGTGATGGGGTTTGTTTGTCCACCTTACAACTTGACATGTCACGCCCCGTCTCCGTCCCACTCGGCTCGACACTGGCATCAGAAGCAGTATTATAGTTGTGTTCTTCCCCCAATCCTACTTTTCAGGGCATAATCGAATTATTATTCCCCCCCCTGAATACCCACTGGCCATAACACCGGCCAGTTGAACTCTCAAGTGTCCAAAAAAGCCCTCAGACCCAAACACGCAACACTTGAGAAATGGGTTTACTGGCTGAGTGTGAGTTTAGTCACACAGTCAATAATAATATGCTGCTTCTAGCATCCTTAGAAACTGGTCATTATTGCTGTCAAAAAAATTAGGTAGTGAAGCCTGTTTGCAATATTAGTACAGCTGACCACTGGATCACATACTCCAAAGTATGAGTAAGCATATGGATCTCTTGATCGAAAGGTGTACTCTGGAACTCTTAGACAAATAGTTTAAACTGAACCAGCGTGGCCATGATGCACTCTGTAAAAGAATTGCATGTCAGTCACAGCTCGATAAGGTTGATAAATTCAGTTCTGCACATGGTTCAACTTCACCAAGCTCCGGAAACTTCCACTCCATCCATGAGAGTAATTTCTTCTGGACAGCGTCGACGGCGGTGTCTTCCGTTGAGCGGCCAGTTCGTTGAGCGGCTAGTAGGCTACGTCGAGCGGCCACATTTTCATTAACAAAGGGTCAGGGGGGTTCACAGGTGTGAGCCAAGTTCGTTGAACGGCAAGGTTTTCTAGTTTGTGGTTATACGCATAATATAAGTTGATTACACTAATACTTGTATCAACGAGTATCAAGAGTATAAAAATAGTTTAAGAGTACTGATTGTATTCTTAACAAAATATTTGGTAAGGTCCGGTAGAATTTATATGTACCAACAAAAGTGTTGTGCAGAGCAGTTAAGCTATTTTTAATTGTTTTAATGCTTACTAAAGTGCTGAGGCTATCTAGATAGGGCATTAAAAACTGTATGCACCGCCAAGATTTAAGTTTAGGATGGTGAAATCATAGTAAAAATACATAAATTACTCATTTTAATATAGGTGTTATAAAAAAGTATCTCATACTTTTATAACTTCAATATTTTACACTGCAAAGCTATAAGCATTGAGGGGGCAAAGTGCAGGTGCCATCATGCAGCTGCACATGTGCCGAGCCAGTACGTCCAAGTAGCACATCATCCAGGCCTTCCTCTTCTCAATCTGGAGCTTTCGTGCGCGTGCCCCTGGACACTCCCTGACCAAACTCTTCTCTTCTTTCAATCAATTCATCCGGTCAGGCTAAGCAGAACTGGCAGGCTTCTTTTTCTCTCTCTAGAAAGAATTTCATTTCATTTCCTCTACTCTCTTCCTATCGAGACAACTGTTCTCAGAGCCCTATTCACTGAACTTTTCTATTCTTTGTTTCACTTTCACTTCAGGCTAACCCTAAAGTGTCAAGCGACCCGTGCTGATGGGGTGAATGGTACCGGCCTAATGGTACATCAAACGGAGCCCTGGGATACTGGGCGACCTCCCAGAGTATATAGCCTTACCCGCTATGAGGCTCTGGCGGGCTCGACTGTTTAGTTCCTCTATACTCGTGGGAATTCTATGAGTAAGCATTCAAACTTTCGTTTCAGGCGGGAAAACACCGCAACTGAGATGGCTGAACGTGCGGAGCAACACCTCCTAGACGATCAACCATATAGAGAACATCGCAGGTCGGGAGAATTTCGACAGCGAGAAGGAGAGAGAAACCGAGGTCGAGGTAGGGGGAGCAGAGCGGAGCAACCCTCCGTCACTCACCCTCCTCGAAGAGAGGATCCACCCAAAGGGGTGGAGAAGGCCGACAGAAAGGCCAGAAAGAGAGTAAGGAAGCAGATCACACTTCCACCAAATGGGCAGCCAGGCGGATGGGATGACCCACTGAGAAGAGGCCTCAGTGGGGCTGGTGTGCGCTGGTACTTGCGATATCTGGAAGAGGGAATTCCCCCAGAAGAGGCAAAGAAAAGAGCAGTGGAGCGGAAGATCCCCCAGGAGAACACTCCTCGGGACAGTGCTACGAAGAAGAGAGGGGCAAATCAGCTCTCTCCTCAGAAAGGACCTGAGCTGAAGAAGAGGAAAGTTCCTCAAGCAGCCACTAGCACAGCGGGTACTAGGACAAGCACTAGTTACGCTGAAGCAGCATCCTTGATCAGGGTGGCAATTCTGCCAAGAGCACCGGGGGCCAGTTTGAGTGCAGATGACCTCACAACCCTGGAGGAAGCAATCGTGGAAGAGATGTTGCTGGGCGCTGATTGCTCCCTGCAGTTTTCCGGCATACATTTCAGACCAGGTATGCTGATTGTTGACTGCGTTGACAAGGAGTCAGCAGAATGGTTAGTTGGAAAGGGGCCACAGCTAACCAAGTGGAATGGGATAGAGCTGAGAGCGTGCATGGGAGATGATATCCCTAAGTCACACGTTGTCACCATCTTCTTTCCCAGAAGCAACATCTTGACCGAAGAGCAGCTGTTGAACTTGGTCAAAACACAGAATAAGGGGCTGGATACCCAACTGTGGAAAGTTCTTAACAGCAAGGTTGAAGCCACAGGGAAGCTGGCGACTATCTCGATAGACGAGGCGTCGCGTGAAAAGATCCTGGAAGCAGGAAGTCTGATTTTCTTCCAATTCGGGAAACTCCCGGTACATGGATTGAAGAGAAAGACAGAAGGGGGCAATGATGGAGAGGAGGCTTTGACTCCTGCCAGTCTAACAGCTCCAGAGGAGGCTTCGACTCCTGCCAGTCAAACAGCTCCAGCTCCAGCGCCAGTTGAGATGGAGCAGGATACTCCCTCAGAAATTGGTGAGACGGATGCGCCGGACATTTCCAGCCTCAGCCTTCACCAGGAAATAAGGGAAGAAGAAGAGGAGAAGTTGTTGGAAGGTGCGGGGGAGATTGTCCTGCCCCAAACCCAACAGCAATAATGACATCCTCCAACAGGGGAGAAGCGCGGGTCAGGTTCGCCCAGGTGAATGCGCATCACGCTCGAGGAGCTTCGGCTGCTTTGACCGGGGTGTTTGCCAGGGCGAATCTGGGGATTGCGCTTGTCCAGGAACCCTGGGTCTACAGGGGACAAGTCATGGGCCTATCCAGCAAGAGCAACAAGGTAATATATGACACCAGGGGGGGAACTCCCAGGGCCTGTATTGTTATCAGAAATGACATTCGTTTTGTGTGCATTTCAGAATTTTTGTCACGGGATCTGGTCCCCATCAGGACATATCTTAACACGGGTGGGGCAGACCGAGAAGTGGTGGTAGCATCGGGCTACTTTCCCGGTGAGGGAGAAATTCCTCCTTCCGAGGTGAGACGGCTGGTGGAGTACTGCAGGAGGCGTGGTACTCCCTTACTCCTGGGATGCGACGCCAACGCCCACAACGTCGTCTGGGGAAGCACTGGAGACAATGTGAGAGGTGAGCAACTGCTAGAATTTATTTTAGAATCTAACCTGAGTATTTTTAACCTGGGGAATGTACCCACGTTTGTTACAAGGGTTAGGCAAGAGGTTTTGGATCTCACGATTGGGAGCCAAAGTATGGCTGATAGGATAGTTAATTGGAGAGTATCCAACGAACCTTCCCTGTCAGATCACCAGATCATTACCTTTGAAGTGAAAGGGGTTGACATTACACCCTCCTTCAGGAGGAATCCTAGAGACACAGATTGGGAGATTTATGAGACCAATCTGGAAAGTAACCTTGCCAGAATGACTAGGGGTCTCTCAAGTCATTATGGGTTAGAAAACAAAGTTGAAGATTTGACGGAGGCAATTATGGAGGCTTATGAATCCAGCTGCCCTGTCAAAGAGCAAAGAAGCAACAGGGAGGTTGTGTGGTGGAGTTCTCATCTGTCAGGTTTGCGGGCATTGGTGCGTAGGCTTTACAGCAAGGCCAAGCACAGCCAGGCGGACTGGCAGAGATACTCCGATGCACGAAGTACCTACAGTCAAGAGATCAGGAGAGCAAAAAGACGGAGCTTCAGGGAATTCTGTGAAAACATAGAGACGATCCCTGCTGCGTCACGGCTCCATAAAGCTATGGCTAGAAGCAAATTCCAGGGGCCTATGGCTCTTAGGAAGCAAGATGGAAGTTACACAGAAGGTGAGGAGCAGAGGGCTCTTCTACTTCTGGAAACACACTTCCCAGGGAGCAGGCAAGTTGAATTGGAGGATTGTACTCCGATCTGCGCAAGTGCTAATAGGGAAGATTGGGAGGAGGCAAGGGAGATAGTTACTCCTCAACGGCTGAGCTGGGCAATTGACTCGTTCCAACCGTATAGGGCCCCGGGAGTTGACGGGGTTTTCCCAGCTTTGCTCCAGAAAGGCAAGGAGAGATTGATGCCTCACCTGTTAGAGATTGCTAGATGCAGCATTGCCTTGGGCTGGATACCAAGAACATGGCAGAGAGCAAGAGTCTCATTCATCCCAAAAAGTGGGAGAAGGGATGCGACTTTGCCTAAATCTTTTAGGCCGATTAGTCTCCTCTCGTTTACTTTGAAAACGGTGGAGAAGATGGTGGACAATCACTTAAGGATGAAGGTTCTGGAGAGGGTGCCTTTGCATCCCCGTCAGCATGCGTACAGAGCGGGCAGGTCCACGGAGACCGCTCTGGTTGAGCTGACAGATCTAATTCAGAAATCTTTAGGAGAGAGAGAAATTGCAGCATGTGCCTTCATAGATATTGAAGGGGCTTTTGATAACACCTCACATGAAGCAATAAGGAGAGCCCTGGAGCATAGGGGAGTTGGAAGGGCAACTTCTAGATGGTTGATGAACCTCCTGGCCTCAAGAAGGGCTGAGACTGTGATCGGGAAGAGCATAATTCAGGTGAATACAACAAGAGGATGTCCACAGGGCGGAGTACTGTCTCCCTTGTTGTGGAGCCTGGTCATAGACGAGCTTCTCAGGATAATCACTGGGAATGGTCTCATATGCTTCGGCTATGCAGACGACATCGTCATAATGGCCCGAGGAAAATTTGAAGAAATTCTCTGTGATTTGATCCAGAGAGGTTTAGAGGCTGTGCAGAGATGGTGCCAGGGAGTAGGGCTTAGGGTCAATCCTGCCAAGACTAATCTGGTACCATTCACCAGGAAAAGGAATCTACCACGTCTGAGAGCGATCAGATTTGATGGAGTAGAGATTGAGTGGAAGGCAGAAGTGAAATATTTAGGAATCACACTAGATAAAAAACTTCTGTGGAGGAGACATATAGAGGAGACCATGAGTAAAGCAAAGCTAGCACTGATGGTGTGCAGAAGGATTGCGGGAAATTCTTGGGGCTGTCAACCAAGGATACTGCACTGGATGTACACGATGATAGTGAGACCCTCCATCACTTATGGTGCTATTGTATGGTCGGGGAGAACGGGTTTGAACACCGTTAAAAAAGCACTCGGCAGTGTACAGAGGCTCGCATGCATTTGCATTACGGGAGGGATGAGGTCTTGTCCCACAGCAGCTATGGAAATGATTCTCCACCTCGCGCCCTTGCATCTTCACGTTGAGGAGGTGGCGAGGGTGTCTGAGGTGAGAATAAACAGGATCATTACCAGGCAAAATATGAACTTCGGAACTCCTCGGGATTTCTGGGATTTTCCGAGGGACTCTATAGTCAGGAAGTTTGATTTTGAACGATCGTTTCAAAGGGAACTGAGCACAAAAAGGGACTGGAGTGGAGAAAGCATCTGCACAATGTCCAGCAGCCACATTATGTGGTTTACAGATGGTTCTAAGACTGAGGAGGGGACCGGTTCCGGTGTGTTTGGGCCAGGTACCAAACTCTCGGAGGCGATGGGGGAGTTCCCTAGTGTATTTCAGGCGGAAATTCACGCCATTGATACATGCATTAGAATCAATCTGGAAAGGGAATATAGGGGCAAGATGATTGCTATAATGTCGGACAGTCAGGCAGCCATCCAAGCACTGAGTTCTCCTATTATCAGGTCGGGGATGGTTTGGGAGTGCCGGCAGAGACTTAACTTGCTAGGGAGAAGCAACAAGGTGACACTTCAATGGGTGCCGGGACACATTGGTGTTGAAGGGAATGAGAAGGCAGATGAGCTTGCAAGGAAGGGGGCATCGACCCCGCTTGTGGGACCAGAGCCTTTTTGTGGCCTTGGAGATGCCTTCTTCAAGGAAGAAATTAAAAGGACAATGGTGGCCAAAAGAGACAGACTCTGGAGGGCCACAGCAGGGCTGAGACAAGCTAAGAAGCTGTTGGGAGGCAGGAACTTCAACAGATTCAAAGTATGCATAGGCCTAAGCAAAACCAGACTGAAGAGGGTAACAGGCTTCCTTACTGGGCATTGCCTACTGAGGAGGCATGCCAGGAATCTGGGTCTGGTAGAAGATGCATCATGTAGATTCTGTGGAATGGGAGAGGAAGACCCTCTTCATTTACTGGAAGAGTGTGATGCTATAGCGACAAAGAGAGCCAGGCATCTGGGTCGGTACCAGATTAGACTGGAAGAAATACCACATCTAGAGATCATCCAGATCCTCCGATTCCTAGAGGATCTGGGAATTGATGAATTGTGACCGAGCAGTCTCGGGCAGAGCATGGGGGGCAAAATAGATCTTGATAGGTCCAGTTGCTTAAATTTCACCCCAAATCACAATACAATACAATACAATACATAAGCATTGAGGATTTTGTTCCAAATAAATGAAATCAGAGCCACTTTCAGTAAGCATCATGACTTATTTCCCTTATCGTCATCCCCTCTCCTCTGTTCACGGTTGTTATGGATAAATTACCACAGGAATTGCGTTTAACAGTTATAATATAAACACACAGTCTACTAATGTTGTGAGGAATTAGTGTATTCAATCTTCAAGTATATTGCTTACCTGTCATCACAATCATGCAAAGCAATGAATATTTTAATGATATTGCACGATTTAAATATAATAACATTATTAAAAACTGGGGACACCCCTGCAATTTTTAAATCAATTAGTATAGTAGTTAACCACATTAGAGTAAAAATCCAACTGGACTCGACACATTACTTGTTACGATTGATATTATGTATTTAAGGGTAGGTTTTATTATGATGTAACTGAGCGATTGATTTCTTTTATGAACATTACATTTTTAACTACAACGTAATAAAAATCATTCTCATAACCAGATGAAAGTTAGAGTTATTTTACTTTGGTTTCACCATCCTAAGCTTACATTTTGGCGGCCCAGGAAGTTTTCAATACTCTATCTAGATATCCTCAGCACTTTGTTAAGGATTAAAACAATTTAAAGTAGACTAACTGCTCTGCACAACACTTTTGTTAGTACATACAAATTCTTTCAAACTTTACCAAATATTTTGTTAAGAATATAGTCATAGTCTTCAACTATGTATATTATCAACCAATCAAGTATTGTTGTAATCAACTTATATTATGTGTATAACCACAAACTAGACAACCTTGCCACTCAACGAACTTGGCACATACCTGTCAACCCTCACTGACCCCTGTTATGAGAGTGTGACCGTTCCTCCTAGCTTTTGATACAACACAGTTTACGTGTTGAGAAAAGATTAACTTGGGGTCTATGAGGACGCCTAGATCGCGAACAGCTCACTCTCTATAGATCTTACAGCCCTAATTTCATAAAAGAAAAATGACGGATTAATTTTACGCGTGAAGGAAATCATCACTGTTTTGCTTAGGTTGATCGGCATGTAAATTGTCTTCAGCCCACCTCACGGCCGAATCGATACAAGATTGAAGAACCAGATGGTCTCTTGTATTAGCAATCTGCATGGATATTTTAATATCGTCGGCATGGAACGGAACTGCACAGTTCAGGAAAGATGAAATGTCGTTAATAAATAAGAAGAAAAACAATGTTTCTAAGTTAGACCCTTGTGGTACTCCGGAACTGGCAACAAAGTTCTTTGAATACATACCGCCAAATCTCACTTTAAATGTCCTAGCAAGAGGTAAGATTTTATCCACTGAATCCAAAGGAAGGGAGCTTGTTTTAAAATACATGGCTTGCGAGTTCGCCTTGTGAATTCTAAATAAGTGGTTTCAACCTGCGCTCGACGCTTGACTGCAGCGTGCCTTTTAAACTTTTGATGGCATATTGAACGGTGTCAACATATATAAAGGGAATGTCAATAACTGAAATGTTATCTGTTTCAGGTGGATATATAATGTAACTGGACATATTCACCGAGTTTTGAACACAGCACAGTGGCGTCAGTACAAAACTTGTCTTCGATGATCACTGCCGAGATGGAAGAGGACTCGCCCCTAAACTGGTTAACGTATTTCCAGAGGAGTTTGTGTGTAAATGTGTATAGTAGTATGGATCACAACACAGCGGCGTCAGTACAAAACTTGTCTTCGATGATCACTGCCGAGATGGAAGAGGACTCGCCCCTAAACTGGTTAACGTATTTCCAGAGGAGTTTGTGTGTAAATGTGTATAGTAGTATGGATCACAACACAGCGGCGTCAGTACAAAACTTGTCTTCGATGATCACTGCCGAGATGAAAGAGGACTCGCCCCTAAACTGGTTAACGTATTTCCAGAGGAGTTTGTGTGTAAATGTGTATAGTAGTATTGATCTTAAACACTATTTCGCAATCAGTTTTAAATCGAATTAGCATATACGATGTTGTAATTAAAGTATATAGAAACTGTAACAAACTGTATACTAATGTTACTTCAAAGCACTGAAGAAAAACTAAAACGTAGGATAAAATACATTGTCCAAAGAGTAGAGAGAACAGAGGTTGGGTTGTAACGGCGTTCCTCCCGACCCTCGATACCGAGGCTGCTCTCAAGAGCCTCTCTACACAACCCCTCAGACAGCGTGAATTATTCCACCCCTCCTAGAAACCAATCCTCCAGTCTCACCGTGAGAATGGATGCAAGAGTAAACGGTTTGTTTCAAGTGACGAACTGGAATGATTTATAAGATGATTGCTTCAACAATTACTCCGTTATTCGTTACAATTATTTAAAGATTATACTATCGGTGTTTCTTATCCAACGAATGATATATAATATTTACATTTATTTAGGTAGTCCTAATTTATAGGCTCCTCTAAATATACGACATTTTTTATTGTATTCACTTTAGCTGTACGTGTAAACTTGACGGCTCATCTACCTTTACGTATGATAAATGGCAGTCCACCCACTCTGACTACTCACATCGAAATTGCGCTTTGGAGATGTATTTGTTATTTATTCGCATAGTATAATTATTGTAATTATTGTAATGACTTGGTTAGTATTTCATAGAGGAACATTCTGGGAAAAAATGTATTGTACTAGCACTATAAAACAATTCATAATACTTCAAATTCTAACAAAAATTTTAACCTTCTATCACCTGTACTTTTATTGATAAATAATAAAAGTACAGGTAAAATGCTCGACAGAACTCCCCATGTATAGAATTATTACATTATTTTGATTTTCACACTATAAATTAAATGATTCATTAACTAGGGGAATATTTAGTGATTATTCATAAATTATATTGATATCACTCTCCAAGCAGAACTAAAAGACAAAACGAGTTTTCAAGAGTGATTTTTAAATCACACTTGAAAAAAAAATTACATCATGAAAGTAAACGAATTATGCCCTAAAATAAAATATTACGGTATTAACTGGATGGTTTTAGTTAGATTATGCATCTTCTCGTAGAAGATTTATCCACGTGTTATGTGATAACAAACAAACTATAAAGGCTTTTAGATAATAATAGATAGGTTAGAACAGTTAATTCAATTTTAGCCAAGTGCTACATTCTAGCGGCAATAGCTAGAACTCGACGCAAAAACAGCAACAATGGCCTCTGACGGAGAACGCACCAACTATAAGAAGCGCTCCTAGCGGAAATGTTGTAAACTAGTAAACTCATCCAGCAGCTAGCGCTACCAGCGGCGTATACAACCACTACTCTAACTTTAGACTATCTTTAGAATAAATGGACTACCATTTTTACAGCCCTTTGCTCATATATATATTTTCAAAGTGATTATAGTATTTATGACTTACAGAATATGCAGAGGAATAGTTTTACATACATTATTTGGGATTTGTTCAGCCTAAAATGACATATACATTTTCCTATAAAAAAATAGACTGGAAGTCCTATGTAATTTATGATATTTTTATGGGTTCGGTCATACAGTGGGAAAATCTAGACTGGCCTATAATCTTGAAGAAGACAGGCAAGGCGTTTTGGCGTGCATTGCTGAGTTACTGGATAAAAGACGGTTATGCAGTTTATGTCTTTGTGTTCTGTTAACAATGGTTTGATTTCTGCACATAACTATAGAGCTTGTTTTTATTTGATATGAAAGTAAATAGTACAAAACACAAAAATTATAAGTAAATGTATTTTATTCATATGTTTAGAATCGTTTATTTTTTTTTAATAATAAAACAATTAATAATAAAACTTTCGTGATAATCATTTTATTCAGTCAATATTTTGAATCAGCATTATACAACTCCAACTTAAATATTTATTTAGTAAAAAAAGCAAACATATTATTTAAATTATTAATGATAGTTTTATAATTTATTCATTCTTGAGATAATAGATACAAATTACCGAAATATAAAATGACATAAGAACAATATGAAGAATGAAATTAGAAAAGTAGATTAATTATACCAATTGATTTAAGACGTAAAATAGGAAATTGGCATTGATTTAATTACTGACATATTTAGTTTTTTACATTTCACAATCGAGTTTTTCATGAGAATAAACATTTCCGATTGAAGTTTTTATTTTGTTAAGTTTAGTCTACTTTAAAATCTTAAAATTGTTAAAACTTATTATTGTTAATTGTTATTGTTGTTAAATCTTAAAATTGTTAAAAAATATTATTATATTAAGACGGAGATGTAGTGTGGATGAGAGAGCATTATGTGCACTCGAGTTTGAAGGTTGTTTTTTTTTTTTTTTATTAAGAGGCCTATAAAATATCCAATCACGATTTTTAATTTTATTGTAAGGTTTATTAGTTGCTATGTTTGTTGAAACAAAAAAGTACAGGAATTTGAAATAGTTTTCACTGTACATCAACTTTACGATTTTATTACTCAAACACTCGGTATTGTATCGAATTTATATTTTAATATGTGGTTGACGTTGATGGAATGTTTCTTTTAAGTTTTATACATTTCAGTATTTTAACCCTTCGATAAAAAAGATGTTAACAATTACCTGAAACGTTTTATTGGCTTTTAAAAGTCGTTAAATTAATTACTTGATCACGTTGTAACCCGTTTGAAATATATAGGTACAATGTATTATTTTTCCACGCGTAATTAAATGCAGTGATTTATATTGATTTGAATCGAGTTAAACTCACTTTAAATTCAATCACCAGCAGTACTATTGCTATTTTTGTTTTAATTGTACAATACAAAAACACTTCAGAATTGAAAAGAATGTTTGGCAGACATCCTACATTTCATACTTACATACATACAACTGGTGACATTATTATTGCATTTGATAACACAATATCAAACCTCAATTTTTACGTCATAGTCTAATTCATTACTTTGAAAATTATATTATTTTTAAAGTGATTTAATAGATAATAATAGCGACGCATTAGGTTACCATAGTGAAGAGGGTTAAGGTGACCATTTAATTTTCTTTTAATTATCACAAAATAACGATAAAGTAAAAATGTTGAGCTTGGTATTTTGGTTTATATCAGCGGGCATAACTAGTAAAATAAAACAATTACAGTTCCTATGAGAGATTCGTCTTTTTTAAACTGAGTGATAGGAGCTCAGATGGAAAGAAGTGTTTCCGCCATCTGCAAGTCTGATGGTACATCCGGTTGTTCGCGACATTAGCGTTGTATCCTACCGGAAGTAAGACAATGTCGCGGGTGGGCGGCGCCATCTTGTTGGTTTATGGCCAGCCTTTTGTCATCGCCTAATGCACAGCCAAAACACTGTTTATATTTTGTCTTGAGACGCCATCCCTCTTATTTCTATTACTATTTTCTACAGTGATTATCAAGGAGTAATGTTTACTGTTGCATGATACAGTTGGTATTAAACCACTGTCTCAGTTACCGAGAAAATATCATTTAAGTTATTAAGGATTAAATAAATTATTTAATACGCTGTGTTAATAAAGCTAAACTAACAGAATTATTACTGCACTCCAATTGTACATTTTTAATTTGATTCAAATAACAATCTCAAAGTGGTTGTAATACAAGCAAATTTAGGCTAATAGTTTATTCTGTTGGAATGTATAATCCTCATTTGACAATAATGTAACAAAGATATTTACTTAATAAATTAACGAATACCTATAAGAATTCGTTCAAAAAAATCGAGAATTATGTATGATGTTTTTTTATTTTAATTTTGTTCCTATAGCAAACGTTTATCTACAAAACAATTATTACGTGTTATATAGGCCCATCAATAGAAGGTTACTTACTACAAACGTTAGACTATGTATGCAAATAACTATTACTCCACCCTCCACATCCTAATAATAATGTTTAATCGATAAACTATTAAAAACCAAGTTATTTTGGTAAAAAAATTTTATATGACGTACACAAAAATAAAATATCACATTAAAATTTGTTGATTTATTATTAGTTGATAGTAATTTTGTAGGGAATTTTATAATCGTTCATCAAATGTATTAAATATTATGTAGTATTATTTTTTATAAATGTAAAATTATTTTATCCAACAATAACAAACACCGAAAATAAAAGAAAACAACAACAGTACTTTCTTTTCAACACAAAACTCATAATTTATAAAAACATTCATGTAATATATATATATATATATATATATATATATATATATATATATATATATATATATATATAGACAATTTCTACTTGACTTAAGCATAAACCTAATTAGTTCAGAATTTTATCTGAAATTTTTCTGATTAAAAAATGAAATATTTTTAAGTAAAATTCATTTTGTAAACCAACTTATAATAATTGACTTTTTTTTAAATTGTCTACATTTGCTTGCAAATTACATAACGATTGTTATTGCAAAAATGTAAATTTTATAAAAAAGTAAATAACTAATTTTTAATGATTTTGTTCAATGCACTCAAACGATCAAATTAAGAAGGCCTAACGACGTTATTTTAATATCTATCAACCTTTTGAAATGATTGATAGATATTTTACAAATTAAATGTAATTTTATGATTTTCAAATACTTTTTTTCGAAAAGGAGAGTCTTCTAAAATATTTTAAAACTATTTTTCATTAAAAATCTTAATGTTAACTCCATTATAATGTATCTTCCATAACTACTTAAACCAATTATATTGGTTTTAAAATACGGATTGAGGTTTTTTACGTTCCAGACTTGAAAAGATTATTAAAAAGAAATAAAAACAAAATATTACAGTACAATCTTTCTGTGTACAGTAAATAATGATATTTGTCAGGTTTCTACGCGCCTTCATTTCTGCACAATGCAATAGTTATACTGCATCCAAATTGCCTACAGTTTGTTGCAGGCGACACCTTATTCTTTTGTTGAAAGTCTTGTCAGGTTTCTACGCGCCTTCATTTCTGCACCACGCAAAAATGATACTGCATCCAAATTGCCTACAGCTTGTTGCAGGCGACGCCTTATTCTTTTGTTGAGTCTTGTCAGGTTTCTACGCGCCTTCATTTCTGCACCACGCAATAATGATACTGCATCCAAATTGCCAACAGCTTGTTGCCTTATTCTTTTGGGTTCAAGCATTGGGCATCAAGAGTGTTGGAATGGTAAGTCCACAGTCACTAGTTTACATATTACAGAAATAAAAACTAATTAATATACAACATTATTACTTATAGCCTTGTATTATTGTATTGAAATAAAATCTACAACATAAAATGACAATAATTGTCAATTTACCCCCACGTGTTTGTGTAATAATTATATAAACACGTGGGGGTAAATTCATTCTACTCAAATTAATCGTATTGCCAAAGACTGTACTGTAGTCTGTTTACTAGTATGTCGACTGTTGACTTGGCTATCACACTATCATGATGAAAAATGCGTGTTTATAATTTTTGTATAAATATTTTATTTTGTGTTATATTTCAGTGTAATAATAATTTTAAATTTTAATCATCATTATATGTTTATTGGTTAATAATAGACGCTCATGATTGTACGTCATATTTTATTAGTTAACTTAGGTTAGTTCGAAATTAGGTTTCAATTCTCACACATAAACTTAATGTGTTGGTATTTTGGAATATTTAAACTTACTTATTTCTTAATTAAGTAGTTTTAGTTTCAACGTTTTTCTTTTACAAGTTTATGGTAATGGTTTTTACCTTTTCATACTGTTAATTTGTAAATGTTATCTCTAAGTGTATTCCTAAACAATTTAATTCCTACACAAATATTTTATTTCACTTACTCCAAATATATTTAATTTATATGTTTTAATGGCTTCCCCTATCACTCGTTTTTAAGTTGAAATATACCTTGTTTTCATCAAGTATTATATAATAAAGTGTATATTAAAAAAACTTTAGATATTTTAGGTTTGTAATATGTGAAAATACAAGCAACTATATTTGATATTATGATGTACTGAAACAGTGACATTCGTATTACCAATGATGTTATACAAATACATAGATTTATCACCTAATCCTAATGTTAACTTTTAGAGTCTAGTCCTAATGGAACGCTAGTGTAGTCCTATGTAAATGTAATGCAGTTTAAATCAGACCACTAACTAATCAAATTATAGGCACAAATATTCCCATCGCATGAAATATCTATTGTAGGTGTATATAATCAACATTGCATATAATAAGACCTACTAGATGACTCACAGAGCGAACAAGAACAACTAGAGTCCAGGGATATCCAGAAGCTGGACAAAGTACGGCAAATTGATGAATTTAAAAAACTTATGCATGATAATAACAATGGGGGGGAAGGGGTAAGATGGTGGATCACCCCATAAACACTCAAGACTAATGTTGACTACATAAGATCACACGTTACCTTATAGCAACAATGACTACTGTCGGCCCAGAAATTATGAGTGTCCCAGTTTACCAAGCAAATAAGACACCTATTAAACATCCAATCACACGATTGTTTTCCTCGTTTAATTGTACGTTACAAAATTCATTTTTAATTTGTATTATAAGTTTTAGTAATTTTTATCCTAGTTGGAAGAAAAAGTATCGGAATTTTAACTAGTTTTAACTGTAAATAAATGTTAAACTTAAAAAAAAAAAAACATGTTAATGTATATTTCAATATATGTTTCAATATATGTTTGACAGCAGTGGTTTTAATACGTTTATAAATTTCAGAATTTAAACTTTTCAAGAAAAATATTTTTAGCAATTTCCTCAAACAACCTTTTCTTAGCTTCTAGAGATCGTAAAATTAACTAATTGGTCACGTTGTAATCTCCTTATGAAATATATTGTTACGATACATTACATAAGGTATTTGGTGTGGTTTTAAATTAATTGATTTGATTCAATTTAAAGTGATTTTAATAAGATTGCAATTGGAAACTGGCTCATACCTCTTGCAATTTTTACTACGAATTTTTACTACTATACAAGGACGTATGAGTGGACGAGAGAATCATCACCACTGTAAGTGTATGGGTGGGTAGATGGGTCATTACTACTGCACGTATATGCACGTATACGTACAGTAGTATTGACCCACCCGCCCACCTATACACGGACAGTAGGTATTGACCCACCCAGCCCACCCATACACGTACAGTGGTATTGACCCACCCGCCCACCCATACACGTACAGTGGTATTGACCCACCCGCCCACCCATACACGGACAGTAGTATTCAGAAATGCGTTATTTCAGGAAATTATAAGAACTATTCCTGGTAAAGTTAAAATTCAAAAATTTATAAATCTTACAGAAAACACTGCTGTCAACCACGTAAAATATGAATGCCATACATTAACGGGTTTTTGAGTAGTAAAAGTGTGATCCACAGTGAGATTGCGGTTCTTTTTCTGTTCCAACTAGGATACATTTTATAATAAGATTTTAAAATGGCATGTCATAACTTACAAATAAACGAGAAAAACGATGGTGTGAATGGATTCTTTATAAGCTTCTCAGTAAACAACCTTCAAACTCGAGCACACATAATTTCTGCACCGACAGTAATTAATGTCATACATAACTATACGTGCCGCTAACAAGTTCCGTACTCGATCTGACAGAGGGTCGCAGTTACAGTACATTCGGTCCGATACGACATCAAATAACCGTTTCCAATAATAGCTGCCCCCCCCCGTCTCGTTATACGTGCCGCTAACAAGTTCCGTACTCGATCTGACAGAGGGTCGCAGTTACAGTACATTCGGTCCGATACGACATCAAATAACCGTTTCCAATTATAGCCGCCACAATCCCCCCGTCTCGTTATACGTGCCGCTAACAAGTTCCGTACTCGGTCTGACAGAGGGTCGCAGTTACAGTATATTTGGTCCGATACGACATCAAATAACCGTTTCCAATAATAACTGCCACCCCCCCTCCGTATCATTAAGGAGTCGCCCGATGCGCCAGCAGTTCCAAAGAAGTTTGTTAAGCGCAGTGAATGCAGCAGTGACTACGGGGTGTGAGCACGAAAGGGCATGTGCCATTCGGACTCGCTGGGGCTAACATTTCCTCCATAACGTTAATGGGCGGCCAGGCTCGCACACTGCACTCCCAGGATTTAGATTTAATACAAGTAATTGGATCGGCATTTCATTTGTGAAGTTCCGTGCTCGAAGTGCCAAAGTCACGTGGTCATTTCTCCAATCAGTACGATCTCACACTCAACTACGTCAATTGACAACCAATCTTATCAAACATTTGAAACTAAACTAATTATGACCGACCCATGACCAAATTTGAATAAAAGTTATCTAACTGATAGAAATACACCTTTTTTGATAAATTGTGTCTAACGTATACCTTTTACTTTCTCCTATATGCGTTAGCATAAAGTATTGTGATCGTAAACAAACATTTTTTTTACAAGTTGGTCTAAAAATCCATTTTATAGTCCCCTAAACAAAAAACGTGGTTTTTCAAAAATAATTGTTATGTGTGTCTGTCTGTGTGTATGCGCAGTTCGCTGGAGACCAAATGGATGGATCAATTTTTATGAAATTTAGTATACAGGTGTATTTAGCCAATATACCCAGAATATTGTTTACTTTTCTTGAAATTCTAGTTTTTTATTTTAATGGGCAAAAACATACAAAAATGGAATTTTCTCAAAAACGGCTCTAACGATTTTGATTAAATTTCCAGGAAAGATATGAATTACAATTTAAAATATTTTAGTAAAAACTGCATGTCTCTAACTTGACTAGTTTTGAGTTATGGCAAAAAAGACATATTTGGGAATCAATCTGGTAATTATCAAAGTTTTGATTTCTTAGTATATAATATGGGGGTGAGTTTGTACCAATTCTTTGGAACCATATATTTATTCCAAAATATAAATAACAATTTTTAATTGTAATAAATGTGATAGTGTCACCTTTGACAAATATCCCTATCGGTCAGTCAATTAGCAGTGTATAGAATGTTCCCTAATTTTCCTCACAGTTTTCTAACTATTGAACTGTTTCTTGGACAAAAACCTCGATAAAAATAATCGATTATTTTTTCTAACTTGTATCATTACGTTACTGAGTGTTTCTGTTGGTGTAAACGGTTGCAGTATTATTGTATTCAGCGCCTGTAATGTCTTACAGGCAATTTGGGTACTGTATCACTGTTGCCAGGTGTAGAAAGTGAAGGAGCACGTCACTGTCCCACGGAATACTGTTCTTTTAGTTTATACATTGGAAAATTGTGGTTCGTATTCTCTGATGAGCGGTAATGTCTGCTCACAACTGTGCACAAGTAGGCCTGTTAATGTTGTGACGGAGGCTGGTGACAGACGCGGGTCCTGTAGATACAGAGGGTGGTATTACGGTGGAAGTGGCCACTTTCCCTAATGTACAGGTAATGTGACCAGCCCATCACAGCTGACAGAAGGCATTATTTACGACACCCCTCCTTCTCTTACATGACTGAGAAACTTCGAAAAACTAGGCACTTTTCGTTCTTCACGCTATTAAAAGTATAATAAAAAATTTCAATTGCACTATTAAGACGCATAATTAAATGAGGAAAATAATGATGTAGCTCACGTTGTCCTTTATAATTTTTTTAATATATGACAGAGTTCTAAACACAACGGACTATACTTTTGAAACGGACAGTAGAGTGCCTGTGAGAGAATGTAGTGTTGGTTAAATAAATCAGGAAAGAACCTAATTGGAGTATTTTAAACATATACTCGTTAAAAGCACCATTCACTATATCCCTAATCTAAAGCAAATAAAATATACTAAGTTTTATAACGTTAAGATAATGAATTACAACAATAAATACATAAAATGTTAAGAAATATGCATCTTCAGACTCGCTTCGCTAACAATTTAATATGTTTTTATTGATAAAATGTAGTTTGCTAATTCCTAGATAATTCCACAACTATAGAACAATATTGAATCTACATTAATTCCGATCATTCTTGTGACAAAGCTATAGCGATGTTTACTTTATCGACAAGTTTTTATATTTGAAAAGAAAATTATATTCATTCTTCACTATAAAAAATTAAATATATTATTATTTATTTATTCATTTAAAACGATTTTACACAACTATAGATGTAACCCAATCATATAGTAGCATATAATATTAAATTCCTTATTGTGACACACAACTGTCTGAATAATTAAAGCACCAAACTATAAATACTTTGAGAAATAAAATAATAACAACGATAGTATAAATAATTTGTGAAAATGAAATAATATAACGATATAATAATATGTATACAAACAAAAATACCAACAATAAACAACACCAATCCAATAATATAAACAGTTTATTACAACAGGAATAACAATATTCGAAAAAGGACGTAGAAAAAAAACTTTAAACTACTTATTATAAAAAAATTTATAAAAATCTGTGAATTTAATTTCTAAAGACTACATTTGAACACAACAATATGCTAATCCCTGAGGCAAAAGATCATGTAATCTGGCCATTGTTTTAAAAGGCGATTTGTAAATATATAGGTAAGGGGTTTGCGGGGGGGAGAACACAGAACAATCGTGAGGTGGGCCGTGGCACACTGAAACGGAGAAGGGTTAACAGAGCTGAATCGTTGAGTTTTAAACTAAATAAAACTGTTTCTATAATAGTGTTTATAGACAGTTTTACCAAATAAACATATAACATGATTGATATACAAAACAATAGGAAGGCTACTTACCATATATGTGTATTAATCCAATTTGAGACGGTTACTGAACTCCATATCTAAAAAAAGAAAACATAATTAATTTTTGTATTTGTTAAATAAAGAACTATATTACCCTGTTGCAATTGAAAAAAAAATTACTAAAGCATTACTTACATTTAAAAAATTGGATATATCTTATTTTATCTATGGACGAATTGTTTTTTGGCTCCAAGGATTTTTAATTTTATTTTTTGAGGTTTCCGACCACGAAAAATCGATTGGAACTGGCTTCAACCCTGGGGAAATTCTGATTTCTGCTCCAGAGCTTAGACGTCCCGTATTATCGACTTATAGCAGAAAAAACACAATATGGTACCATTATCGACTTCAAGCGGAAAGTGTGGTATCAAACTATAGGTATTTATCTCCTAAATCACATTATACCATTACATTTTGGAAGAGATAACATTTAAGGGCTTTGCCCTCCCTCCAAAATAAAAAATATGCTCAAAACTCAAAATCGGGTAATGTTATACGATCAGAATTTAGAAAAGAATTTAGGAAAATGTTGTTGATTTGTAAAATATTTTATACTTAATAAAAAACAATTTTTTATCTATTATGTTAATATATTATAAAAAAACAGTTTGGAAGTATTTCTAGAGTTTAATTCTGCACAGCCTGAACTAATTTCAGAGTCTTAGAACAGAATTGATTCTGTCAGAAGTAAAGAAGACTGCAGTGTTGTGTTCTCTATAAAACATTATCATTTTAATTTTAACAGCGAAAAATATTAGAATTAGTTTAAAATATCAAGGGAACGTGTATATCCTCAATTTACCGTTGGTAATTAAAATTTGAAAAGCTCCTCAGACCATAAAGATTACCGAAGGAATGCAATATTGCACGTTAGTACGTTTGTGAATACCTCCAGTGATTCATCGAAATTTCTTACCATATTATTTGTACATTTTGTACTTACAAATCAATAAATTTGTGTTTAGTCACATTCAGTTTTATTGCATTTATAGCAACACTTAATATGCTAACGAAGAAACAACTAATATTTTCACTGTACACAATCCTCAAACGTAGTACTGGACAAAAGTCAATTATATGAATTGTTACGGTGTTTTGAATAGTGGATTCACTTTTAAAATCAGATTTTTGAAATTTGGATTGTTTTCAAGAGTCCACCATATTACTACTAATTTGTAATTTAATTGTATAAGAAAATTATAATGATATATTTCCAAATAAATGACTTTAGTAATGGAGAAATAAATAATGTATAGGAGTTACGTCAACGGCGATACATTTCACATAAACTTATGTCTGAATCTCAAGTGATGGATCAGGTAGTCTGTGGATCATGTACAACGCGTGCAATCCAAATGACTGAGGCGTGTTACTGTCTCATTAATTGCAACCGTCTTACAAAGTGATGTTAGGAATGTTGGGACCATTCAAATTAGTCAATGACAGTCAGAACTATTGTAATAATAAAGACGAACAACTGTTGGCGATGTCTTTAACTAAATTCTTGAGACTACTGACCGAGTAGTTTTGAAACTGTCAAGTTTTAGTTGTTTATAATTTAATTTTAATTAATATTACCATTATTATTTCTCATGTTTTTACTTTGTTGTCCGTAGATCCATAGATTCATGTATGTGCGTAGGTGAATAAATGAAATGAAATAATGAAAAGAGCCACAATCTATTCCCATATTATTAATAATAAAAATCAAAGCCATTTTCACAACGCAGGAAAACTATTGTTCGATAAAACACAATGGAGGGCGTTGTCTATCGATGACTGACAGAAGGTAAAACAGCAATGACTAGTGATAACGATGTAAATCAGAGGTTTAAATTCATGATCCTGACGACAGTACTGTTAGCTGTGGAACATGAGTAGGGGGTTTCACCATGCACTTGGTAGGTGTAAAAACTACTTTTCTATAGAACCCAACGGAGGGCGTTGTCTATCGATGACTGACAGAAGGTAAAACAGCATTGTCGAGGGATAAAGATGTAAATCAGAGTTTTGAGTGGTTCCATGATTCTAATGGGTAGTAAGGTTAGCTGTTGATATTAGTAGGGGTACAGTTCGATAAAACACTTTATCCATCTATGACTGACAGAAGGTAAAACAGCAATGACGAGGGATGATGTAAACCAGATATTAGAGTGGTTCCATGATTCTGACGGGTAGTTGAGTTATTTGTGATTGGAACATTAGTAAGGGGCTTCACCGTACAGTTGGTAGGTATAAAAACTACTGTTCGATAAAACACAATGGAGGGCGTTGTCCATCGATGATTGACAGAAGGTAAAACAGTAATGACGAGGGCTGACGATGTAAATCCGACGTTTAAATTCATGATCCTGACAGACATTACAGTTAGCTGTGGAATATGAGTAGAGGATTTTCACCGTACAGTTGGTAGGTATAAAATCTACTTTTCTATAGAACCCAATGGAGGGCGTTGTCCAACGATGATTGACAGAAGGTAAAACAATAATGACGCGGGCTGACGATGTACGTAAATCAGATATTTGAGTGGTTCCATGATTCTGACCGACAGTACAGTTAGCTGGGTTTGGAAAATTAATAGGGGATTTAATTAATAACTATCACATTATTCATAAGGAACTTGATGTCTAGTATTTTGATCATTTCATGAAGAATAAGATACTTAATAGAAGAATAGTTAGTTATGGAACTGTTTTACAGGTGTTGGTGGATTTTAAAATAATATTATATTACAGTATTATGCTGTACAATATAGAGCTGTGCCGTTGAGAATAGTATACAGGGTGGAACTAAACATGGAAACGCTTTGATATGTTTCTACTGTACATGAGATGGTGCAGACGCAGGAAATGCTAATAAAAGCTGTAACCAAAACTACCAAGGTTTCATTACACTGTTCATTGATTTTATATAATAATAATCTTTATTTCCATCATTACCAAGACATATAATGGTACAAAAATAAACTAGGAAATTAAGCTAATCACTTTCACAGTTGTTTGATTAGCATGAACATTATATTAATTACAATTATAAAACAAGCGAGTCAGTCTACTTATATATAACAGTCAACAACGCCGTTCTTCGTGGTGCTGCTGCACGCTGACATTTATAATAAATAATAATAATGAAAATTGTAAAAATAATTAAGCTGTAGATATATGTGATAATACTAAAAAATATAACAATTGAAAAATCAAGACACAAAATTTGTTAAGCTTGTATAATTATGAGTATATAAGCAATAAATGATAAACAGAAAGCACACACAACTATATAGAGTCGAAAAATCATAAAAATAAACAACCAGTAAATAAAAAAAAAAAAAAAAAAAAATAGATTGTTCAATATTTGAATATTTAAAATTAATTATACTAACATAATTACTGAAATATACACCCTTATCCTAAGTAAAAATTATAATACAAATAAATTTAGAATAAATACACCAATAGGACAAATCAAAAACACATCCCCCCGTGTAAAAAACAAAAAATGCCATATAGGTTGATGGACATATGGACAAGTAAATTTAGAATAAATACACCAATAGCACAAATTAAAAACACATCCACCCGTGTAAAAAACAAAAAATGCCATATAGGTGGACGGACATAAACATGTGCACAACAATACTTAAACTCATTATACCTCAACATTTGTTACTTACACAAAATTACAATATATGTAATAAAACATAATCCACATACCATATACTAAAACTAAAAAATAAAAATATGTATGACAAAAAACAAAACAAAGACACGATTTGTATAAAAATACAGTATGACCTTGGATGGATTCAGTGCTATTGGTTAACCTCGTAAATGAAAGTGATATTGGGATATTGAAGTAGCCAAGACTTAAGTTTCTTACAGAAGCTGTTCAATATGTCAATTACCTTTATTTCAAGTGGTAAAATTATTAAAACATTTTGGCCCAATATATAAAAAAATTTTCTGAATGAATCTTTATTAAGTTTTGGTAATCTAAAGTTTCTGTATCTACGGATTTGTTTATATATATTTAGTATACAAAAATACAATAAAGTTTTCAATATACAAAAATATAAGCCTACAGAAATAAAGTTTATATTTATGATATGTTCGATCCAAGGGTTAGATAAAATTATTCAAAAGACGCATTGAGTTTTATACTAAATTAAAGTCTATTAAAAAGACACGTAAAAATAACACAATCAAATTATAATTGGAAAAATAATTTTTATGCCATACTTTGGTGTAATAGTGGTTCGAAGTGAGCTCGGAATAAGTATTGGCCACTTCGGAGCTCACTTCGAACACATGTTATGCAAAAATAAGACATAAACATAGTTTTTCCTTGTTATTTGGCTATGGGTTAAATCATTTTACTTCTTGTACTTACGGTCCTGGTTCTCAGTTATGGAATTCGAATAATTATAACAATAGATAAAGTGAACCTTTTGAGAGAAGGTTTTTGGTGTTATGTCTCTTTAATGGACTTTTAATTTAATAACAAACTCAACCTATGCTTCTCTTGAAGAATTTCAACTGATCCTGAATCGAACATCCCCGAAATAATAAAAAATCAATAAAAAGTGTAATAGAATCTTGATAACACAAGTATAGAGCTTAGTGTAACATTTCGTATATCTGCATCTTCTAGCTATAAAATATCAAAGCGTTTCCATATTTTTACATCTCATATAAAAATAGAAAATAACGTAAAAATTTATGTCAGCTATAGGCGGTGTTGGAGTGGATCCAGCAGCAATTCTACCATGAAGTTTCACTTATTAGACTTTAGGGATGATTTTGTTTGAGCAGAATTCTTGAAAATGAAGAAAATAATTTCAGAAAGGGACAGTGGACGTAAAAAATATTGGGGAACAGTTTGTAGAGCAACGGAATATTTATCAAGCGGTAGTGAATTGACGGAAACAAAAAAGTAGTGGTAGTGAATTAACGGAAAAGATCCTATTTCTTTCTTCAATAGCAATTAACATGTAGATAAACTGACCCAACGTCAGATTTACCGACAGACCAACAATGGTCGTTTCTCAGACCCACCCCCATGAAGTTCAACTAAGCAACAATGCCATCGTCACTTGAGCCTCCGCCGGTGACGGGAACACTGCAATTGGCCGGTAACTGTACAATACCCAGGCACAATACTCTCATTAACCCAAGCCTCATCAGACAAAGCACTGGTTGACCGCCATCCCGAGAGTGACACTGCACACCTCGTTGTCAACTGATAGTGAATAGTGATATGACACTGCACACCTCGTAGTCAACTGATAGTGAATAGTGATATGACACTGCACACCTCGCAGTCAACTGATAGTGAATTGTGATATGACACTGCACACCTCGCAGTCAACTGATAGTGAATAGTGATATGACACTGCACACCTCGCAGTCAACTGATAGTGAATAGTGATATGACACGGCACACCTCGCAGTCAACTGATAGTGAATAGTGATATGACACTGCACACCTCGCAGTCAACTGATAGTTAACAGTGATATGACACTGCACACCTCGCAGTCAACTGATAGTTAACAGTGATATGACACTGCACACCTCGCAGTCAACTGATAGTGAATAGTGATATGACACTGCACACCTCGCAGTCAACTGATAGTGAATAGTGATATGACACTGCACACCTCGCAGTCAACTGATAGTGAATAGTGATATGACACTGCACACCTCGCAGTCAACTGATAGTGAATAGTGATATGACACTGCACACCTCGCAGTCAACTGATAGTGAATAGTGATATGACACTGCACACCTCGCAGTCAACTGATAGTGAATAGTGATATGACACTGCACACCTCGCAGTCAACTGATAGTGAATAGTGATATGACACTGCACACCTCGCAGTCAACTGATAGTGAATAGTGATATGACACTGCACACCTCGCAGTCAACTGATAGTGAATAGTGATATGACACTGCACACCTCACAGTCAACTGATAGTGAATAGTGATATGACACTGCACACCTCGTAGTCAAGTGATAGTGAATAGTGATACTTAACGTCAAGCAGTGACATTGCACACATCATAGTCAACTGATAGTGAAAACTTTACGTCAAGCAATGCAAATTAATTATTACAATATCAATTTTTAAATAATAGACGTTAATACATATCCTCGTTTTAGTAATAAAACATTTTTATCTTCGAAAATGATCAGACACAAGTTTTAGTGTGGCAAGCCTGCTCCTGTAAGACAACTGTCAGGCACTTATAAAATAAATAAACTAATAGTACAAATACATTAAAAACGTAACTTATTTAGGACCTTTCTTAAATTGAACACTTTTAAATTGTACCAAAAACTGTTGGATACCATGATTAAGTCTACTGGATGTCTTAATTCAAAGAGAAGGTCAATTTAATCAAATCAATTTATTTGCTATAATAGGCAACAAGCATTAACAGTATCATATAGTGTACTCCACTAGCCATAAGCTGCTGTAAAGAACTGGTCAATTAAATTACATACATTAAATTAATTTATAATAAAAAAGTTAAAGCTAAAAATCGTCTTATTTAACCAGGCGAAGTTAGGGCTAAGAAGCCCTCTCTAACACTTAACCTGGGGACCAACGGCTTTACGTGACTTCCGAACCACGAGAGCGGCAGGGCAAAATCTATTAATGGTCACATCAGGAACCGAACCCTGACCGGCTGTAGTTAAACTGTAGGCAAATTTAACTACAAAAAATACCAACCAGGAACATAAAGTAACACAATCATTACATAAGAACCTTAAACTACAAAATAAAACATAACAAGGAAAAAAGGTAACTGGTAAAAACTATAACAAACAACTTTATAAAAATTAATAACAACAGAAATTAAACCATAAAATAAACCATTAAAAGCATATAAAATAGATAAAAAATACACATCAAGTGATAAAATTCAAAACTAATAACAACAAAGCAAAATAAAAGAACATAAAAACAACGAAACAAAGCAGGTGATAAAATTGATCATATGCATAATAACTAAATTAAAATGAATACACTCCAGTGAACACACCATAACCTTAAAGATTGTTCGGATGGCTTTATGCTTTTAGCAGAATGTAAAGGGTCCTAAAATGTACACGTCGTGACACATTGTGTGACATGTAAGAATAAAATGAAGATAACGTTATTACACGATGAATACGCTCCACTTTGTACGCGGATGGATTCTAGATACGATGAGACTGGCTTCAGGACTGTGGGGTGGCTGGAGTACAGCAAGTGTTCCTGTACTTATCGCGCCTACAGTAATTAGGGTACGGTATGATTATAGAGGGGCAGATAATGTTAATTCATCAATTAACAGCGTTAAGCACAACACACTAAAGTCGAAGCTAAGTTGAAACTGTCCCACTGTCTAACCTCAAAGTCAATAGTTTGAAATAATATATCGCTAGTACGTTTCAACAGATGTAGAAAGTCACCTGTTCGACTGACCAATGAAATTAAATCAACTACTTTAAAATTACGGGTACGTTTGTTCTACATTTCCGTCTCATTGTATATTTCTATTTAAGACCAAAAAAATTGATCTGTTGTATATTTTTCAAAGAAATTGTATTTAAAATGAGTCAAAATAACATACTAAATCAGCTTGGACTCAACCTTCTTAGCAGTAAAAAATATTCATTTAAGTTCTAAATGGACACAACTTGTGGTACCAAAAACAAAAATGAATATGAAATAGCATCAGGGAAGATAGTAAAACGGAAGATTGAATAACATACGATTCAGATTTTAAAATTAAATGAAAATGTATTTTATAAAACTATTATATTTATGTATGGTTTATACGACTAAAAATATGAATGGCTTGACAGTTATATCTCGTAGACAGCTACCTCTCAACACAGTCACCCAAAGCTTTCAGCGGTGTTCATGCTAATAGTGACCATTGAGCGGACGCCATATGGAGGATTAATATCAGTACCCACAACAGTCAGCCCCTCAATAGCTGGACACTAGTATATGTTTTGTATCCACAACAGTCAGCCTCACAGTAGCTGGACACTAGTATATGTTTTGTATCCACAACAGTCAGCCCCTCAGTAGCTGGACACTAGTATATGTTTTGTATCCACAACAGTCAGCCTCACAGTAGCTGGACACTAGTATATGTTTTGTATCCACAACAGTCAGCCTCACAGTAGCTGGACACTAGTATATGTTTTGTATCCACAACAGTCAGCCTCACAGTAGGTGGGCACTAGTACATGTTTAGTACCCACAACAGTTAGCCCCTCAGTAGCTGGACACTAGTATATGTTTTGTATCCACAACAGTCAGCCCCTCAGTAGCCTGACACTAGTATATGTTTAGTATCCACAACAGTCAGCCCCTCAGTAGCTGGGCACTAGTACATGTTTAGTACCCACAACAGTCAGCCCCACAGTAGCTGGACACTAGTACATGTTTAGTACCCACAACAGTCAGCCCCTCAGTAGCTGGGCACTAGTACATGTTTAGTATCCACAACAGTCAGCCCCTCAGTAGCTGGGACACTAGTACATGTTTAGTATCCACAACAGTCAGCCCCTCAGTAGCTGGGCACTAGTACATGTTTAGTATCCACAACAGTCAGCCCCTCAGTAGCTGGACACTAGTACATGTTTAGTATCCACAACAGTCAGCCCCTCAGTAGCTGGGCACTAGTACATGTTTAGTATCCACAACAGTCAGCCCCTCAGTAGCTGGACACTAGTACATGTTTTGTATCCACAACAGTCAGCCCTCACAGTAGCTGGGCACTAGTACATGTTTAGTATCCACAACAGTCAGCCCCTCAGTAGCTGGACACTAGTACATGTTTTGTATCCACAACAGTCAGCCCCTCAGTAGCTGGGCACTAGTACATGTTTAGTATCCACAACAGTCAGCCCCTCAGTAGCTGGACACTAGTACATGTTTAGTATCCACAACAGTCAGCCCCTCAGTAGCTGGGCACTAGTACATGTTTAGTATCCACAACAGTCAGCCCCTCGGTAGCTGGACACTAGTATATGTTTTGTATCCACAACAGTCAGCCTCACAGTAGCTGGACACTAGTACATGTTTAGTATCCACAACAGTCAGCCCCTCAGTAGCTGGACACTAGTACATGTTATGTATCAACAACAGTCAGCCCCTCGGTAGCTGGACACTAGTACATGTTTAGTATCCACAACAGTCAGCCCCTCAGTAGCTGGACACTAGTACATGTTATGTATCCACAACAGTCAGCCCCTCAGTAGCTGGGCACTAGTACATGTTTAGTATCCACAACAGTCAGCCCCTCGGTAGCTGGACACTAGTACATGTTATGTATCCACAACAGTCAGCCCCTCAGTAGCTGGACACTAGTACATGTTTAGTATCCACAACAGTCAGCCCCTCGGTAGCTGGACACTAGTACATGTTATGTATCCACAACAGTCAGCCCCTCAGTAGCTGGGCACTAGTACATGTTATGTATCCACAACAGTCAGCCCCTCAGTAGCTGGACACTAGTACATGTTCTGTATCCACAACAGTCAGCCCCTCAGTAGCTGGGCACTAGTACATGTTTAGTACCCACAACAGTCAGCCCCTTGGTAGCTGGACACTAGTACATGTTTAGTATCCACAACAGTCAGCCCCTCAGTAGCTGGACACTAGTACATGTTATGTATCCACAACAGTCAGCCCCTCAGTAGCTGGGCACTAGTACATGTTTAGTATCCACAACAGTCAGCCCCTCAGTAGCTGGGCACTAGTACATGTTAAGTACCCACAACAGTCAGCCCCTCGGTAGCTGGACACTAGTACATGTTTAGTATCCACAACAGTCAGCCCCTCAGTAGCTGGACACTAGTACATGTTATGTATCCACAACAGTCAGCCCCTCAGTAGCTGGGCACTAGTACATGTTTAGTATCCACAACAGTCAGCCCCTCAGTAGCTGGACACTAGTACATGTTTTGTATCCACAACAGTCAGCCTCACAGTAGCTGGACACTAGTACATGTTTAGTATTCACAACAGTCAGCCCCTCAGTAGCTGGGCACTAGTACATGTTTAGTATCCACAACAGTCAGCCCCTCAGTAGCTGGACACTAGTATATGTTTTGTATCCACAACAGTCAGCCCCTCAGTAGCTGGACACTAGTACATGTTTAGTATCCACAACAGTCAGCCCCTCAGTAGCTGGACACTAGTATATGTTTTGTATCCACAACAGTCAGCCCCTCAGTAGCTGGACACTAGTACTATGTTTTGTATCCACAACAGTCAGCCCCTCAGTAGCTGGGCACTAGTAATGTTTTGTATCCACAACAGTCAGCCCCTCAGTAGCTGGACACTAGTATATGTTTTGTATCCACAACAGTCAGCCTCAGTAGCTGGACACTAGTACATGTTTGTATCCACAACAGTCAGCCCCGTATATTTGTTGTATCCACAACATCAGCCATCATTTCATGTATCTGACTATATGCAATAGAAATAATTTTAGTATTAACAAAATCCAGCATATGAGTATTATGAATCGACTAATCTATTACTGTATTTGTTGCCACAACAATCAACAACAACAAACATGGGCATATAATGGTTTAAATATGCACTGTCAGCGCCCCCAGATGCTGAGCACTAGTACATTTTAGACCCACAACGGTGCAGAATTATGTTCAAGGGGGAGTGGACACTATAAATGTTTGTACCAATCGATGTATAGTTCAGTTTGAATATGGGACCGCAGGGACGTTTAGTATCTAGCTGTCAACCACTTCAGTTTGTTGGCAATAGGTCAAATTTATATGGCTACCACAACTAGTGGATCTACTGGGATTATTTTAAATTTTAGTACCAATGATTCTCATATCGGTAAGCTGATCTTACAGTACATAGTTTAAACCCAACAACCCGCACACCAACATTGTCTTGAAAGTCAGTTTTATCACAACAGTCTCCATAGTAGTGAAAGTTAATGAAGTTTATTATTTCCACGATCAATGTATGCCCCTTTCATATGGAACAGTACATGGTTTTAATGTAATCCACAACAGTCAGATTTACATAGGGTGAAAAACACATTGTTAGTATCCATAAAAATAGTCACCTATTACTGCATAATTATATTTTGTTCCCTTTATCACCTCTAGTAGCTGGGTTATATATGTTAATAAACAACATCAGACCCTCGTAGTGAGACAACAGTAATGATTTAAGGTTCCGAATAACAGTCTCAACGCCCCTCAGTGACTCCTTCAAGTACAGGTTTTATGCCAAACATCAGTATTATGTAGCTCAGCATTAGTAAATTTCTATTTGCACACATTCAACCCGTCAGTTAAGGGTTCACTATTGTATGGTTTTTTAATTATGTTTTAGTTCCAAACATTTAATCACCTTTAGCAGGTTACAGTAATGTTATAGGATATTCACATGAACAGTCTAACACCTAAAGTATTTGACATATAAAACTTTCTGTAAAAACAGTGTAAATTTAACTGTTCGTCATAGTAAAAGTTTTTGTAATAAAATCTAGTGAGGTTCGCTTGTGTGGACACAGTAACAAAGTTTTTAGTATTCACACACATCCCCTCAAATAGGGCTTGGTCAACTAGTACATATTTAGTAGTCCACAACAAATTCTAGTCCTCGATACTTGGCATTTAAATTTTTCAAACCAAATAATCAGCCCTCAGTACTGTGCACTGAGTACACTGTTTTGTAACTGCACAACAGTATGGCCCCCGGTAGCAGGAACATGTCGTCATGTTAAATCAAAATCTGGTTAATCTCCACCCATCAGTTAGACTGGGCAACTGCATTTATATTTTTTATTCACCACAACATTTGTTGCAGGACCCTTGTGTATACTGCTGGACAAGTACATGTTTATTTGAATCCTACAACCAGTCCAGCCCCTTCAGAAGATGGGCATATACATTGAAGTCTACCCAATAACAGCATGCCCTCGGTAGCTGACAACGATAGTACAGTTTAGTACCCACAACAGTCAGCCCTCAGTAGCTGGACACTAGTACATGTTTTGTATCCACAACAGTCAGCCTCACAGTAGATGGACACTAGTACATGTTTAGTATTCACAACAGTCAGCCCCTCAGTAGCTGGGCACTAGTACATGTTTAGTATCCACAACAGTCAGCCCCTCAGTAGCTGGGCACTAGTACATGTTTTGTATCCACAACAGTCAGCCCCTCAGTAGCTGGGCACTAGTACATGTTTAGTATCCACAACAGTCAGCCCCTCGGTAGCTGGACACTAGTACATGTTTAGTATCCACAACAGTCAGCCCCTCAGTAGCTGGACACTAGTACATGTTTTGTATCCACAACAGTCAGCCCCTCAGTAGGTGGACACTAGTATATGTTTTGTATCCACAACAGTCAGCCCCTCATTAGCCTGACACTAGTATATGTTTTGTATCCACAACAGTCAGTCCCTCAGTAGCTGGGCACTAGTATATGTTTTGTATCCACAACAGTCAGCCCCTCAGTAGCTGGACACTAGTACATGTTTAGTATCCACAACAGTCAGCCCCTCAGTAGCTGGGCACTAGTATATGTTTTGTATCCACAACAGTCAGCCCCTCAGTAGCTGGGCACTAGTACATGTTTTGTATCCACAACAGTCAGCCCCTCAGTAGCTGGGCACTAGTACATGTTAAGTACCCACAACAGTCAGCCCCTCGGTAGCTGGACACTAGTACATGTTTAGTATCCACAACAGTCAGCCCCTCAGTAGCTGGACACTAGTACATGTTATGTATCCACAAAAGTCAGCCCTTCAGTAGCTGGGCACTAGTACATGTTTAGTATCCACAACAGTCAGCCCCTCAGTAGCTGGACACTAGTACATGTTTTGTATCCACAACAGTCAGCCTCACAGTAGATGGACACTAGTACATGTTTAGTATTCACAACAGTCAGCCCCTCAGTAGCTGGGCACTAGTACATGTTTAGTATCCACAACAGTCAGCCCCTCAGTAGCTGGGCACTAGTACATGTTTTGTATCCACAACAGTCAGCCCCTCAGTAGCTGGACACTAGTACATGTTTAGTATCCACAACAGTCAGCCCCTCAGTAGCTGGGCACTAGTATATGTTTTGTATCCACAACAGTCAGCCCCTCAGTAGCTGGGCACTAGTACATGTTTAGTACCCACAACAGTCAGCCCCTCGGTAGCTGGACACTAGTACATGTTTAGTACCCACAACAGTCAGCCCCTCAGTAGCTGGACACTAGTACATGTTTAGTATCCACAACAGTCAGCCCCTCAGTAGCTGGACACTAGTACATGTTTATTATCCACAACAGTCAGCCCCTCAGTAGCTGGACACTAGTACATGTTTAGTATCCACAACAGTCAGCCCCTCAGTAGCTGGACACTAGTACATGTTTAGTATCCACAACAGTCAGCCCCTCAGTAGCTGGGCACTAGTATATGTTTTGTATCCACAACAGTCAGCCCCTCAGTAGCTGGGCACTAGTACATGTTTAGTACCCACAACAGTCAGCCCCTCAGTAGCTGGACACTAGTACATGTTTAGTACCCACAACAGTCAGCCCCTCAGTAGCTGGACACTAGTACATGTTTTGTATCCACAACAGTCAGCCCCTCAGTAGCTGGACACTAGTACATGTTTATTATCCACAACAGTCAGCCCCTCAGTAGCTGGGCACTAGTATATGTTTAGTATCCACAACAGTCAGCCCCTCAGTAGCTGGATACAGTACATGTTTAGTATCCACAACAGTCAGCCCCTCAGTAGCTGGGCACTAGTATATGTTTTGTATCCACAACAGTCAGCCCCTCAGTAGCTGGGCACTAGTACATGTTTTGTATCCACAACAGTCAGCCCCTCAGTAGCTGGACACTAGTACATGTTTAGTATCCACAACAGTCAGCCCCTCAGTAGCTGGGCACTAGTACATGTTTAGTATCCACAACAGTCAGCCCCTCGGTAACTGGGCACTAGTACATGTTTTGTATCCACAACAGTCAGCCCCTCAGTAGCTGGGCACTAGTACATGTTTTGTATCCACAACAGTCAGCCCCTCAGTAGCTGGACACTAGTACATGTTTAGTATCCACAACAGTCAGCCCCTCAGTAGCTGGGCACTAGTATATGTTTTGTATCCACAACAGTCAGCCCCTCAGTAGCTGGGCACTAGTACATGTTTTGTATCCACAACAGTCAGCCCCTCAGTAGCTGGGCACTAGTACATGTTAAGTACCCACAACAGTCAGCCCCTCGGTAGCTGGACACTAGTACATGTTTAGTACCCACAACAGTCAGCCCCTCAGTAGCTGGACACTAGTACATGTTTTGTATCCACAACAGTCAGCCTCACAGTAGATGGACACTAGTACATGTTTAGTATTCACAACAGTCAGCCCCTCAGTAGCTGGGCACTAGTACATGTTTAGTATCCACAACAGTCAGCCCCTCAGTAGCTGGGCACTAGTACATGTTTTGTATCCACAACAGTCAGCCCCTCAGTAGCTGGGCACTAGTACATGTTTAGTATCCACAACAGTCAGCCCCTCTGTAGCTGGACACTAGTACATGTTTAGTATCCACAACAGTCAGCCCCTCAGTAGCTGGACACTAGTACATGTTTTGTATCCACAACAGTCAGCCCCTCAGTAGGTGGACACTAGTATATGTTTTGTATCCACAACAGTCAGCCCCTCATTAGCCTGACACTAGTATATGTTTTGTATCCACAACAGTCAGTCCCTCAGTAGCTGGGCACTAGTATATGTTTTGTATCCACAACAGTCAGCCCCTCAGTAGCTGGACACTAGTACATGTTTAGTATCCACAACAGTCAGCCCCTCAGTAGCTGGGCACTAGTATATGTTTTGTATCCACAACAGTCAGCCCCTCAGTAGCTGGGCACTAGTACATGTTTTGTATCCACAACAGTCAGCCCCTCAGTAGCTGGGCACTAGTACATGTTAAGTACCCACAACAGTCAGCCCCTCGGTAGCTGGACACTAGTACATGTTTAGTATCCACAACAGTCAGCCCCTCAGTAGCTGGACACTAGTACATGTTATGTATCCACAAAAGTCAGCCCTTCAGTAGCTGGGCACTAGTACATGTTTAGTATCCACAACAGTCAGCCCCTCATTAGCTGGACACTAGTACATGTTTTGTATCCACAACAGTCAGCCTCACAGTAGATGGACACTAGTACATGTTTAGTATTCACAACAGTCAGCCCCTCAGTAGCTGGGCACTAGTACATGTTTAGTATCCACAACAGTCAGCCCCTCAGTAGCTGGGCACTAGTACATGTTTTGTATCCACAACAGTCAGCCCCTCAGTAGCTGGGCACTAGTACATGTTTAGTATCCACAACAGTCAGCCCCTCGGTAGCTGGACACTAGTACATGTTTAGTATCCACAACAGTCAGCCCCTCAGTAGCTGGACACTAGTACATGTTTTGTATCCACAACAGTCAGCCCCTCAGTAGGTGGACACTAGTATATGTTTTGTATCCACAACAGTCAGCCCCTCATTAGCCTGACACTAGTATATGTTTTGTATCCACAACAGTCAGTCCCTCAGTAGCTGGACACTAGTATATGTTTTGTATCCACAACAGTCAGCCCCTCAGTAGCCTGACACTAGTATATGTTTTGTATCCACAACAGTCAGCACTCAGTAGCTGGACACTAGTATATGTTTTGTAGCCACAACAGTCAGCCCCTCAGTAGCCTGACACTAGTATATGTTTTGTATCCACAACAGTCAGTCCTTCAGTAGCTGGACACTAATATATGTTTTGTATTCACAACAGTCAGCCTCTCAGTAGCTGGACACTAGTATATGTTTCATATCCACAACAGTCAGCCCCTCGATTTGTTGTATCCACAACTATCGAGCCAATAATATTTTTCTATATTCATACTATATTGCAAGATAGAAATAATTTCTAATAATAAAAAAAAAAAAAAAACCAGCAATAAAATGGAGTATATTTTATGAAATTTGAACTAAATCTATTACTGTCACGTTTCCGGAGGTTTGCCACAAAACAACAACAACAAACATGTCAATAATGAGCTGATAATAGCTGCACTGTTCGCGCTCGGCCACCAGATCGCAGCACAATGACGTCACGATTTATAGCAGCGAGCGCAGCGAACTGGTGCATGAATTATGTTTCAAAGTGGTGAGTGAGATAAATAAATGTGCTCGTCCATATCGATGTTATAGTTCATGTTTGGTTAATTATGGTGGTGGCCGCAGGAAGCGTTAGTAGTCGTAGCTGAATCCTAAACACTGATCCGTTTATTGGAATAGAGATTCAACGAGGATTTATACTTGGGCTTACGTACATTTACTAAAGTGAATTTACTACTGTAATTAGATTTTTTTTAAATTATCAATGTACTATCCTAATGATTTCTCATTAATTGCTGTAAAATTCAGTCCTTACAAGAAATAGTAAAAACCCTGACCACTGAACCAGCACTTAACCAACATTTTGTCTTTGAAAGTAGTTTTCATAAAACTAGGATCTCATAAGTATTAAAGTTAATGAGTATTCAACTTATTTACACGTCAATGTTATGCGTTTCTATGAAAGTACAATATAAGGTATTCGTAATGATAATTTGTATTCAACAAGAAATTTTTACTATAGGCTGAAAAACACATTGTTCAGAAATAATCAAACATAAAAATATATATATATATATATATATACATTATATACAATATTGTTCTCTTTATCACTTCTCTTTAATATTGCCTGATGGTTTTATAATATGCTATAATAAAAATAATCATGAAAACCACTGTAAAGTGGAGACTAACACCACATAATTGATTTAAAGGGTTTCGAATTAGAAAGTCCTCAACCTTCGCCCCTCCACGTGTACTCTCTTGCAATGTACAGACTTCATGCAAACTGTAAGTAATTATGTACTTTCCCAGCAGTATTAAGTATAATTTCTCTCAGATTGCACACTATTCAAACCACGTGTTTAAAGGTTCTGACTATGGAGAAGTGTAAAACTGTGTTTTCTTAATTAATTATTTTTTAAATTGCTTTTCAATTATTAATTTAATCGAAACAAACTTTAGAGGTTTACCATGAATGTCATAGTGATTTATTCATAATGAACAAGTGGTATACACCTAATGTTATTTGAAAAATTAAAAACCATTTCATGAAAAACAGTGTAAATTTAACAGATTTCGTCATGAAAAAAGTTACTTGAAATAAAGTATTCTTATGTAGAAGAGTTTGCTTGTTGACCCCGTCAAATTCCACAGTATTTTTTGTTTCACAGCACATCCCTCAATTATCGGTCTTGGTAACTAAAAATCGTTATGACACCATGATTTAGGACTAAGGAAAACTAATAATTTTACTAGTTTCTGATACTATGGCATTTAAATTTCACTTCAATGCTCAAATTAATGATGCTACTGCAAATGAACTGAATGCAGCTGAGTTCCGACTTACCGCTGATTCGTGCTTGAATACGGAACGTGCTGGAAGCTGATGGCTCCCCGGGGAGGCCCAGGAACTTGTCCATCATGATAAATCAAGAAATGCTGGATATAATTCTCCACCACAACTTTTTACTTATCATGACGTGCTGCTGGAAGTGCGTGCATTTATATTTTATAACATTCACCAGCTTCCAACAGATTTTGATTTTTGCATGGGACTCTTGTGTCATACTCTGCTGGACAAGTACGTGCGTCTATATTTGAAAACATGGAAACAATCGCAGTCAAACAGCTTCCAGAAGATTTTGGGGTTTCCATGAAGCTGCTGAGACAAATTATACTGGGCAAGTGCGCCCGTACCTACAAACGAAAAGGAAGCCGTTAACAAGTCAGACAACTTGGACGTAGTCAGATTTTTACCGGAGACAGAAAATGGTTATTAAAAGGTATAAATTGAGACAGAACTCACCGAAGAAGGGAAACGGATGAAGAAAGAATGTGAATAAATAGACAGGACATGGACGAAGACGGAACAAGCCGTACGGAATATGAATGAAGGCATAAAAAGGAATTCATTTTAATTTATAAACACTAAATATTAACTTGAAAAATCTTCAAAGAACATTGTTTTCCAATACTAGTTTTCAAAAATGTTTTCGACACATAAATAAGAATATCGTCTCTGCCGAAAAGGGCTACTCACTGTTTGAGAGCCACCCGGTTGGAAGTCATCGTCAGTGCCCACCACTTTGTGCCTTCAACATGAGTCCCCTAACGATTCCCGAACTTTTCTATAGAGAATAAATATCAATCCCACCTTTTAATGTTGAATATGCTTTTTACGACCTGCTCCTTTCAGCGCGCCCTTTCAGACCGTGACACACGGCGCCCTTTATCAACGGGCTCAATAATCCTCCGTACACTTTACAACTGTTCAAAAAGGTTCTTTTCACGCTACAAATACGTCAATAGAGATGGGTTGAAATAAGGCAATTAGGGTTTCATACTCTTTGCGTTATTAATATTCTCTGAATTTTATAATTTATTCATTGCAGTGTTCAGTGTGTGTAAGAAGTTTATTTCAATTTATTTCCTAATAAATTATTTAATAACAACTTGAGTTATTATAACAGGAATTGTTATTTGACTAATTGAATCAATAATTTCGATCGTTGAGTTTTAAATCGTGGGTCGCTATACAAATTATTTGGCTTGTGTGGCACGTTCAATGTCACTAATGTATATGGGTGTACAATGTTAATGAAAATTGATATCTGTTACTATCTTAAAATACATATGTATTAAAAGCTAACACGTAGGATCCACCAAATAGGCTAGCCTAGGGGATGGTTATAAAATAGTCTATAATCTATTAGTTCTCATCCTCAGAGTGAACAAACACAAAATACAAAGTTTTTGAGAAACATTTTAATTAAAGAATTTATTCTATGAAGTTGTTCAGAGTATAAGAGAATCACGTCGGAGAGAACTAAGTGGGGGAACTTTTATATTCGTAAACTATCTGCCTGGCTATAGATAAAGATAATTGGCATGACAAAACATTCTAACAACTCATACTTTATAAATATCGTAATATTGAATAAACACGTCGCAACGATACATAGGCTAATGATCACTTAATGAAGTGTTATTAATGCCTTTCAATCAAACAAGCGCACGTACTTCCCACGCGAGTCATGAGTTACTCAGTCAAACAGGCGCGCGTACTTCCCACGCGAGTCCTGAGTTACTCAGTCAAACGGGCGCACGTACTTCCCACACGAGTCCTGAGTTACTCAGTCAAACGGGCGTGCGTACTTCCCACGCGAGTTCTGAGTTACTAAGTCAAACGGGCGTGCGTACTTTCCCACGCGAGTCCTGAGTTACTAAGTCAAACGGGCGCGCGTACTTTCCCATGTGAGTCATGAGTTACTCAGTCAAACGGGCGCACGTACTTCCCACGCGAGTCCTGAGCTACTAAGTCAAACGGGCGCGCGTACTTTCCCATGCGAGTCATGAGTTACTCAGTCAAACAGGCATGCGTACTTTCCCACGTGAGTCATGAGTTACTCAGTCAAACAGGCGCGCGTACTTCCCTCGCGAGTCCTGAGTTTACGGATTGACTAGTGTTACGGCTTCTACGGCTCTTAACAGAGGGACGGACTTTTTATATATTCCACCTTAAAAATGAGGAGAGTAGATTTCCTCAAAGCAGTTATCGACCATAATAACCTGAGGACATTAACGTAAGAGGTGTTGTATATGATATTATTAAGTATTATTAATAATATCATATAATAAAAGTATTATTAACCTTACATTCCATAAGTAGCGTTAATAATACTTTATTATATAAATCAACTGCCAAACGCTCATCTGAGACCAATTGGAAACTGAAACGTTTATTATTTAGAACAAGTAGTTTTTAAAATGACAGGTCCTTTGGTTAGCAGTGTTTTATAAGTTTTTAATTCATTTGATTTCTTGGGCAAAATAGCTTCAGTATAAAACATTGCTAAGGTGGAAGAAAAGTGTCAAGGGTTTTATGGCCAATGAAGTGACAACTGTTTTGTCATCACTATTATTCTACAAGTTTTGTCTTCACTGGTAACCTACAAGTTTTGTCATCACCATTATTCTACAATTTTTGTCTTCACTGATATCCTGCAAGTTTTATCATCAATGGTAACCTACAAGTTTTGTCATCACCATCGTTCTACCAGTTTAATCTTCACTGGTATACTGCAAGTTTTGTCTTCAATGGTAACCTACAAGTTTTGTCATCACCATTATTCTACAATTTTTGTCTTCACTGATATCCTGCAAGTTTTATCATCAATGGTAACCTACAAGCTTTGTTATTACCATTATTCTACAATTTTTGTCTTCACTGATATCCTGCAAGTTTTATCATCAATGGTAACCTACAAGTTTTGTTATCACCATCATTCTACCAGTTTAATCTTCACTGATATCCTGCAAGTTTTATCATCAATGGTAACCTACAAGTTTTGTCATCACCATTATTCTACAATTTTTGTCTTCACTGATATCCTGCAAGTTTTATCATCAATGGTAACCTACAAGCTTTGTTATTACCATTATTCTACATTTTTTGTCTTCACTGATATCCTGCAAGTTTTATCATCAATGGTAACCTACAAGTTTTTTTATCACCATCATTCTACCAGTTTAATTTTCACTGGTATACTGCAAGTTTTGTCTTCAGTGGTAACCTACAAGTTTTGTCATCACCAATATTCTACAATTTTTGTCTTCACTGATATCCTGCAAGTTTTATCATCAATGGTAACCTACAAGCTTAGTTATTACCATTATTCTACATTTTTTGTCTTCACTGATATCCTGCAAGTTTTATCATCAATGGTAACCTACAAGTTTTGTCATCACCATCATTCTACCAGTTTAATCTTCACTGGTATACTGCAAGTTTTGTCTTCACTGGTAACCTACAAGTTTTGTCATCACCATTATTCTACCAGTTTAATCTCCACTGGTATACTGCAAGTTTTGTCTTCACTGGTATACTGCAAGTTTTGTCTTCACTGGTAACCTACAAGTGTTGTCATCACCATCATTCTACCAGTTTAATCTCCACTGGTATACTGCAAGTTTTGTCTTCACTGGTAACCTACAAGTTTTGTCATCACCATTATTCTACAATTTTTGTCTTCACTGATATCCTGCAAGTTTTATCATCAATGCTAACCTACAAGTATTGTCATCACCATCATTCTACCACTTTAATCTCCACTGGTATACTGCAAGTTTTGTCTTCACTGGTAACCTACAAGTTTTGTCATCACCAATATTCTACAATTTTTGTCTTCACTGGTATCCTGCAAGCTTTGTCATCAATAGTAACCTGAAGTTTTCACATCATTGATATCCTGCAAGTTTTGACTCACTTGCATCCTGAACATTTTTCTGTCACTGGTATCGTACAAGTATTGAGCCTCTGGAATGTAAACATTGTTATATCACATTGAGGAATGGTTGCTTCAGTCACGATCCACCGACTTACGTTGCTTCAATCATGAACTATCCTGGCATAGACCAGCTTTCCATGTGTACATAACAATTAAGCGTTGATAAAAAAAAGAGACTGTAAATATATTTATTTTCATTAATATTTAAAGTAAAACAGAGTTGAAAATTTTCACTGAGTGGAAGGACGAGTCATGCTAAATTTAGTGTCCAGCCTTTCGAGGAGTGCCTTAATTTTCTTCTTAATACTTAATGGATATTAGTAAACACTAAATACTAAATGATGTTTTTTGTTTGGATGTAGCTTCAATCACTGTTTACTTTATTCATTTTTAGCCACCTGAATTGAGCAAATTAATAGACAAATGTTACATGCCTTGTATCGTTATTAATTCATATACATAGGTCAAATGAAATCTACTCGAATTAATGGTGACAGTTAGTCGTGTAGACCTGGTATGTAATTTGTTCTATTACTGTTTATTGCCAATACTCCATATTGCAGATACAATGTAGAATTTAAGAGACATAGTTTGGAATCGTCCTTAGATTGAAGCAAAATAAATCATCCGGTGTTCATAGGACAATTACATATTTTAATTTTTGAAAATATTATTCATATACTCTCTAAAAGATGTAAAATATATGTGGACATACTTTATTAACTACTATAAATATTACAGGAATTATAATACAGTTTTAAAAAATGCATAAGCTTCCATATTGTCATTTAATTTTAATCTTATTTCTGGTAGGAAACAATAATGAAATGTTTGGAGTTTATACTCAGTTATAATGTGTCAATGAATGAGATCATTAATGCATTGCCAAGTAAGAGCCAAAGTTGGCGACAAGTGGAGGTGATTGTATACAGACCTTATGTGACAAGCAAGCCAATCAGAGGAAGTCCCACCCATTGACTTTATCTCAACTTACTTAGCGGTCTGTAGATTTTTAGTCGATGCAAAGTTAACCTCGTGCGGCAAATTATTAAATTATCTAGCAAAAGTCAATCAACATTTGTCCTTTATACAACAAAGTAAAGGGCTTTTCGTTTGTTATTTTCTATTTTTCTATTTTATACAATATGATTTATTTAACGTGTTATTCTAACCGAAAAATTGAATCGGCCATTTGAGATGTGAATCTAATTATCAAAATAATTTTCTAAGTGCTCTTCTGAATGAACTGTTCTAACAACGATAAATTTACTGCTCTTATAAAGTCAGGATGGTATTAACAGAGCACCAGCGTGATCTATTGACTGCACCACATTGTGTCTGTGTCAAACCAACGTTCCATTGTGCCCGGTTATTATCAACCATTGTGTTCACAATCGACAAGATATGAAAAGAACTTTTACGTCTATTCCGATGTAAACTTTGGGTTTTGTTGCCGGGGAAAATAAATAATCAGTTGGTAAGGGTTGGGGGAGGGGGCGATGTATGAATTGTGATAAAAGCTGGAGAATACTTCTTTCTTGTGTTGAATAGCGACTGTGCTCCTTTGTGCCGTCACGCTCCGAGTCCATTGTTCGCCGTTCGACACCACCAACCAACAATGGCCGATCATTTTCTTTATCAACTCTCCGATTATCACTTCACTGTATAGGAAATGTATTCACTGTGCTGTTTAATGGTTTTTATCCGCTTTCCAGTCACTCGTTTTGTTATTTGATTTCAACGAAACAATACTTCTTTTCGAAACTGTCATATACTTGTGATGACAATGATGAGTTAATTATTTAAGCGCAACTTTAAATTATTTCTATTGAATAGTAATAATATTACATTATATTCTATAGCCTACATAGCCCGTTTAGAAAATGACATTTTAAACGCACTGGTTTGAGTGACATGCGCTGAGTGGTGCAAGTGACATAGAGAAATACTCTTTCCCTACTGTGTATACTCATTGCCATTTAAAAAGTGTCATGGCAACCACAATGATTGAATACTTTGTGCTGGCGGAGTAAGAGTAAGCCCCACTCATTGCTCATTACTAGTAGTGACCATTGGTTGGTTTTATTAACTCCAACGAATCAAGGTATAAATGAAATCTTTATTTACTATTCCAATAACAATTACAGTAATAAGAAAAATAACACAATAAATAAGAATGTAAACAATAAATAGCAAATAAACAAACTTGTTCATTACATTTTTTTTTCAACAAATCACTGTGTGGGAGTTGAATACTTCACGTTGGAAGTTAGCCAAACCGTGAAGTAAGGCAGCTCAGCGGTGGAAGGATTCCCATTTGCTGCCGTAACCCTTACATGCAATAAATATAACATGCAAGTCGCTTACTAACCGGCCCAATTATAGTTATATTTTATAAACTCCCCAGTCCACCTTAACTTTTTTTAACTCACAAACTAATTTCTATCGTACATCAATTATTTTTTACTCAAAATATTTTGTAACTTTGCTCATAGTTTTCTTCGGAGCGTTCTTAGATAATTCAAAGCGTCCAGCGCATTTCCGTAGCATGAAAAACATAAGAAACCGCTTAATTAATTATTGTAAATATTACAGAAAATATTATACGGTAAAAATATGCAGAAACGTAAAACAATTAATTTTAATATTAAATTTGGTACAATAACGAAATGAGTGAAGTCTATACACTCCCTTCATCAGTTATGGTTCAAGGGGTCATAATCGTGTTATCTAAAACTGAGTGTTAACTTGGCGAACGAACTCCGTTCCCCAAACAATGGACGTGTCAGATGCTCAGAGGTTAGACTGAAGCGGCAAGCACACACTTCCTATCTAAAACTGAGTTCTTGGCGAACGAAGGACTTCGTTCCCCAAACAATGGACGTGGCAGATGCTCAGAGGTTAGACTGAAGCGGCAAGCACACACTTCCTATCTAAAACTGAGTTCTTGGCGAACGAAGGACTTCGTTCCCCAAACAATGGACGTGGCAGATGTTCAGAGGTAAGACTGAAGCAGCAAGCAGACACTTCCTATGTAAAACTGAGTGTTAACTTTGCGAACGAAGGACTTCGTTCCCCAAACAATGGACGTGGCAGATGTTCAGAGGTAAGAGTGAAGCGGAAAGCACACGCTTCCTATCTAAAACTGTCACAAAAAATAACATTACTCTGTTTGGCTAAAAAAAAATTGTTATTAATATTATAAATGAAGTGCTCTGAATATGATCCTGCACAGCGTTGCCTTTCGCCTCTCTAACCGACCACTGTGTTGTGCTGATGTAAATTTACATAAGTGCTTTCGTGAATGTTCATGTGCTTAGTAATGCACCCGTTGTTGACTTATTGTGGGTTGTATGGGGGAAGTTACATAAACTAAATTGAAGGATATCCTTTTTACAAGATAGCATAGTCAAACGGTCTAATCACATTGTAGTTTTGTGTTAACAACTGAAAATCGATAAAATTCAAGGGGTTTTCCATCCAGCCCTGAGGGACGGTTGTTTACATCTGCCAACACACAAAGCTTCAGAATTTGCACGAACAAAGAGCAGCCACTATCAGCAGTGATTGAAAAACAATGCTGTCGTTGTTTCGGATATCACATTTACAAAAGCCGTCAGCACCACACAAATTAATTACGTTGTACTTCTTTCAAAGCTAAACTTTATAATCAGCCCTGATAAGGAATACTTAACCATCCCAATAGAACAGCGTTCAAATTAGTCTTGTAGAGTCTTTTTCTATTTCACTTTGCCTCTCGATTATTGCAGAATACCCACTTTCGTTAAGGTAGCAGTGGCTTCTACGATTTCTGTTTGGTTGGTAATCATAAGGGGCTGTAGATGATTTTTATCGGTAAACATTCTATAATTTTAATTGCTACTATTCAATCTGACGAGGTAGCGGTTTATTTTTATTAAATGAACATCTAAAGCTTGATATGCACAGTTCCACCAAAATATGAGCCATTATTTTACCCTAAATCCACGTTAATCACTTCCTAAGGCTACTTAGTCTATTATAAAAGTCTAGGAAAGAAATAATAAATAGACTAGGAATGTCTATTTACTAAGCGATTTGAATATTTATAAAGAATTAAGAGCGTATTGTATTTACCACTTCAAGTTTATTTTCGACACGATTCAATATATTTATTTATTTTCAAATGATGAGAAAGTCATTTTAAACGTTGACTTACTTTTGAGACCTTTATCGAGCGTACTAGTAGAGTGAGTGAACGGATCTTGAAATCGATTGTTATGTTATAAACACTTATTTTTATAGATGTCATATAATAAAATGATTGACGAGTTAAATTGACGACAAGTAGTGCTGATTGTATATAGAGCATTTGTGACACAAGCAAGCCAATGAGCTGGTTAGTGCGGGGATAGGGGTAGACATAAAAACTGACAAACAGTGTAAGACGATTGACGAGTCAAGTTGGTGACAAGTGGTGCTCATTGTATACAGAGCGTGTGTGACACAATCAAGCCAATCAGCTGGTTAGTACGGGGAGAGGAGTAGACAACAGAAGTTACAAACTCAGTGTAAGACGATTTACGAGTAAAATTGGCGACAAGTGGTGCTGATTGTATACAGAGCGTGTGTGACACAATCAAGCCAATCAGCTGGATAGTGCGGGGAGAGGGGTAGATTTTAGAACCGACAAACTCAGTGTAAGATGATTTACGAGTAAAATTGGTGACAAGTGGAGAGCGTGTGTGACACAAGCAAGCCAATCAGCTGGATAGTGCGGGGAGAGGGGTAGATATCAGAACTGACAAACTCAGTGTAAGACGATTTACGAGTAAAGTTGGTGACAAGTGGTGCTGATTGTATACAGAGCGTGTGTGACACAAGCAAGCCAATCAGCTGGATAGTGCGGGGAGAGGGGTAGATATCAGAACTGACAAACTCAGTGCAAGACGATTTACGAGTAAAGTTGGTGACAAGTGGTGCTGATTGTATACATAGCATGTGTGACACAATCAAGCCAATCAGCTGGATAGTACGGGGAGAGGAGTAGACATGAGAAGTGACAAACTCAGTGTTAGACGATTGGTGAGTCAAGTTGGTGACAAGTGGTGCTGATTGTTTACAGAGCGTGTGTGACACAAGCTAGCCAATCAGCTGGTTAGTGTTGGAGTGGGGTAGACATCAGAAGTGACAAACAGTGTAAGACGATTGACGAGTCAAGTTGGTGACAAGTGGTGCTGATTGTATACATAGCGTGTGTGACACAATCAAGCCAATCAGCTGGTTAGTACGGGGAGAGGAGTAGACATGAGAAGTGACAAACTCTGTGTTAGACGATTGGTGAGTCAAGTTGGTGACAAGTGGTGCTGATTGTTTACAGAGCGTGTGTGACACAAGCTACCCAATCAGCTGGTTAGTGTTGGAGTGGGGTAGACATCAGAAGTGACAAACAGTGTAAGACGATTGACGAGTCAAGTTGGTGACAAGTGTTGCTGATTGTATACAGAGCATGTGTGACACAAGCAAGCCAATCAGCTGGTTAGTGCGGGGAGAGGGGATGACATCAGAACTCCCAACCATTGACTTTATCGCAGCTTGTTTAACGGTCTGTGGATTATGGGCGATGGAAAGTTCACCTCGTGTGGCATTTCGTCACTCACTGCTCCTGGCATTACCGTTTGTTCTCCGTGACATTTGGCCCTAGACTAGTGCGGACAGTTCTACAATGTTGCCTTCTACCTAACTGTTAAGGGTGAAGGGCGGGAGGGGTCAGATTTTCATAGTTTAGAAAAAATATATGTTATGTCGATACACAGTTTTGAAAATAAAAATATCACTGAAATTTAGATACTAAATTTGGCATTCTACGACAATTAAATACTCTTCTCCTTAAGCCACCATCTTTAAAAACAATCACATTTTAATTAAAAAAGAAAGATAAAAGAGTTGATTGACCAGTAGAGCGAATAACTTTAAAGTCATACCATCCAGCTTACCTTATCAGGCTTATTGTTGAATTCTGCTAATCGCCCTTCGTTAGAACCAATTTTAACATTTAATTTGAAACCTTTTATTGGTAAATGTTTAGTTATCCCTTTATCCCAGGATCAGTTAGTTGTTTTTTCTGTGAGTGGAAGATCTGTGATTAGTAACAATTTTTTTTCGAGAATCAGGGTTAATGTAGGCATACCTTCATTTTTATAGATCAGTCTTATGACTCTTCGTACACACACATGACATCAACCATGGTGTTTAAATAAATATCAATATATTCACTCAAGCTGTCCTCAAACATACTAGAGTTCACATCTAACTTCAAAATCTTGTTAATTTATGACAGTTCATTTTTATTGTACGGTTGAAATCTAAATAACTTCACAATCTGTTTACAAACCCTATGAACATTCTTTTCATGTGATTAAAACATAAATTAGATATACGTAGACATAAATAGACCGTTGAACATAACTGCCTTACTCAAGATGATGTCTATTGCCAAAAACGCCGTTGAACTGTCGACAGATATGTTCCATTCAGTAAGAGTTGAGAGTGAAGCTCCACACACTAGCGTTGTGACGTAGGTATTAGGCCGATTGACAGTCGCTCACATGTTGCTGTAATGATGAACTGTTCTATCTGTCTGAGCCTGACTGACTGATGGCTGCCCACAGGGAATGCCAATGAATTGGTCTTGTTGTAAATCAAGGGTCCACGTGGAAACGCTCTTTTTATTGTCCGGCGCCTTTGTGACAGTGACAGTCTGGGCGGAGCCTCACTCTCTACTCTCAGTGAACAGAATATAGTTCCGTTCAACCCTAGGGACATTGCGCCATAGTTTATATTGACACAACATGCTGTTGTAGAATCTTATAAATTAGTACTCAAACATTTGCAAACTCAGGATTTTTGTAGTTATCATTTTGTATTTCTATAAATGTGAATGGTCACAGCTGCCGCTCAGGTTATATTAATAGAGTTAAAACCCAGAACTAATATGTTTCTCTAAAAAATTAACCTAAAACAATTACAGCAAAGAAAGTTATGTAGCTTCGGTAAGTTTAGTTGTGTAAAAAAATACTAACTTTGATCAACTGCCAGTTAAATTTAATTACCAACTACTATAATAACATTCAGGAGTATTTTTCACATATTATATAAAATACGGTGTTTGTAAAACTTGTTTTAAATATTAAGTTTTTTTATTTCAGTTCGAATGTAAATATTAAAAAGAAAAGAAAAAACCTGTAAGAAGAATGGGTCCGAGGATTGAAAAATTCGGCTATCCTCAACAGAGAGAGTGGATGACCGAACCCCTTCCCTCCCACAGAGGGGTGCAGGGGTAATCATGGCCACCCCACCTCGCAGTTAGCTATCGAGTTGTGTTTAAAGCGGTCGTAAGCGGTCACAGATAAGTTTTATTACGGGCCAAAGAGATATTAGTCCCCGCTTCCTAAATTAACTGATCCAAAAGTAAAGAAAAATGCACTTCCTTACGATTACTGAAGATTTTAAGCTCTATGCTGATAGACTTCACGATTTGTAACAAAAAATTAACTAATTACTGTTCTGTGTTCCATTCAAATCTTAATTTTAATTTTGGCTATCCAATGTGTAATATAAAATATATTATTTTATTTTAAGTATTAAATTTTGATATTATTCTTTTTCAGTTATCATTTGTTACTAAAATTCATTCTTTTAATCGGCTTTCAATGCTATAAATAAAGAATAACAATTAAAATGCAATCAGTTTAACTGATGATTGCATTAATGTAAAATTAATTACCTGATACAATACACATCTCTCTTATGTGCTTCTTGAAAAAATTATCTAATTAAATTAAAAAAAAAAAAAAAAATTAAGAAACAACAACGTATAAGTTAATCCGTTTAAAATCCTTATGGTAGGGAGGTATTAACACGGTTTGTATCTGTGTTAGCGATATTGTTGTATATTAACTTCAAGTCAGTACACACAATTTGAAGGAAGTTAGCTGCGGCCAGTGGTCATATCTTACAAGGTGAGTTAGTGCCATTGTTATATAACGATTTTAAGACAGAGGGAAGATACAAATTACGTTAATGATAAGGATACAACACATCTTTGCCTTCAGAAACCCCTTACACATATACTTTATAAATAAAGGATAAGACAAATCTTTATTTATAAAGTAAAGTACATCGTTTATATACGATGTACAGATTAAGATACGAACGATCAAGTCGAAACCAAAGTTGAATGAAATCCATATACGATGATTTAGAAATCACATTATACAAATGGATGTAAAACATGAAGATGCATTAGGAAGGGAAATAACTACACTGAGGTTAGCCAGTTTCTTTCTTTAACATTTTTGTTTCGAAACAGTGAACCTATAGAACAGGGTTGTTGTTGAAAATGAAAAGCTGGGCCTGAAAATGAGAAACCACCAATAAAATAATGGATGAATGAACAAATTTGACTTTGTTGTTTGAATACAATCCAAATAATTCAGAGTAGATAAAGTTAACTTTAACAATAAACAAAATTATAACAAACGGCCTTATCGTAATCAACAAAACGTGTTGCTCTTACTAACGACAACGTCATGTAACTTTGCCAATATTAGAGTAAATGTGAAATAGAAATTATATTTTAATCATATAATCTAAGTTAACAGCAGAAAAGTAAAATGATCTTCTGTTAGTTTTAATATTTTATCATGAACTATTAAGAAAGTCTAGGAACCAGAAGAGTGAGTTAAGAGTTATCATACGTTTCAGGAAAAAACACAATCGTGGAATTAATTTATTACTTAATTTTTAAAGGAAATATTTCACTGAACTAAAACTGAATTCTCTCATTCACCAAACTGACAGTTAGTAAAGCTGCATTGTGCGGCAGTCTAAATAAAACGAGTGTCTGGAAAGTGACTAAAAAGCGTTAAACAGCGCAGTGAATACATTTCCTATGCAGTGAGTGATAATCGGAGAGTTGATAAAGAAAATGATCGGCCATTGTTGGTTGGTGGTGTCGAACGGCGAACAATGGACTCGGAGCGTGACGGCACAAAGGAGCACAGTCGCTATTCAACACAAGAAAGAAGTATTCTCCAGCTTTTATCACAATTCATACATCGCCCCCTCCCCCAACCCTTACCAACTGATTATTTATTTTCCCCGGCAACAAAACCCAAAGTTTACATCGGAATAGACGTAAAAGTTCTTTTCATATCTTGTCGATTGTGAACACAATGGTTGATAATAACCGGGCACAATGGAACGTTGGTTTGACACAGACACAATGTGGTGCAGTCAATAGATCGCTGGTGCTCTGTTAAATCTCTCCTTCCTAACACAATCTTGCATGTACTTGAGATGACACCAAACTAAAGGTAGCAGCATAGAGTCTCCTTAATTATCCAAACTATACTATCTCCCCTTTAACCAAGAATCAGATGAAGAATACATTGTTTATATTTATTTTTGTCTTCATGAATTTGCTAGTATTGTCACACATCAAACTAAACTTAAATTTAACTTCTCGTTAAAATCCTCCATGACTTTGACTTTTCAGTTGCTTTCCCCCCACTTATTTAGTGCTCCGTTTCTTAAAATCTTGTTATATCATCCAAAGATGTCTGTACACTGGAGAGTTTACCCTAGCTACAGCGGAGTGTCCGCTTGGGCACTCAGCTGCTAGAGCCCTAGTAAGACCACTCTACGCTCTAGCTGTATATCGACGACTACAGGACGGTGTACACAGTGTTTGGATGCCCTAACTAGAGCACTCTAGATCTATTCGTCCGGTTTGATATTGGAAAGTTCTCTGCCTAGAGTCAGCGTTGGATTGTTCTTTTGTTGTGTTGTTTTGTCTGAGTTCAATGTATTTTTAAAATAGCCGAATATCTATGGAGTAGTGAGAAACCCATAACATTGACTGAACACGAATTTTTAAATTGTTCACTGAAAGAATAGATCAAGAGTCTGCAGAGGTTGTCGGCCATATTGGTTTTAATTCCATAAGAACAATGTTATTTGCGAATCCATATTTTCTCGTTATTTATTGACCAAACGTTGTGTACAAGGTGTCATTTTAAACGTTATCATATTGCGCATTTGGTTTTATTTTGATATTTTGAATACATACGCATAGTTTTGAAAAACAAAATAGATGAAAATAAATACTTCAAACTAAATTTTTTATGTTTTTCTATAAAACAAATTATGAATTTGCAAAGGAATTCCATCCCGCAATTTCATTCTTGATCAAATGCAATTTGTTTGACAAAATCTGCTCGTAAAAAATTGTTTAATTTGGATAACCGTGATCGTATGTCTGGTTCGAACATAACATTGTTGTAATGGGATTAAAACCAACATGGTAATAATTACTCATTCCTCTCCTATGTCTAAAACACCTGATGTATTCTACAGAGATAAGAGCTGCACTTGTTTACCATTATGTAGTAAACACTATAAAAACTACTTACTATTGATGTACATGTATGAAACAAGTTACAAAATAACACAATAGACGGGAGTTTTTATCAATTTGATTATTTATTTACTATTAAGATTTTTGTCAATAAAGAAGCAAGATTTTGTCCCTAAAAACTTACTATGAAACTATTTTATCATAATTTACTCCATAAGGCAAGTTTTTAAATTGTTCCTAATACATTATCATTATTATTACGACCTAATCGTCGAAGTATAATAAAAGTAAGCGCGAATCAGAGTATTGAGTGTAAATAAACGAGTGTAACCACAGAGATCAACAGATGACATCACCTAACTCGCACACCCCACTCACTAATGACAATCATCGAGCAACCGTAGTTATTACTTCCATTATTTATCGATTATCGAGTATAATAATGAATGATTATTTAATTATTTGTTAAATAATCATTCAATATTCAATTAAACAACAACAAAACATTAAAGTTAAACATTGAACGAATCCTCTTGAGCCACTCATACACGTGTACTCCTTGGACATCTGACAGACTGGCTTGTTAAGTACGGTTACAAACATAATTACCTACAAACCTAATACGGTTATAAACATACAAACGTTTACTAATAAACATGTCCTCTATTGTTAAATGAATTTAATAATATGATTTATCAATGAATTAATTTATATATTGTAGTTAGTCTAATAAAGATTTACATAGAAGGTTTCCACCTATAATTGATTCTCCAGTTTTTGAATTTATGATGGGGTATTTGTAACAGACCAGAGAGAGAACGTTTGTTCAGGCCCACTGCTGTTGGCTTGCGAGTGTGTACCATTACTGAAGTGAGGCACCTGGTACTTACAGTGGTCATAGTATTTTGCACTGGATAACATTGCTCTGAGTTAGCCGGTTGTTTGTGGTCGAGGGATTGTATGACGGCTCAACTACTGGAGAACGCACATAAGGCCAAGGTATATGGTTCAGATGTAACAACTAGGTCGTCCAAAATTAGGTGGTAGAGTGGCTGTGAAAGCCCAGTAAAAGTAAGGTATTTGCAAGAGTGCAAACATGTCAGTAACATATTTTGGTGTGGACAAGACGATGATGAAGTTAATGCAATCAGTTAGAACGAGACGCTTACTAATCTTTGCTATTCAGTATATCGTGTCTATATGGTTGATGTAATTTTTGTAATCTTAAGAGAAGACATGAATAAACATGTTTGAAGAAGTCACATTAACAAAGATATAGTTCATATGAATTCATCCAAATAATGGAGGCAGCTCTTTTGAAAAAAAGCAAAACTCCCTCAAACAATCATGAAAGAAAAATGGAATTGAAAATTATCGTGAAGAGACAAAGTAAAAAGGAATGGCCTAATTTGTAGGAGGTCGTTTGTGTTGAGGTGGGTTAAGTGGTATTTATGGGATCCAGTGACAAAGGTTCGGCAATGAAAGAAGCGAAGCGTAGACTGTGTGATGCTGACGGCTTTGTAGATGTAGTATCAGCAGTGGCGGCAGCATTGTTCGCAATCTCTGCCGATAGTGGCTGCCCTTTGTTCCCCACCATGCTGGCGGTGCTGGTGGATTGTGTGTGTGTCGACTCACGTGAGACACTCAAAGATAAAACTCTCATTGTTCACAGATCACTAATTACTACAATACTTGATTACTTGTAACAAATGTGCTTTAAATCTCCAACTATAGATATTACAAAATTATAATTCACTACATTTTATATTAATATGATCAGTACGCTTCGAAACTACGACGTTGTCAGAGACTTCGTTAAATGTTATTCAGTAAACTTAAACAAATATTTCATCGCAGTAACAGAGTCGGTATAAAAAATTGACGCTCTTGTCACTTGAAAACTGCATCTTTTTCCTACCCGTTCACATACGTACGACAGGGATGTTCTTAATATTAGGTCTTAATAGCAAGCCCCGCCCATTACCTCATTAGCAGCAGTGACCACTGGAAGGTTTCATTAATACCAACGAATCAAGCTAAGAGCGATTATTTAGTATTCAAATAACAATTAATAATATCAGTAACACAATGACTAATAATGTAAACAATAAACAGTGATTACAAAATTACAGGTATTTCACTAAACACTGTTGCGGAAGTTGAACACTTGAGGGCGGAAGTTAGTGACGTCCGTGAAGTAAAGCAGCTCAGCGATGGAAACATTCCCCTCTGCCGTTGGAACCCCTACATGCTCTAAATATAACACGCAGGCTGCTTACTAGCATGCCCATTTATAACAAAATTACTGGCGTATCTATTTGTATTAACTGGCGTATAACCAAATTCCATTCGCATAAGACATCTCTATTTGTAAGAAACAATATAATCAAAGATTACAGTATTTGACAAAACTGCTTTAATAATATTAGATAAGCTATTGTTAATGTAATAACATAGTGTGTAAAATATAAACAAATGCTCAAATAAGTTATAGGATTCAATAAGTGATCACACAATTTTTATATTTTAATTACTTCAAATTAAAAAATTTCAAATTCAAAGTACTTTATTAAATAGTATAACAAGGATCCCAACAAGCTAGAAATATTTGTCGATGGGGGCCCGACTTCATTACAACATAAATAAGCAATAGACAAAATAGTATTATAAATACAACTGAGGGTGGGCCAACACTACTAGCTGTTGACACCTCTGCCCGTGTCCTCGGTAACGCACCATGACATTACGTCAGTATGAGATGGTGATTGCATTAATACATTCATGTCAAAATATTCGATAATTTACCTCAGATCATGCTGTTTTGAAGGTCCAATGTAACGTAAAACACTTGAAAAATTACGTCAAAAACGCATTTCCGCTTATTTATCGAAAACCACATGAGGTACAAAAATAGGGTAAATACAAACTTGTTGTTCCGCTTAACAACCCCTTTAAAATGACATACAACATAATGCATGTTGATATTTAAAAATTTTGATTTATAGGAATTTTGAACTTTTTAAAATTCGGATTTGGCAAACAACATCAAAATACGCATAAATATATTCATGTGGTATATCAGAGTGAAACTGATTTTAATGTGTGTAATGATTTGAAATTGGGATAAAAATAGCTCAAAGGGTAAGAAAATTAGAGGGTATTCCGTAAATGTAAACAATGTCCACAAAAACGTTTACCATTTTAAAACAAATTAAGATAAGTGAGTATTGTTTACGCTAATGAGTTTATTTCAACATGATGTATTACTTGTCCTGTGTTTACATTTAAAAATTTCTAGATTCGAATCCAGGAACTTCAGTTTTGAAAGAAGTTGTACACAGATTTTAATGAAAATATTTTTAATGGATTCTCTATGTGCTGTTTCTATAGGGAAAGCATTTTGTTTATGCCTCTAGACAAAACCGTTCACCTGCTATACGTACTGCACGGGTGGTCTGCCTCACCCTGTATAAAACACTCAACGAGTAAACTCTACTTAAATCACATATCGTGTAATAACACTAAGTAAATATTGACATACACACTCAGACATCGGCAACAATGGGTACATTATTGAACTGTGATACAACACAAACACACACACACATTGAACGGCACAATACAGCGATAGAAGCAGATAAGGCAGCGCTCGATACAGCGATAGCATCGACGGCGTCAAGTGAAAGGGCGCATTCAGGGCACCGACGCTGTTAACCCGACATAAATATTTGTATAGCCGAACAGAATTCCGTTACTTTGTGCGACAAAGGTGCAAGATCGAAAATGCTTGATAACTTGTGAATGAATGTGGCGCGATCTTACTGTTGAACGAATGCATCTGCCACCGGAGAAAAGTTATTCTATCAGCTCTTTGTGCTGGCGCTCATTGTGTGCGAAAATTGAGTCTCTTGCCAAGAAGGATTAGAACGGTATTTATTCTTCCCTTTACTTGTTTAAACGACGTAAATAAGATGTACGAAGTTAACAAATTTAAAAACAAACAAAATTAAATAAAACATTCAAAAATACATTTTTTATTAATTTAGAACTATCTTATCATTTATTAACATATAGTCTTATATAAAACCAATTGTAGTTTGTTTTTATGATATTTAGTTAAATTTTGATACAAAAGGTTCCAAAATCTGTCAGAAAATAGCTGTTTTACAGCTGCTATGAAAACATAAAAATTGTCGTACGTTTTTTATTAGTTCACAAATTGTAGTGCGATTTTAACAGGATGTTAATAACTAAATTATCTTCACACTAAAGTGACTTAATAGAGCCCACCAATTTTTATCATCATGATCATAAGCATGGCCAAAGATAAAAGAGACAACAAACCTCTTTATCTAGTAAATTTATTTTTAATAAAAATAGCATATATAGTTTAAGGATATATTTAATATGATATTAAAATAGATTGATTATATTCATGCGCAATTATGTAAAAAAATTATTAATTTTGTATTATAAATAACAGAGATAGGAATAATGTAATGCACATTCTAAAAATTGATAGAAACTCTCTGACACTGGCAGAAGAACACTTTTAAAAATCCTCTGGCACTAAAAACTAGTAAAATTGTATTTAAAATTTACTTAATACAATAGAAAGGCAAAAATAATAAATATCTCAACACTATGTGCTTCCTAACAGGAATACGGATGAAGAGGGGAAAGTAACTTAGGCTGCCAAGTCATATATACACTTGAAGAGTTTTACCAAGAAGTCGCAACCTGACAGTATAAAATCTATATGACTAAACGAATAAATTATTATTATTTATTTATAGTATATTTATGCGGATTTGTATTTGATGTTTAGTTAACATATTTGCTATTTAATCAAATTGACCACATAACCTCAAAGTTAAGTTACGTTCAGGTAAGATTCAGTTATGAACACATCCGAATTGTTTTACATAGAGATTATTTTTTTTGTAGGTAAAACAAATAACCCGAATAAAAAAATGTTGTTGATCCTTGGAAAACAAATCTTCCTGATAATGCAGCTCTTATCATTGAAACTGCTCGTGACATTATCATGTCACGTAACTAATTTTATTTATTAATATGGATTTATGAGTAAAAATAGTACCGCATTAACTACTTACACTTAATTAAAGCATTTGTATTACATACACGAATAAATGCAAGCTCTTGCCCGTCAGTTTCTTGCAGACGTGCGAGAGGCCGTATTCTGTCAACCATACATAGTCAAATATTTTGACAAAGTAAGTAATAAAGTGTATAAAACTTTTATAAAATCGGTAAATTCACTTAAACTGTAATTAGTAAGTGTATTGTACACAAAAACACTCATCTGAGCGCAGCGAGTGACAATCTATCCCGTTAGTGCAGTAACGCTTCGTGCTACACTGAAAGCATGCTGCGAGCCAGGCAAATTCACTTTCATTCAAATCTGTAATGGACTGTACAATTTTCTTACCCGTAACATTTTTTCCGTTTACGTTAAATTTTTGTTCAAATGTGCTAATCAGGCTTTGGTTAACGTGACTTCCAAAGCAAGGGGTGATAGGGAGTAAACACTTCAAGGTCAACAGCCTTGGCGAGCCTCTCAGGAAGGACGTTTACTTTCGTAATACAATTACTCAACGCATTGAAAAATTTAATATACAATTTATAGATAGTATATAATTTTAATAATCAATTTCATTTAATTATTTGTACAACACGAGGGAATGTACTGACATAACGTAAATCATTACTTTCCACATTACCACACATTTTATCACGGGAAATTAACAAGAGTGTCACGTATGCAACAAATGTACGTGGACATTTTGAACTGGAACCGCAAATTGTTTATCGTAATTTAATGAATTTTAATGACACCGATAGTGCTATAGAAGTCTTAATGTATCAAATAAATATATTTTAAGTTAAAATAAATTAACCGTATAGTGTGAAATGGTACTAAAACATTTTACAACTTCTCTATAATCTCTCAAGAAACAACTATCATATACAACAACAGTAAATTACAAATTTCATCAAATCAAGCTATTGGGGGAGGGGGGTGGTGGATTGGAGTGAATACGTCGGTGGCAGCCAGTACAAAGAGGTTATATAATAGTAGTTCTGTTGCACTGCCCCTTTGTTTCAACCTCTTTGTTGCAGCCCCATCTTTCTTTCATTGTTTCTTTCCATTGTTGTCCTCTCTCTCACTCTATTTAGACAGAATAATACTTTTCGAGTTCTTTTGATAACCCCATTCTACTCACCCCCGACGCCATTGTTTCCTTTTCACCTCATATATTCTTCACTTGTCCGATGCCTCCGGGTCAGGTCGGATAGTGGTCTTGCTACCAGACAATACGGATGCAAATCCACCATTGTACCACGCACTTGTCGCCTTCCAACCTCTCGAATTTTTCGAGGCGTTTTCCTCCCAGAACAAAAGGTATTGTTCATAGTCACTGGCATTTCAATTGCAAGTTCTTTCTTCTTCAGAACACCGACGTTCGCCAAGTTTTATATTGCGCGAGGAATAAAGGTCAAAGGAGTTTGATTGATTTGGAAAATGTAGTTGTTTTATCGTTTATTTTGAAAACATTCCTACTTGTATGACTATCAAGAAAGGAATCTTCTTTCTTTTAAGAGAGTATTTTCTACTTCATGCCTTTACATACATTATAACGATGTAGTAACAAATTATAAACTGTAATATTTTTAATATAATTTTTTCATATATGCTATTAAATAAAATAAAAATGCCATAAAACATGTCATAAAATACCTTTATGAGAGTATTCTACATTACTTGTGTTTTAGTTTGTCTTCTGTTTTGAAAATAAATGTAAATGAAATACATTTATAAGACACATTTTATAATAAAACATCATTCATTGTAATATCTATCAAACTGATGAAACATGATGCACCAAAATGTTACAACATGTTCTAAACCCTTCTAATGGGTCTATATTTAAATACCTTAAATAACTTATTTATTTGAAATAATTTGATCTTAATATACTTTTACCAATTTTATTTAAGATGAACTTTTTGTAAACCTATAATTCCTAGCTAAAGATTCTTAAATTTCCTTCACAGCTCTTACTTAGTGAAATAAAAAACATTTCAAATTATCCAACAGAAAATTAATCAAATAAAAATGTTAAACATGTTTATTGTACAGAAGATAAATTTGTTAGGTGTAATAAAGATTTCTAAATATACATCAAATATTTGTTTGCTTACATTTAAGTTTAAAATCTAATCTTAATGTTACAAATACATGGTAAACATACAAAAGTAACAACTGCTGTGTTGTCATCATTATCTGCAGTTAAACCCATATGCACAATTGACACGTATGTGCTGTAAGTACGAGATATTTTTTGGCCACAGGAAAACATATTAATTATTACTGTACAGTTACTGGATTCAAAAATTTAACATCTGTATCTGAATAATAGTAATTTACATACAAATGTATTTTACTATGTATGTGAAATGTGTCAAAGACACCCTTTTAACTCACCAAGGTATTCCATACGGTAAACATAGAGAATACAGTAGATACATCAGAATAAAAGCGTGAAAGATAAAATAAAGGAATAATTAATACGAGTTTATGAAAATAAAACAGTTGCCTTACAACTAGTGATGGTCCAGGGGATCCTGGAGATTGACTTGTAGTTAGCACTGAGATCTTGTTATTCCAGGTTTGTAATTCAGGATTCACTACTAATCTCAACTTTACAACTGTTTCACGGTGTTGGGTCAACATATGGGACTTGCGGTGCAAGTTCACCATCAGCCACTTCAGGAATTGAACCTGAGACAGTAAGGTCTGGTGGTGAGTAGAGTCCCCTTACCCCGGGTCCTGACGTGTAATTCATTTAACCTTTTATTAACTGTACAAAAGTAACACTTTTCAACCTTTAAATCAAACAAATAATATTTTTTTACATAACAATTTTATTTTAATATAAACTCGTTTAAGAATTATTTCATATTAGGACGTACATTTTTATTATTAGGTACATTATTTAATCCATTTCAGCAAATTTCTTAAATCATGTATAGCATTCTTTATTTAGTTCTCACAAGTTTGACGTCGCTGCAAGAGCCACGGCACCAAGCGGCAAACGAGGTACGGGTGAGTATTGCAGGCATTGCCTATCCAAATAATACCACGGCGCTGCCAGAAAGTTACTTGGGTTGTTCTTTAATATAATTATTGCGTCCCTACATTTTGTCGTTTGCTGATTAACCGGAATCTTACTCCTACAGAGTAATTAATGTTCATATATACAGATGCTTAAGAACTAATTTCTTTGAAGAAATACAGCATTTAATCACGTGGTAAATTTAAGTGACATGAACCAACAAGTTGGCATTGTGACGACGTAATTGTTTACAAACATATTACGGTACAGGATATCCCAATTACAACGAAGCACTAATAACTAAACAATTTACAAATATCATGATACAAGTTTCAAATTTTACAGGACTATTATTATAAACATCGCCGCCCAAATCATTATCATTAATCTAAAAATGTTAACAGTAATGTATTTTTTACACACAACAATAACAATGCAAACACAAATTAATTAGCACAAAAATAAAAATAACAAAACAAATAACAATTAATAATATGCCTATATTTATGCATACACCTTAATAAGTTTTAAATAAATTCCTTATGAAACTTATTTGTTTCATCACTTCTGTACGTGTATGAGTAGGTGGGTGGGTCATCACTTCTGTACGTGTATGGGTGGTTAGGTGGGTCGTCACTACTGTACGTGTATGGGTGGGTAGGTGGGTCGTCACTACTGTATGTGTATGGGTGGGCGGGTGGGTCATCACTACTGTACGTGTATGAGTGGTATTCTTATCTGGATGTCAGACTGCGGTTTTACCTGGGTATAACGACAGTACTAACATTACAAAGCTTTTTGATTACAAAGCTAACATTACAAAATGTCTTAGTTTTATTTATAGTTTCTAAGAAAAACTAACATGTGCACCGTAAACATACAAACTGTAGGTACAGTTTATAAAATACTATTTGTAAACAGTATTTGTTTATTTTAGGTCTCGTCTAACACGTCCTAGTAACGACCGTCATGTGTGCATGGCAGTAACAACTTTCTTTAGTACAATACAATGCCGCAAATACTTGGTGTTTCATAAGGAACTTATAAACGCAAAAAGGTGGTTGGGCGGGTTAATACTACCGTAAGTGTATAGGTGGATGGGCGAGTTAATACTACCGTAAGTGTATAGATGGGTGGGCGGGTAAATACTACCGTAAGTGTATAGGTGGGTGGGTGGGTAAATACTACCATAAGTGTATAGGTGGGTGGGCGGGTAAATACTACCGTAAGTGTATAGATGGGTGGGTGGGTAAATACTACCGTAAGTGTATAGGTGGGTGGGTGGGTAAATACTACCGTAAGTGTATAGGTGGGTGGGCTGGTAAATACTACCGTAAGTGTATAGATGGGTGGGCGGGTAAATACTACCGTAAGTGTATAGGTGGGTGGGTGGGTAAATACTACCGTAAGTGTATAGGTGGGTGGGTGGGTAAATACTACCGTAAGTGTATAGGTGGGTGGGTGGGTAAATACTACCGTAAGTGTATAGGTGGGTGGGTGGGTAAATACTACCGTAAGTGTAGAGGTGGGTGGGTGGGTAAATACTACCGTAAGTGTATAGGTGGGTGGGCGGGTAAATACTACCGTAAGTGTATAGATGGGTGGGTGGGTAAATACTACCGTAAGTGTATAGGTGGGTGGGTGGGTAAATACTACCGTAAGTGTATAGGTGGGTGGGCGGGTAAATACTACCGTAAGTGTATAGATGGGTGGGTAGGTAAATACTACCGTAAGTGTATAGGTGGATGGGCGAGTTAATAATACCTTAAGTGTATAGATGGGTGGGTGGGTAAATACTACCGTAAGTGTATAGGTGGGTGGGTGAGTAAATACTACCGTAAGTGTATAGGTGGGTGGGCGGGTAAATACTACCGTAAGTGTATATATGGGTGGGTAGGTAAATACTACCGTAAGTGTATAGGTGGGTGGGCGGGTAAATACTACCGTAAGTGTATAGGTGGGTGGGTGGGTAAATACTACCGTAAGTTTATAGGTGGGTGGGCTGGTAAATACTACCGTAAGTGTATAGATGGGTGGGCGGGTAAATACTACCGTAAGTGTATAGGTGGGTGGGCGGGTAAATACTACCGTAAGTGTATAGGTGGGTGGGTAGGTAAATACTACCGTAAGTGTGTAGGTGGAAGCGGATTAATACTACCGTAAGTGTATAGGTGGGTGGGCGGGTTAATACTACCGTAAGTGTATAGGTGGGTGGGCGGGTTTATACTACCGTAAGTGTATAGGTGGGTGGGCGGGTAAATACTACCGTAAGTGTATAGGTGGGTGGGCGGGTAAATACTACCGTAAGTGTATAGGTGAGTGGGTGGGTAAATACTACCGTAAGTGTATAGGTGGGTGGGCGGGTTAATACTACCGTAAGTGTATAGGTGGGTGGGCGGGTAAATACTACCGTAAGTGTATAGGTGGGTAGGTGGGTAAATACTACCGTAAGTGTATAGGTGGGTGGGTGGGTAAATACTACCGTAAGTGTATAGGTGGGTGGGTGGGTAAATACTACCGTAAGTGTATAGATGGGTGGGCGGGTAAATACTACCGTAAGTGTATAGGTGGGTGGGCGGGTAAATACTACCGTAAGTGTGTAGGTGGAGTGGATTAATACTACCGTAAGTGTATAGGTAGGTGGGCGGGTAAATACTACCGTAAGTGTATAGGTGGGTGGGCTGGTAAATACTACCGTAAGTGTATAGGTGGGTGGGCGGGTAAATACTACCGTAAGTGTATAGGTGGGTGGGTGGATTTATACCACAATTCTTCTATGGGTATTGGGCGAATGGGTGAGTGGTTGAAGCATTATTAATGTATATTAAAAACTTAGATATAGTTGACTAAACTATTTAAACTATTACAATGATCAATTTGTATATTTATTTAAAACTTGTAAACATCACATAGGACAAGTTCATTAAAATGTTAGTTAAAAAGACACAAATATTACGGCGGTCGGTTTCGGTAAACGCGGCCAAGGCGTTTGGTTGCGGTTAACGCGGCCAAGGCGTTCGGTTGCGGTTAACGCGGCCAAGGCGTTCGGTTTCGGGTAAACGTGGCCAAGACGTTCGGTTGCGGTTAACGCGGCCAAGGCGTTCGGTTGCGGTTAACGCGGCCAAGGCGTTCGGTTGTGGTTAACGCGGCCAAGACGTTCGGTTGCGGTTAACGCGGCTAAGACGTTCGGTTGCGGTTAACGCGGCTAAGGCGTTCGGTTGCGGTTAACGTGGCAAATGCGTTCAGTTGCGGTTAACTTGGCCAAGGCGTTCGGTTGTGGTTAACGCGGCCAAGAAGTTCGGTTGCGGTTAACGCGGCCAAGGCGTTCGGTTGCGGTTAACGTACCAAGACGTTCGGTTGCGGTTAACGCGGCCAAGGCGTTCGGTTGCGGTTAACGCGGCCAATGTGTTCGGTTGCGGTTAACGTGGCCAATGCGTTCGGTTGCGGTTAACGCGGCCAATGCGTTCGGATGTGGTTAACGGTGCCAAGACGTTCGGTTGTGGTTAACGCGGCCAAGGCGTTCGGTTGCGGTTAACGGTGCCAAGACGTTCGGTTGTGGTTAACGCGGCTAAGGCGTTCGGTTGCGGTTAACGCGGCCAATGCATTCGGTTGCGGTTAACGCGGCCAAGACGTTCGGTTGCGGTTAACGTGGCCAAGACGTTCGGTTGCGGTTAACGCGGCCAAGGCGTTCGGTTGCGGTTAACGCGGCCAAGGCGTTCGGTTGCGGTTAACGCGGCCAATGCGTTCGGTTGCGGTTACCATGGCCAATGCGTTTGGTTGCGGTTAACGCGGCCAATGCGTTTGGTGTGGTTAACGGTGCCAAGACGTTCGGTTGTGGTTAACGCGGCCAAGACGTTCGGTTGCGGTTAACGCGGCCAAGGCGTTCGGTTGTGGTTAACGCGGCAAATGCGTTCGGTTGCAGTTAACGCGGTCAATGCGTTCGGTTGCGGTTATCGTGGGTAAGACGTTCGGTTGCGGTTAACGCGGCCAATGCGTTCGGTTGCGGTTAACGCGGCCAATGCGTTCGGTTGCGGTTACCATTCCATCTCTCTCTCTAGACTTCATAGGAATGTTGTATTGTAGACTTCACTCTGTTGTTCAATTTAACAGTCCAAAGTGGCCTCAGTAATCATCGATTATAAGAATATGATGTTTCTTGAGATATATATGTATGGTTATAATCATCCACTTTATTATTGCGTTCAGTAACGTACAAAGAAACAGTTTGATGTACAACAGTTAATAATTCCTTTACGTGTACGGGTGGGTGGGTGAGTCATTACCCACCCATAGGCATGGCCCGTATTAATGTTTTACAATATTAGTTTTTTCGTATTAGTTATACAGAAAACTAATGTTGATAATATATAATATTAAATATTACTAATATTGTTCTCTAAACCAAACTGATTCAATAAGATCAGCAACAGTATTATTTCTAGTCGTGATGTATTTGCAAATGTTAGTAATATTTTATTAATAGTGAGTTCTTAGATATATTATAAGGTGTTATAGTATAAACTAAGAAAGACAATGTGATCAAACAAGGGAAAAATAACATTTATTCAAAACTATAACATTTGATAATATTTCACCTAGAATTAGGTTTATTAACATGAAACTAAATACAATTGCAGTAATACAACATAAAAAACGATAAAACAACAAATAATTAAACTTAGTTTAATATAAATATTGTCATTATTTAAAAGGTCGTATAGCCATGTCATCAATAAGAAAAAAAGGTGTTTGGATTTTAACTAATATTACTAAAAAAATTAATTTCTATTTCCATTCACGCTAATTTTAATATATCAAGAATAGCTAGGGATAGTATTTCTTTTGCCAAGATTGCCCTAAAAGACCAGCCAGCAGACTGAACCAGATCGTATCATATCAGGAGTACAAAAATATTAATAATAGTCCAGATCACAAATTAGTTACTCTGAGTATTAGTTACTTTTCTGAATCTAAAACAAAAAAGCTAATACAAATATATTCAGCCATCCCTACCCACCCATACACGTATAGTGGTCAAAACACTCTAAAATAAATCTAAGGGACACTGTTCACTGAAGTTTAATCACAAAGGGAAAGATAAGCCAGAGAGAAGTGCCGTGAAACATGTATGTATCGGACAGTGGCACCTTCACAGGCTTGTTACATGCCTTTGTCACGAGCTACTTGCTACAAAACTCGCCGAACGATGAATCGCGTAGTGTAGTATCCTTAATGGCGGATATATTAAAAGCCATCTAGAAATTATCGATACACGTAACATAGCATCCTCCAGAAGTCATGATTAACTGATTCTTCTATGATTGATTAATTATTTGTGTTGTTGTCACTCAACTGCATGACTCATTCACTATGTAACACACCATATTAATAGCCATCTAGAAATTATCGATACACGTAACATAGCATCCTCCAGAAGTTATGATTAACTGATTCTTCTATGATTGATTAATTATTTGAGTTGTTGTCACTCAACTGCATGACTCATTCACTATGTAACACACCATATTAATAGCCATCTAGAAATTATCGATACACATAACATAGCATCCTCCAGAAGTTATGATTAACTGATTCTTCTATGATTGATTAATTATTTGTGTTGTTGTCACTCAACTGCATGACTCATTCACTATGTAACACCATATTTGATAGTTCAATGAAAATACGACACGTTGGATCTTATTTCCACATAAAAGATTATATTATGGAACATGCTTTAGTCTTGACCTAACTGTCTGAAAACGTTACGCGGGAGGGTGACGCGTAACCATGAAAACACAATGACATATCAGTGTTGACTTCAATAATGATTTTATTTGCAAGCGTTGATCAAAGTACATCTTTAGTTTCCATGACAACTCTTGTTAAAAATATACAAAATTAAGTCCTAATTAGAGAATCCAGTCCTCATTTACATATCAGTCTACCTCCAGCCGTCCACCAGTGATGTTGTGTCCTGGATCAGATTGCCCTCCTTCGACATCGTCAGGTGTATGTACTCGCCATTCTACTGATAGATCTACATCTGGATTCGGAAACGCAACCTCCGAAATAATAACTGAACCAAAGAAACCCAAAACTGGTGCTCAACGTCAAAAGGAATATAAAGCGCGTAAAGCTGCCGAAAAATCACAGAAATTATTAAAAAGGAGCCAGCAAACAGAAAAAGCGCAGCTAAAGCATGTTCCATGTTTCTTGAATTTTAGCCGTAGGCTCTAAGCAAAAAGATCCGGGGGTCCAGGGGGCTTGCCCCCTGGCGAGGCCCGCAGGGCCGAGTTTTTTCGTGGCAGATTATGAATTGTCCAAACGCTATAGGACTTATGGGTAGACAATTTTTAAATGGGTCCACATCAGCGCGGTTTAAGTGATTTGTGTAATATACAGACGATTGCACCGATAGCAAAGTATCACCATTGTTGCCCATCGTGATGTTTACCCGTCACTTTCATTTTGACTCATGAACATTATCCGTTATTTGACATGTTCTGCAGTAGTTTATATGTATGAAGAAATGTTAGTCGCTTCAGTGAGAGTAAAGTGGGCCAATACCACCTTACATGTATGGGTGCGTGGGTGGGTGGATCAATACTACATATAAGTATTACTGTATATAGTAGTATTGACCGACCCACCCATACACGTAGTGGTATTGGGATACACGTCCAGTGGTATTGGCCCACCCGCGCATCCATACACACACAGTAGTAATGGTCTACCGTACACGTGACAAAAACAATAAACAAAACAAAGTAGCCTACATTACCTGTGGAATGTACTCAGATGTCTTAGATTAAATTCTCCTTTAGATGTCTTCCCTTTAATCGAGCTATGAATTCCCTCGGGTAATTATACAAAACAGGTGCCTTGTTGATTTTTTAGCTGAACATTATTTTTTTTATAATATATACATAGCTAAGAAACAAAAGTATGATAACTTTTTCAGTGGAAAAGCCGGAAAAATTACAAAAAAGTGGAAAAGAGAAATATTGTTTCCTTAAATATAGCGATGTGGGTACTCGAATTATGCGAAATTTTCAACTGATCACGAATATCACTAGGCTTTTACAATCGAACCGTTATTAAGCACGTTAGCACCGGAAATATGCCGATTTCAGAAAGGTTACGTTCTGTTAGGATGGGGCCTGGTTGGGTATTGATAGGGTAGGTTATGTTAGGTTTAGTTAGGTTATGTTTAATTATATTAATTTAGGTTTGTTTGGGCTGTAAGGTTTTTTAGGTCATGTTAGGTTTGGTTAGGTTTTGTTAGATTAGGTAAACCTATGAACTTTGAAGAATTTTAACCAACTATGCTACAAAACAATAATTGTTTTGTAGCATAGTTTCATTATATTATATTAATTATATTAATTATTAATATAATTCTAACTTAACAAAACCAAACCTAACAACCTAAACAAATCTAACTTAACCTAACCAAACCCAGCCAAACATAATGTAACCAAACTTATCATAACCTAACCTAATCAAAACTAACTTAACCTAACCTAATCAAACCTAACATAACCTAACCTATCAATACTCAACCTAGCCCTATCCAAACAGAACGTAAACTCACTGAAATCGGCACATTTCCGGCGCTCATGTTAATTATGTTTCGATTGTAAAAACATTGTGATATTCGTGATCAAGGAGGAATTTCGCATAACTTGAGTACCCACATCTCTATATTTAAGGAAAAATATTTTCCGTTTATCCTCATTTTCGTATTTTCCGGCTTTTCCGCTGAAAAAATACCATATTCTTGTTTCCTTGCTATGTATATACTATAAAAAAAGATTCTTTCGAAAAATCGACAAGGCACCTGTTCTATATAATTATCCCATCGGGTTCACTTCGACGACTTCAGCTTACGTTCTAAGATCTCTGTTCTATTTTAAAGAACATCAAATATAAATTTGTCAATTTTAAAGAACATCAACCCTACTGTGGTTGTGTGTGCGTAGCCAAGGCTCTTAAAGTTACATTACCACCCACCCATACACGTACAGTGGTACAGTGGAGATGACCTTCCTACACAACACCCACAAATGTACAGTGGAAATAATCCTCCACCCACACATACACGTACAGTGGAGATGACTCTCCTACCCATCCACAAACGCACAATGAAGATGACCCTTGCAACTCACCTATACAGATACAGAGATGATGACGCTTTCCACCCACACACAACCATACACAGTGGCTTTAAAAACTAATGTTTTTGTTATTAAAAGAGCAGAGCCTATAAATATCAGTTACATTTAATGTAGCTAACAAATCAACACCTTATACCAAATAATGAGGTATACTGACATTGTTTCTCCATGACAGTGTACGACTTATATGCACAATCCTCCCCGGATACCGAATGCCCAATGGAGATTATCACCGCAACCAGCTGTTTCAGTTATAGTTCAAGATTACAACAACAAAAACAAATGGTATGCTAATCATATTTAATTTTTATTATTTCATAGTTTTAGGACTTTTTAAAATTTGTATTTTTATTTCTAAATTAAAGACAATAATTAATAATTATTTAAAAAAAATTACATTATAGACTGCTATTTCGGAAACGTATTAATTGTATAACATTATCGAACCATTTTATTACTTTATAAATAATAAAACCTAAGTCTTGCTATCTAAGTATTATTACTATGACTATTATTTGGGATAACCATTATTTCTGTTATTAAAGTTTAGTTTTTCTGTTATTTATGGCTCGATAAAAGAATGATTTATCATTTGATTTGTTGTAATTGATTTGTAGCCTACGCATTTTGTATCATGTAAGGTACATTTTGATTATTTTGAGTGTAAAATGTAAGAATTTTTTAGTCATTTGAGTTTGAAATGTTTAGACAGCTGCCATTTTAAGGCAGAAAGTATTTTTGATATTTGTAGATTTTTCTAAAAATTACATACAGATACACACATATAGAAAAAGTATCGAGATAGGTAACCAAGTTGTATTGCAGTATTCCCTTGTTTTGACCTTACAAGTAATCCCGTAAAATATGTTACAGCCGAAGCTAGACAATACATATTTACATTTCTTGGCTTCCATGATTAGAACTCCAGATGTAAACAACCATGTTATACGTAAGAACATTTCGAGTACTTTATCTACGAGTACGCCTAGTACACAAGCGTGTTCTAGATGCAAGATACTTTCTCTTATTGTAGATATTTCATTTCAAGCATCCCGTATATACGTAAACAAGTATGCTAGATTAAGATACTGTACTTCTTTGCCGTTCCCTTCCCAGAGTAGAGGCCGAAAATTACAGCTATTCAACTCGGCGGCACACTTATTCCAAAGACATATTGTTGGCACAATTTAGCCTCATTGATGTCGCCCCACTTCACATTCAAATCAGACTTTTTGTAAGGTTTGAGTCACCCACTCGCGGATTGTCGGTTCCCTCCACATTTTGCTCTGTCTAGAATTTCATATAAACTAAAAATATTCACATGGATAGTGTAAACATTCTAAACCTATTTGAAAAAAAATAATAGATTTTCAAACTAACTGCAGAGTAATTAATTTAGTTCATAGCAAATATTCTTTTCTTTTAATTCAGTGAATGTTACTGTCGTTAGTTTTCTTGTATTTAATTAGCCTATAATCTACGTTCAATAGGTGACACAGCTAACCTTTATGTCTATCATACACTGATTGGACTTTATTTATAAAAAGTCCATCTATTATTAAAACGACTGTCCTCAGAAACTCTACTGCCTTACAACCTTCGAGGATAACACCCTGAATGAATCACACCCACCCCTTTTAGAACATCCCCATGAGAACCGTGCTAAGATAGCCACACAAACGTCTAGGGTGTGTGACTGTCCTCAGAAACTCTACTGCCTTACAACCTTCGAGGATAACACCCTGAATGAATCACACCCACCCCTTTTAGAACATCCCCATGAGAACCGTGCTAAGATAGCCACACAAACGTCTAGGGCGTGTGACTGTCCTCAGAAACTCTACTGCCTTACAACCTTCGAGGATAACACCCTGAATGAATCACACCCACCCCTTTTAGAACATCCCCATGAGAACCGTGCTAAGATAGCCACACAAACGTCTAGGGTGTGTGACTGACTCATGAATCTCTATTCAATTATTAATAATATACAAAGTTCAGTTATGAAATATTTAGCTATGGCAAAACAGCTTTCGAATCTATTTAAATTCTAAGTAGCTTGGAATGAATTGATTTAACCAGGGTAGGGGGAAAATATGGAAACGCTTTCACACCAACGTTGTTTTTTCCATACATAATTTGATAACTTAGTTTTATAAAATAATTATGTTCAATACAGTATAATTTTTGATCAGAGTAATTGACTTGAAACCGTTAAATAGCGGATTAATAATATTGTTGAAATTAGTTACTATGAAATTGAAATGACCGTTACTCTGGAAAGGATAAACGTTTCGAAGTCTGGTTTACGGAAATTAATTTGTCTTGAATATACCTTTAATATGATTTATTGAAGATTTTCGTTCAACTCCTCGCGGGCTGTTCCCCTGAAAAGATTAAATGTCGCTAATGGCGTCAAAAAGTGTTTCCTTTGTAACCATGATGGTGTACAATATTTCACTTTTACAAGCGAAGTCATACAAAAGTTGTGATAGCGTTTCAATATTGATTCAATTCCACCTTGTAATATAAGCAAATTAGCTTCCATTTTCAGCAACTTGTCCAGAATTTGGCTTGATTTGAGATTTAATTATTATATTCTTATTAAATATTACTTATAAATCTATTAATTTTGAAATAAGTCCTTATATACATTAATTGCAAGTAAAATAAAATGAAGTACTTAAATATGGCACGAAATAAATACAATGTATCAAGTGTTTAATAAAAATAATCAAATTTTAATAATTTTTCAAGACAAATTTTATCAAACCAAACGTTTAACCAAACGTATATAAACAAATTTCATAAAAATAAAAAAAGTTGTATATCTAAAAATAATTAGTTACGAAACAATTACATTTCTTCAATATTTATGATTTTTTTCAGATTTTGATCTTGAAACTGACTGGCTAATCTTTCCTCGGCGTCGTGTTCTTTGTTCTCACGCATTGTTAAAGTTGGGGTGTTACAATGTATGATAAACAATGGAATCTGTCGTGGAAGGTGGGTAACAATAAGGATTCGTCAACAATAGAGCTGAGCTACAATAGGCGCCTTAATAATGAGGCTTTGTCGAAAATAAAATGCGGGAAGTAACAATTAGGGGTAATTGTGATAAGAGGGAAGAATGCTGCCGCTATTTTGAAACTTGCTTTTGAATTTGGCATGCCTTTATTAAAAGTTTTCAAAGTTGGTGCGTATTTTAGTTGGTTGACTAGATTTATTGGTTAGATGGGGCCGTCACGTACTCGATGTTGTATTCAATTTTCACTAGACATTATCACGAGTAATAATTGGATCAAAGATCCAAACAACCCTAATATTTAGCATCTGTTTAATTTATATATCGATGTATAGATTAATAATTAATACAGAATAAAAAACTAACCAATTAGGATTGATATAAAACAAAATGTATTAAAAACATTATCATTATTTTCTATCGCAGAATCTATTTTTTTAATAATACGGTAATCATTTTATTTCCTGAAAAAACTACACACTAACAACGATTATGTTCAATTACAATTACTTTTTACGCATGTTTATGCAACAATGCCAGTTTTAAAATAATAATATATCTTACTATGCCAAAGCTGATCTTACAACTCTATAAATATGCAATATTTTTTAGGAAAAGTCCTCCACGGCAAGCTTGTTTTAAAGTACTAATAATATATATATATATATATATATATATATATATATATATATATATATATATATATATATATATATATATATATATATATATATATAAAAGCCAAATAACACTAACTCACTGACTGATCACGAAGCCTCAAAAACTACCGAACGGATTTACACATTTTAAAGGAAGTTAGCTTTAGTATCGAAGCTTGGAAAGCTTAGAAATTATTAGCTTTATCACTTGGAAAGATTTTTCGAAATTCCATTCCTAAGGGGGTACAAACAGCACCTAAAAATTTCCTTTTTTCCATATAACTAGCTGAACCCGGCGGACGTTGTCTCGCCTTTCATTTTTCATTGACATACCAAAATAAAGCAATAAAAAGAATTATAAAAAAAAACTATTATTTATTAAATGAGTGCAAGAGGGTAAACAATATTTTTGGTCTTCTTATTTGGTGTATAAATGTAAAGGTTTTTTGTAGTGTGTGCTACACACTCAAGGTGAAATGTAGAACTACAATAAATCAAAACATATACAGTACTGTTGTTGTGAGAACTTCAATCTGCTTATGGCATGTAAAACTACATTAAACCACACAGTCATATGTTTTTTGTAAACAATTCAAATTCTCCATTTGAATAACATGGGATCTTTAGGAGCCCGTGGGGCGGGACCCTGTGGACGGATCTGCATCAAACTTCACAGAAACCATCTCGGGAGTATACAGGACAACATCCTAAAGTTTCATAGCGATCGGTTGGATGGTTTGGTAGCGCATAAACTTCAAACATACAAACATCCTCTTTTATAAATATATATATATATATATATATATATATATATATATATATATATATATATATATATATATATACAAACATCCTCTTTTATAAATATAGAAGATTAATATTGAATTAATTTTAGTAAATTAATAACAGCTGTTTTGTAAATAAATAAACATATTTATTTTATATATTTGATATTGCCCTATTGCTGTTATACAAAAACAAATGAAATAAACACGTTTGAAATACGCAAAGTAACCCTATACTAATAAATATATAGCAACGCAAGTAATGTGAGTGAAATACTGAAAATAAATGTAATATTATGATTTTACGTTATCCAGTTAATCTACTATTATTTGTAGTCAAAAGTCACATGCCAATGCCCAAAACCGAGGTGTATCGTGTCCGAGCGCACGAGCGTTGGGGTTGGCACGCTATGCGTCCAAAGGTGTCCCCTAGTAAATTTATAAAAGTGCTAAAAATACATGCATTTATTAATTATAAAATATCTAATATTTAATATAGTAAAAATGAATGGGGGCTATGGATTATGCTGGTAAACTTTGGAAGTAGGTAGATTTGGAGATTACAGAGAATTGCTTCAGTCTGTACTGTATACCTTCCTCATATATCATTATCTTCTTCTCCATCAAGAATGTCCTACTCCACAAGAATACGTAGACATACACCTCAGCCTACCTACATTAACCCATCCACATATATCATCTCATTCCCCACCACCAGATCTGTTCTACACCACAAATATACGTAGACATACACCTCAGTCTACCTACATTAACCCATCCACATATATCATCTCATTCCCCACCACCAGAGCTGTTCTACACCACAAATATACGTAGACATACACCTCAGTCTACCTACATTAACCCATCCACATATATCATCTCATTCCCCACCACCAGAGCTGTTCTACACCATAAATAAACGTAGACATACACCTCAGCCTACCTACATTAACCCATCCACATATATCATCTCATTCCCCACCACCAGAGCTGTCCTACACCATAAATAAACGTAGACATACACCTCAGCCTACCTACATTAACCCATCCACATATATCATCTCGTTCCCCACCACCAGAGCTGTTCTACACCATAAATAAACGTAGACATACACCTCAGCCTACCTACATTAACCCATCCACATATATCATCTCATTCCCCACCACCAGAGCTGTTCTACACCATAAATAAACGTAGACATACACATCAGCCTACCTACATTAACCCATCCACATATATCATCTCGTTCCCCACCACCAGAGCTGTTCTACACCATAAATAAACGTAGACATAAATAACCTCAGTCTACCTACATTAACCCATCCACATATATCATCTCATTCCCCACCACCAGAGCTGTTCTACACCACAAATATACGTAGACATACACCTCAGTCTACCTACATTAACCCATCCACATATATCATCTCATTCCCCACCACCAGAGCTGTTCTACACCACAAATATACGTAGACATACACCTCAGTCTACCTACATTAACCCATCCACATATATCATGTCATTCCCCACCACCAGAGCTGTTCTACACCACAAATATACGTAGACATACACCTCAGTCTACCTACATTAACCCATCCACATATATCATCTCATTCACCACCACCAGAGCTGTTCTACACCACAAATATACGTAGACATACACCTCAGCCTACCTACATTAACCCATTCACATATATCATCTCATTCCCCACCACCAGAGCTGTTCTATACCACAAATATACGTAGACATACACCTCAGTCTACCTACATTAACCCATCCACATATATCATCTCATTCCCCACCACCAGAGCTGTTCTACACCACAAATATACGTAGACATACACCTCAGTCTACCTACATTAATCCATCCACATATATCATCTCATTCCCCACCACCAGAGCTGTTCTACACCACAAATATACATAGACATACACCTCAGTCTACCTACATTAACCCATCCACATATATCATCTCATTCCCAACCACCAGAGCTGTTCTACACCACAAATATACGTAGACATACACCTCAGTCTACCTACATTAACCTATCCACATATATCATCTCATTCCCCACCACCAGAGCTGTTCTACACCACAAATATACGTAGACATACACCTCAGTCTACCTACATTAACCCATCCACATATATCATCTCACTCCCCACCACCAGAGCTGTTCTACACCACAAATATACGTAGACATACTTCAGTCTACCTACATTAACCCATCCACATATATCATCTCATTCCCCACCAGCAGAGCTGTTCTACACCACAAATATACGTAGACATACACCTCAGTCTACCTACATTAACCCATCCACATATATCATCTCATTCCCCACCACCAGAGCTGTTCTACACCACAAATATACGTAGACATACACCTCAGTCTACCTACATTAACCCATCCACATATATCATCTCATTCCCAACCACCAGAGCTGTTCTACACCACAAATATACGTAGACATACACCTCAGTCTACCTACAATAACCCATCCACATATATCATCTCATTCCCCACCACCAGAGCTGTTCTACACCACAAATATACGTAGACATACTTCAGTCTACCTACATTAACCCATCCACATATATCATCTCATTCCCCACCACCAGAGCTGTTCTATACCATAAATATACGTAGACATACACCTCAGCCTACCTACCTCTACCCCCATATATAATCTTATTCCCCACCACCAGAGCTGTTCTACAACATAAATATACGTAGACATACACCTCAGTCTATCTACCTTTAACCTCATATATCATCACGATTACCACCACCGAAGCTGTTCTATACCATAAATATACGTAGACGTACACATCAGCCTATCTACCTTTAATCCAATATATCATCTCATTCCCCACCACCGGGTATGTTCTACACCATAGATATACGTAGACATACACCTCAGTCTACCTACCTTTACCGTCATATATCATCACGATCCCCGCCTCCAGAGCTACTTTACACCATAGATATACGCAGACATACACCTCAGCCTACCTACCTTTACCCTCATATATCATCACGATCCCCACCACCGGAGCTGTTCTATACCATAGATATACGTAGACATACAACTCAGTCTACCTACCTTTACCCCCATATATCACCTCATTCCCCACCACCGGGTATGTTCTACACCATAGATATACGTAGACATACAACTCAGTCTACCTACCTTTACCCTCATATCCTACCTACCTTTACACCATAGATATACGTAGACATACGCCTCAATCTATCTACCTTTACCCTCATATATCATCACGATCCCCACCACCGGATGTGTTCTCCTCCTTAGATATACGGAAATATACACCTCAGTCTACCTACTCACACCCCCCCCCCAATCAAAAACATGGCCAAAAACCTACAAAGTTAAACTAATGAACCCAAGTGGGGCATCAAATTAAAGGTATTATTCTCTTAACTACTAATATACCCTCAGAGATTAGAAAAACACTATGTTTATGGGTTCCACTGCCCTAAAACCAAAATTCATTGCCATACTGTTTAGAATACTGGCGTGGTCGTAGGCCGAGTTTCCTCACGAGGTTGCAGACTGAGTTCTACAAAGGGCGTAAAAGCAGTTCCCAGGCGAGGCTAAAGGCCTTCCCACACTAGTGTAGCGAGTAACAGGGTTGGCACGCTAAGCATGGATTGGTTTCCCCTAGTTAAAAATATTGTTGATTCTTTTAAATTTTATATTTATATTTAATTTATGGTATAAAGTTATCTGAAGTATAAATATTTATTATTTGATGTTTGGAATTTTTATGGTTTACGTTGATGGTACGGCTGCAGGTAGATTATCGCAACTAGGGCACTTTTCACAATTCGAACATCACTTCATGGGATCTAGATAGATACACGGACTGAATGTCGCAACTCTATTACACCCTTATTCTCATCCCGTCAAAGGGAAAATTTCACTTTTTCATTTAATTAAATCACAATATAAAAATATTAACAATAAAAATTATGTTAAAATAGACTCAAGAAAATATATTTTGAAATGTGTTATGTACAGAACTGTGCGAAGGAAGGAAAGGGACTCAATGGCGTTTCAACAGCGTGGTGCGATCCTCCACCCGGAGTACAAAGCAGCAGACCCGAGTGTACAACAATACAGGGGCTATAACTCAAGACAGATCATTCCGTATTGAGTCCAACTTGCGGCAAATGGACGCTGGCGTAGCACGCAGATCGACAATAGGCGATAACAAAGGACGACCACCATTTTCATACAGACGTGCATTGTGCTGTGCGGCCCGCCATCTTGGTTGACATAAGACGTTAGAATGTAGGTGGTGACGTAATGGTCATCCTGGAACTATTGTGCCGTCGTACAATAGCATAGCTGTCCACACGTCACCCACCCCTCCGCCCACCCTCTTAGTCTTATTCGTCCAAGTACAAATGCTCAGTACCTCAGCACTTAATAGAAAAGCGTGAGATATTTGTTTTAGAAATCTTTTGATTTTTCTGTATTTATTGTACTACAAGGAGCTAGTGTAGTATTTTCCACACTAAATTTTAAATATATACATTTTAAACACAACTTAGGCATTATTTTAGACAGTAAGCCGGCAAAAACTTTGATTCGATTTCGGTGGTTTCCATTTTAAATTTATTACACTTATTAATATTCTTGAAATGTGTTTTCTTCTCCTGGAATTACTTAATGTGTAGATTCTAAAAGTGGTCACATTACAATAATGCAGATGTATCCGACAAATCACAAGAAAATTTATTGGCTTCGATAGCTTTTCAACTGTTGACGATATCAATATGTTTTGCTTAACCTATTTTTAATGTTCCTTTTAAATTTTTAGATTTACTTAAGAGCCCGTACTACAATTTACAGTAACATATCTTTGACAATTTTATAAACATAATTTTTGTGTTTTCTATTGAAGCACTTAAATTTAATATTTGTAATTGTTTTGCTACTTTTTAAAATATTTAGTTTTTCATTCACCAAAAACATTGTAACTTCCGTTGAGTGTCGAAATGGACAGGATTCACATGTAATCAATAATGTTGGTTTTTAGAGTTTTAAAAGAGCTATTTCTAGACTTGAGCCAGGTTGTGAAGAAAGGTTTTGGAAGTATACCGAATTATAATTTAATAAATCTGGACATTATCAAAAAAAGATATTAAAGTATAATTTAAGTGCAGAGTCCTTGAATAATTGCAACATAAAAACAGTATTTGCATCTAAATATTTTTGTGACGTAACCATGTTCGTGAAAAAAGACTCACGAAACGAATTATTTTTTTCATTTGTGGAAAAACTTCATCCTACAGATGAACGGTTTTATGATATATATTACTTTCTTAATAAAATTGATTTTTTCGTATAGTTGCGTTGTAACAGAAATGTTACGAAATATTTTTGTATAATTTTGAGTTATTCTATAAAAAGTATTGTACAAGTGTGTTAACATATAGTTGTTAGATAAATACAACTTTCGTTTACTAAAAACGAAAGTTTGCAATTACAATCATTAGTTAATTTCTTGGGGGATTCATAAGTATTGGAAGGAAGTTAAGTATTTGTATTAATTAATTTGGTTTATCCATAAATATAAAAGCCAGATACGATTGGCCATTTGATTACAATCACTAAAAAACTAGAGAATTTAAAAATATTTGACTCCAAAGAGCTAAAATAAGGTGATAAAAAGTATCCCGCTATCAGTATATCAAAGCATTTGTTGCCATTCACCGTACCAATGAGAGAGCTTAGGACGGCGCAACTCGGCATGAGAGGTTGATCACGGCATACTACACAAGTGTAGGGGTTTGGGGGTGTAGCCCCCCCACGAGCGTGGCTAGTATTATACTTGTATAAACAAAAACCTACAGCCATACTTTGATGTCGGGAGTGGATAAATTTCAACAAACACGTTTTTCAAAAATATTATTTTGAAATTACGTGACTTACTTTTTATTCATGATCATTATGTCATCATAAGACCTATATCATAACTTGGTAATCTGTAGGATGAAGTTTTTCCACAAGTGAAAAAATAATTCGTTTCGTGAGACTGGAATACAAACAGTGCAACTCACCGTGCACTGGACCCCAACATGGTTACGTCATTCTAACGTCTTATGGCAACCAAGATGGCGGGCCGCACAGCACAATGCACGTCTGTATGAAAATGGTGGTCGGTCCTTTGTTAACGCCTATTGTCGATCCGCGTGCTACGCCAGCGTCCATTTGCCGCAAGTTGGACTCAATACGGAATGATCTGTCTTGAGTTATAGCCCCTGTATTGTTGTACACTCGGGTCTGCTGCTTTGTACTCTGGGTTGAGGATCGCACCACGCTGTTGAAACTGCACTGACTTCCTCTCTCTCCATTATTGCCCTGGTCTCTAAAATATAATTGCTCTTTTTGTATAATTAAATTGTCACAACTGGAAATTAAAATATGAAAGTTTTGATTTATACTACGTAGGCCTAGTTGATATACTTATACCCTTATTTAAATACACAACATTAAAGTTATCGTAAGTCACAAAAGCTTGGAAAAATTAGCTATATTGAACACCGAATGATCAAATCATAGTTTATACCATACTATACTTGTGAGATAGTTAAATTTTGAAATATAAATGTTGTGAAAATTACCCAAAGTTAGTGGATAGTCAAAATGTTGGCAACAATTTAATTGCTTAGTTAATAGTTAAACTATATTACTTTAGTCTAATAACATATTAATTAAATCGACCAGAGTTAGTAGAAAAACATATATAAAAAACAGTTTCCTCGAATCAATTTTGTTTCCATTTGCTTGGCGATTCATTTAGGTTATACTGTGATATTGAAGGCACTGATTTCCATTGAAACAGCACAAGTCATGTAGTGTACATATCATAATTAGTAATTACGACAGGTACACTACATGACTTGTGTTGTTTCAAGGGGAATCAGCGCCTTCAATATCACACAGGCATGAAGTTCAGAGGACTTCTCGTGACTCGCCGACTATATATGTTTTTATTGGAGTAAAATGTAATTTGGGTTAGTACAGTAATAAGAATTTGCAGTTACTGACAATTATTATAATTTTAATCATGATAATCTATAGTTTAATGTTCATTTAATTGTTTATTCAATAATTAATTATGTATAATAGAATGGTTTAAGTTTTTGATTGTAATAAAGAATGTGTATCCTGAAACTAGGCAAGTTTCCCTATATATTTTATTGAGTTTAAATTGCTGTTGTCTCTATAAATTGTATTTTTTTAAATAAATTTGTAACTTTCGTTTAATAATAAAATAACATTTTAGATATACGTGTTTAATTGAATTTAAAGGGTTGTATGTGAAGTTTGTGGGTTGATTATTGTATTAAATTGCTAATTGATTATTGTGATTATTTTAGTAATTTGTAAATACTGTATGGTTTTTATGCACGTGACTTTAAAAGGTTTTATAGGGTTGAGATAAATTATTGCATTTAAATAGTATTAAACAATAATAATAACACTTCTATTGCAAGCGTTAATAAATAGACCACAGTTTAATTGAGCCATATATAACAGCTTCAATCATTAACGGAGTGCGTAGTTTGTTCCGAACCTAGTTCCACGTTACCATTTCCTATTTCCGGTGACTTGCTTTTTCCTTTCCAACTTGTTAAAGTTACTGTGCGGCAACAATATATGGTAAACAATGGGTTCTGTCGCGGAAGGAGTTGACAATAGGATTCCTCGACAATAGCAGCACACTACAATACAATGGCAGCCATCCTTTATAATACGCTTCGTAAGAATGACGATAGTATGATAATTGCTGTCGGTCGATAACTTTATTTTCACCACAATAGAAAGTGATGAAGAAAAGTACTGACTTACCCTCTAGTGGGATGATATTTTTATTTACTAAATAAGTGAGAAATTTAAGATTTTATGTGAATATACCACAACTCAGCGTCCACTTACACATATGAAACAATTATTTATGCTCTTTTTTCACAAGTCACAAAATCAAAATTTCGTTGTTCAAAATGGTGTTTGTAGCAGAACGGTGCTCTCGACTGAGATGCAATTCACTCCAGGGTAGCAAAATGTCAGTATCAAATATTCGCTATTTCAAGTGTGATGACGCATAATAATCACCACTCATTACACTTCTGGTGTTCTTGTATTTCTATTGATGCTTCTCCTACTGATACTTTTGTAAGTTGAAAAACCAATCAATCGTTAATTTTAACATTTAAATACTGGACAAGGCATTTCACATACACTGTATGCGTCATCATCAACATTGTCATCCATGCTGGGGCCTGAGAATGCATTCATTGTGCGTAAAAGGACATGAGCAATATTTAAAATTTTAAAAGACTAACGACCGACTGTTTTATTTTCCAAGTAACTGATTTGAAAATATAATATATTATTCATTTATTATATATATATATATATATATATATAATAAATGAATGTTTCACTAAAAATAACATGGAAAGTAAGTAAAAATTATAATATTATTTTTGACATTGCTATAAATCAACATATAATTCGTCTGTAATAATACTGAAACATACTGTAAGGAAGGGAAGCAATGCGTTTCTAGCATGAAGAGTAACAAATGACACTTCCACTCTCCCTCATGCTAGGGTGGTACTCTCGGGTTTATACATTTTAAAACTGACAAATGTAGACAATACAAACTACTGTACCACTAATGTGCACTGCGGCGCTTTACCGATACCACATTTGTATACAATATTTTTAAAATGTTTTTGTGTAAAAAACTCAACCATCGTCAATATCGTTACTCACTATATTTTGTTGATCAAAATCCTTATTAGGTCTAAGTTTTTACTGTGCGCAATATGATCTAAAAAGCAAGATATTTATAGATTCATTCAATATAGAAACTCTTTTTAATAATAATTGATATTATCGGTGGTTTATTGCTCTAGAAACGTTGACAAACAATTGTTTTAACTGTAAAAGAACGCCTTTTAATCGGTGTTGATTAGTACACCAATTAAAAAGTACTCAGCAAACATCTAGTCACATAAAAGTGTGGTTGTGGGATGGAGGATCAAAGGTATCGCTGTTGGAATAGTGGAAAGGCAATGAGGACGATATTAAGAAAAAGTGTTATTTTACCAGGCGAAGTTACGGATAATTTAAATGTTTTGAATCTTTGTGATGGGAAATAATTTTTATTTAAATTATTATTTTAAAATATATATCGTATGGTTTGTCGTCAGCTAACATTAATTAATTTTTAAAAGCTGCGGTGTATTTGGATAAAGATCCAAACGTTTTTTCATTGATTGAAAAAAAAAAGTTTAAGTGATCTTCTGTCACAAAGCTAAGTCCACTCCATCGAGCCATTTAACAACTGCCTCACTGATTCTATTTATGCTGGCTTATCCCTTCGTAAAAGAACATAGAGGCACTCTGAAACTATGTGATCCATTGTTTGGATATACTCCCCACAATTACATGATTGATCTAATGTCAATCTTCATTTATACTTCAGTAATTGCATCTGGAATGTAATTGAATTTTTAAATTAATGACAACCAGACAAACTAGATGAATGAAATCTATATCTATAAAATCCAATTTATGTTTGTCTGTCTATACTTTATGCGCTACCAAACCGTCCAGCCGATCGCCATGAAACTTGGGGAAGTTGTTCTATATACCCCAGGGAAGGTTTCTGTCCTATTCCCGTTTCTTTAATCCCTCAGGGTTCCGTCCCTTGGACTTCTAAAGTTTTAATGTTAATCAAATAGCAGGATGCATGAAGGTATAATAAGTCAAATATAAAAAGAATATCAGCTGTGGGTTTTAAATATGTCAAAATCAAATTAAACCACGTGTTAATTTTTTTAACTGTTTATATTTTTATGTTTTGATTTCTTGTGAAGCTATATTAATTGATTGATTTATTTGATTAACAGCTGTTAAATAAAAACAAAGAATAAAATTGTGGTAGGCAAAATTTTTAAAGTTAAAAATAATTGAGTACAGTAGTAAACTACACAAAACATCAGCTGTTGTAAAATTGAATACTGTGTAAACTGAAAGGTTGCTGCACATTGCAATGATACAATCAAAACTCAATATTATGACCGGCGAAGCGGGCGGGTACAGCTAGTATAGCATATTGACGTCGGATACAAATTGCAAAAATAAGATATAGGAAGGAAAATGATTGTGAGAAACATATAGATCATCAAGGGCCATATATTCACACACATTTAAAAAATAATATAAAATGTTTATGTATAGCGTATGGTTTCTTAGCCTGTCACAAAGCTAAATCTAATCCAACAAGTCAGTATTTGGTCACATAAAAGTGTGGTTGTGGTACGGAGTGTCAGACCACAGAACGCTCAGATAAGGTCTGCACAGTGAATTTTGTATCCTTTCCGTTAATTCCACCACGCCTTTACAAGGTACTCATACAGATTAGCAAACTAATTGTACGGTGTGTAAAGGTATCTCTGCTTGCAGCTCAGTGTCAGGGGACATAGGTTGTCAATGTGTGAGTGTTTTCTTCAAGAAAATGTATCAGTTCAAAATGTGCATGCACTTTTATAACACTCTGTATACTTGGGAAAGGATCTAGAACGTTGGAGTGAAAATGATAGTAAACTTAATCAACACTACACCCTACAATACTGTATTTGTCATTGTTCTCACGATGTTCTTGTAGGACTAATTAGATAGGGAATACAAACTCTACGTTTAAAAATACGGATATAGAAAATGGGGACTCAGTGTTCATTACCAGCACTTGAGAGATTAGTGTGTATAGATAGATACAGAACAAATATACAAGTAGACTCAGAAAATATCACATTGCACACACTTATACGTTTCGGGTCAATAATAAACGCTGAAAGTGTAAAACAACACGACGGTGTATTACGTACTTATTACATTCTAGGGCTTAAGAGCCTCCAGAGACTGTCGGCCATATTGGTAAAATCCCATACGCTTAGTTTTGAAAAAAGGCGAAAAAAACTTCAAATAAATATTTTGTATATTTTCTATAAAACTAATTAGGAATTTGCAAATCAATCCCAACACGCAATATCATTCTTGATCAAATTAAATATGTTTGAAAAAAAATCCGTTTAAAAATAACTGTTTAATTTGGATACGCGTGATCGTATATTCGGTTCGAAAATAGCATTATTCTTATGGGATTAAAACCAATATGACTAACAGCCCCTGCAGACTATTAAGAAGTACTAATAAGTTTACAGCTTGTTATTAAACCAGAGATAACATACCAGATCTGATAACAGCCACCACTAAGCCTGGTCTGGTATCGTACGCTAGAGCAAATAATTTTACAGATTAAAGTTTTAAAGTGAATTAGAAGAACTGATTGATTCAAAATATTTTTTAACAAGATTAAAATCACATTGGGAGAAATGTAATTGATTTAAGTGAAAAACGTATCAAATTATTATTTACGTAACAGAAAACAGCTGATTCAGACCTTATAAAATTCATAAATATTTGTTCACCAATTTGTTTTAAAATAAGAAAATAAAATAAGATTTTGTATGTTCAACAGTAGCAGTCCAAACACTTGTAGTGCTAACTCAAACTAACCTGACCGGAAAACACAAGAAACCAGGAAGATTTTTTTCCCTTTCCGGTTTACCAATTAAGCGTCGCGGTGCGGATCCACTTGAGCAAAGCGGGAGCAGCGTCGGACGAAAAACACATTCATTTGGCCACAAAGAATTGAACGGAGGACAATGGAGGCGCTGAATGACACGAGTCCTTTCATTGTAATGCCAAGCTAGACACAAACAATTGTGTTTTTAGATTCTTTGTTTCGCGCATTGTTCGTCATGTTGCCAGAACAAAGCGCGCTTTTGTCCCCTCGCTGTATCGTTTTAGTTATTGTTCAAGTCATGCATTGTACCAGACTTAGCAACGTTTTATAGGCCATCTTCTCTCTCCTTGCTTGCCTCTCTGCACAACCCTTTCGTCTCAATCGTTACTTTTACACCCGCTCAATATTTTACGAACCATTTTTTGGTGGAGTTCACTTGGATAAGCGGATGTATTGTTTTAGTTGTTTTTCTCAACACATTGTTTGTAAAACTTCATATCAACATTATCATTACTTTAAATTGTAGATAACGTATTGATAACTAATTAAGGTGTAGTTAAAATAGTGGAATGACTTCAGATAGAGCAAGCTGCAAATGTAGCGGTAGTAATTGAGATATTAACGATATTTTGCGATGTTCATAGATTTATTATTTTAACTTACGTTAAAACTAATTAAAATATTTTAAAACAATTATCATCTATAGAAAAGAAGCAGTTTATATTTTATGTGCGTTAAACTTTAGATATATCTCGAGAGTTGTATATAGGGGGAACCTACGACGCGTTGAAGTCGGGTATTTACTTCGTACTGAAGGAACTATATCTGTCTACATGTTTATGAACAGCAACCAATAGGTCAAGCGTTACATGTAAAGGTCTCTAAATAGTCGGTGTACCATAGTGAAGAATAGTTGAATATCAAAATTAAGAGTAGATCAAATAATTGAAGAGTCTAGATCCTGGAAAACTTCCTTCAGACGATACCGATCAAAAATGGTTCAAAGTATTCAGATTAAAATTAAAACACATTACCTTCTGCTCTGAAAATTTTGACAAAGACTTCAAGGTTATTGGAAAAGCAATATTATTATAATCATTAAATATGGAAATAGGTGCCCTAGGGTATAATGTTAAAAGGCCTGGAGCAAATACACTTTGGTAGGATAACGACACATATTGTAAACGAATATACAAAGTAATTTACCTATTAGACCATCAAACAGTGTTTACAAATTATCCTCAACAGGTTATCTTACCAATTATACGTACTCATGATTCTCAACAGGCTACACAAATTCTACATTCACATGAGTCTAAACAGGGCATCTCACTATCAATGTGTTTCCATTATTCTTATAAAAGGTACTAACCCACAAATTCTACGTACAAATGATTGTCAACAGGTCTTCTCATCAACTCAGCGTGCACATAATTATCAAGAGGACATGCCACCAATTCTACGCAACATGATTATCAACAGATTCTCTCAAAACTCTGCCTAAATATGATTCTGAACACGTTGTTTTATCTTTCTGCATGTTGCTCAGTAGGTATTTTCATCTGTTTAGCCTACACATAACTTTGAAACCATATTCCGGCTATTTTTTATTCTATTTTTTTAACTAATGCACATTTCATACATGGTTTAGAATCATACTTCAATAGACTTACAAATCTTAATAATTTAATTACTTAAATATTCATGCTGAAGTGAACTTGGCTCCACGTGGGGCCACAATTACAATTACTTAACGGATTTCTTTCCTAAAGAAATGAACTAATATACCAAAAGAAAAGATTTGTCAGTCTTAATAGAGACAGGCGAGGAAGGCCTATTACGAGCCTTAACAGGAACACAACAGTCTGGAGATTCCACATGTCTGTTTGAAATGGAAGTTAACCAGTTCAAGCCGGTTGCAAAGGGGCCATTATGGGCCGATCAAGTCAATAATGTATCTTTTGTCGGGCGGAGGTATTCTCTCCCCGTTGCGTCTAATTTTACTTCTGTCGCTGCATTGTGTCCAAGTTTATTCGCAGATAATAGCTTCCTACCACTGTATTGTGGAGCAAGTGCTTCACGTAAATCACAGTTTAACAAAGTAACAGATTGATCTCGATTTCTCTCATAAAGTACTGAAATACTTTCGCTTTTATTTTACAAATTGATTAATAAACTACAGTGTGGAAAATATTAAAATAATTAATACATGCAAGCTTTATTATTTATTTTTTTATTATTATTTATTGACCTCTATGAAGTTATTTATTAACTAAACGGTTTGTAAACACTTGTCATAAGTATGGGAGAGCAATAGCAATTTGTCAGGTCTTTATTACAAATAAGACCTGACTTGTGATTCATTAATTGTTCAGAATGCATAATGAATTAATAGCCCAGTCATAGATAAACATCCTTTGGGTGACATCTTCCCTTTCTAACGATTTCTTTAAATTTACAGAATACACAGTTACGCCACGCAAAGATATCGACACGAAGTGTCGTGCGTTTGAATAAAAGACATATTCAAGTTTGAGTGATAATAAATATAGGCAGGTGTCCTCTTTTTATAACTGAGAATACAAATGCATCCACAACGAATACATCAACATCTTTCCAATGGATAAATTTCCAATTGTGACCTCAAACGATACCATTTAAGTCGACTGTTTGTAAAGGATGTTATCATGGTCAGTTTTTTAATTTTTTCACACTTATTGAAATTTATAAATAAACTTCATTTCCAAACTCAAAGTAGAGATCCGTCAGGAACATATTTCCTCACAATGAATTAGTCAGAGGACTTAAAATAGCGTTTGAATAATATTTTTAAAATACATAATTAACGTTTGTTTTTAATTTTAATAAAAAGATTTTTTAAATCAAGCATAAATTAATTTATTTTCACCAAAAATATATAACAATTTTTACAAAGTAAAGAATGGAAATTGAGTAGCCACTGTTGCTAGTAATGTGGCTACTAGAAAACATAAAACTTAATTTAACTGAAAATAATAAGAAAATTGAGTCTAGCTCGTTTAGTTGTAAAAATAAACAAACGATTGCAATATAACTTAAAGTATTGACAGTATTGTCATTAATGAGCCGCTATCCTGAAACACCTGTTTAAAATAACATTTTCTTGAGTAGTTTAAAGTGTTGGAATAAATATAAAATAAAGTAATACATAAAACAAGAGTAAGAAGTACAATATTGTGGAAGAGGCAAGATTAACTAAATCACTATTTTCATATTAAATTGAAGTTAAGAAAATGAATATCTGAATTTCTCAATGACCAGTTAGAAAGAAGTCATCAATAAGAATAGTTTCTCTTATAAAAACAATATGAGCCCATTTTTATTTTCTGGATTATGGCTGATAATACTGAAAAAAGCGTGCCTAAAGGAATTCTACAAATAAATAAATAAAAGGTTAATTACACATCTATCCAAACATTCTTCTACATAGTAAAGCCAATTTGTATTTATTTTAAAAAAGAAATCAAATAATTTGCATTAGTTAATTAATATGGAAATGAACAGGTAAAAATATGATATACATTGATCTAATGTATGAAGATGGTACACGATAATTTAGTTAGATATATAGCTCATTGTTTTACATTTTTATCTAATTATTTACAAACCTTTTAACATAACCTAACCTAACCTATCTAATGAAAAAATCCTTTGTGAAAAAATACAACACGTAGGTACAACGGCGCTAAAGACAAATAAAAATATTAAAAAATGTTAAAAATTTCTCAGGAAAATGCATTAAAATACTTATTATATAACTCAGGATTAATAAATATTAAATTTATTTCCCAAAGACATAATGACAAACTCAATGTCGGGTAGCTTCGTTACACGCCGCAATGTACATTAGAGGCAGGCTGCATTGTCTACTCGTATTTGTCAGTTTTAATGTACATTTACACGAGTGTTCTCCAAACCTGTAACAGACGAAGAAAGGCGTTCTTAGAAAAGAAACGATGAAATCATCGCACTTTCTGTGTCAACAACTTTGGGGATCAATATACAAAGTTATAAACATGTTAAAATATAATTATTAGTGAACATATGGAAGAACACAATTCCGCTGGACGATCACTAACCCACTGTAAAGCCCTAACACAATTCCGCTGGACGATCACTAACCCACTGTACAGCCCTAACACAATTCCGCTGGACGATCACTAACCCACTGTAAAGCCCTAACACAATTCCGCTGGACGATCACTAACCCACTGTAAAGCCCTAACACAATTCCGCTGGACGATCACTAACCCACTGTAAAGCCCTAACACAATTCCGCTGGACGATCACTACCCCACTTTAAAGCCCTATACAATGCCGCTGGACGATCACTTACCCACTGTAAAGCCCTAACACAATTCCGCTGGACGATCAGTAACCCACTTTAAAGCCCTAATACGCTGTAAAGCCCTAACACAATTCCGCTGGACGATCACTACCCCGCTGTAAAGCCCCAATACAATTCCGCTGGACGATCACTACCCCACTGTAAAGTCCTAACACAATTCCGCTGGACGATCACTACCCCATTGTAAAGCCCTAATACAATTCCGCTGGACGATCACTACCCCACTGTAAAGCCCTAATACAATTCCGCTGGACGATCACTACCCCACTGTAAAGTCCTAACACCATTCCGCTGGACGATCACTACCCCGCTGTAAAGCCCTAACACAATTCCGCTGGACGATCACTACCCCGCTGTAAAGCCCCAATACAATTCCGCTGGACGATTACTACCCCACTGTAAAGTCCTAACATCATTCCGCTGGACGATCACTACCCCACTCTAAAGCCCTAATACAATTCCGCTGGACGATCACTACCCCGCTGTAAAGCCCTAATACAATTCCGCTGGACGATCACTACCCCACTGTAAAGTCCTAACACCATTCCGCTGGACGATCACTACCCCGCTGTAAAGCCTTAACACAATTCCGCTGGACGATCACTACCCCACTGTAAAGCCCCAATACAATTCCGCTGGATGACCACTACCCCACTGTAAAGTCCTAACACAATTCCGCTGGACGATCACTACCCCACTGTAAAGCCCTAATACAATTCCGCTGGACGATCACTACCCCACTGTAAAGCCCTAATACAATTCCGCTGGACGATCACTACCCCGCTGTAAAGCCCTAACATAATTCCGCTGGACGATCACTACCCCACTGTAAAGCCCTAACACAATTCCGCTGAACGATCACTAACCCACTGTAAAGCCCTAACACAATTCCACTGGACGATCACTAACCCACTGTAAAGCCCTAACACAATTCCGCTGGTTGATCACTATCCCACTGTAAAGCCCTAACACAATTCCGCTGGATGATCACTAACCCACTGTAAAGCCCTAACACAATTCCACTGGACGATCACTAACCCACTGTAAAGCCCTAACTCAATTCCACTGGACGATCACTACCCCACTGTAAAGCCCTAACACAATTCCACTGGACGATCACTACCCCACTGTAAAGCCCTAACACAATTCCACTGGACGATCACTACCCCACTGTAAAGCCCTAACACAATTCCACTGGACGATCACTAACCCACTGTAAAGCCCTAACTCAATTCCGCTGGACGATCACTACCCCACTGTAAAGTCCTTCATCTCAACTCACATTTAATAACGTTATTCCAATTATGTTACGTAATCAAATGACTCAGCTATAAATAAACTCGTTGATAAATTCATAATTACAACTTTATTATAAGTACTAATTTTATTTCGGTAAAACCATATATTGTACACTACATCACTAGCTTCCGTTGTATTTCTAGTTTTCCAATTCGACTCGATATGAATCGGCAGTCGTACTCAAGTGGCTGCATGTTTATCATGTCAAAGATAAACATTATTCTTTTTTATATTATTGTAGCAGTGAAATGCCGCTTTTCAAGTACAAGTAGTGTCTGCCAGATTTTATATAAAGTTCAAAGAACATATAGTTTAATTCATTGAGGTTCCCAGCGAGTAAAAAGGGTCACTACACACTTGGTACGTTCTGAATCTTAATTAATCTGAGTTTTACGTTTAGTTAGCAGTACAGTATTTCAATAATGAATGTAAAGAAAATTGTAGACTGGCGCAGCTAAGTTATATAAAATTGACGATCCGCGTCAAGAGAGTTGCGTGAACTGACACAGTGGTCGATCGTGGGTGTTTCATGAGATAGCAACACCTAAACGACAAGAAAATAATATATTGGACTGATTTGTTGAACTGAGTCGTAGTGGTATTTTTATGTCTGTGAAATATGTTTGTGTCAGTGAAATGTGTTTATTTTTGGTTATAGTTTAACTTTCCAATAAGTAATTTATGAATATTATAAATATGACGAATTAATGATAACATTAAAATATATGAAAGTGGGTACTTTATTAGGATTTATAAAAACAATAATTTAAAATATTTTTCAATTTTAAATAAGGAAAGCAATGGTGTGATTTAATTGATCATAGGCCACTTACCTAGCCTATGAACATAAAAAAACCTAGTCAAAAGTATTACAGAATATGTTCTGATTGTATCAAAGAAAAAGGTGGTAAACACAATATTAGAGATTTAAAGTGAGTATTTTATGTCCATTGCATGACGAAAATAAAATCATCAGTAGTTTTGAGAAGAGCAGTTGTCATGCTGTGATTGTATGAAAAGCCTGACTGAAAGTTAATCAAATTACTTCTATAAAGATAATTAAAACATCGCATATGAACAAATAATTTCAAGGTATTTGATTGAACAAAGCAGGAAGGATACTTATGGGTCGAAAATTAAAGGAAAGTTGTGGGTTTCAATTTTCATGTAAGAGACAAACTACTGTCGGTGCAGAAATTATGTACACCCGAGCTTGAAAGTTGTTTTTCTAAGAATCTAAGAGGCCTAAAAAATCTAATCAAACATTGTTTTCCTCGTTTAATTGAACGTTGACAAACACATTTTGATATTATGTTACAAGTTTAATTAATTTTTATCCTAGCTGGAACAAAAAAAGTACAGTAATTTCAACGTGTTTTCACTGAACATCAAATTTATACCGTATTTACTAAAAAAAACAACATTAATATATCGCATTTATATTTTATAACAAGGTTGATTTGAATGTTTTCTATAAGTTTTATAAATTTTAGGATTCTAAGTAATCGAGAAAAAAGTGTCTATCAATTCCCTGAAACATTGTTTTCTTTGCCTCTGGAGGTTGTAAAATTGACTACTTGGTCTTGTTGTAATCCTTATGACATATATAGTTACGGTATATCAATTTCATATGTTTAATTAAATTTAGTGATTTTTATATTGATTTAAATCAATTTAAGTTTGTTGCGGTGTACTTCTATGCTTCAGTCATAATGGCTAGAGATGCAAACGGTATAGCTCTATGAGTTTATTAATTTAATTATTTTTTATTGGTTTAAAATTATTTAAATTCACTACATTTACGTACACATATGAAAGTCGCATATACATACACATATCGCAACTATACATTTCATAAGGATTACAACAAGACCAAGTAATAATTTTTACTACCTCTAGAAGCCAAGACAATAACGATTTAGGGAATTGATAACAACTTTTTTTCAATTAGTTAGAATCCTAAAATTTGTAAAACTTATAGAATTCCTATCAACTATGTATTAAAATATAAATGCAATACATTAACAGAGTTTTGAGTAAATTTGATGTACAATGAAAACTAGTTAATATTCCGGTACTTTTTGTGTTTAAAACAGGATAAAAACTTGTTAAACTTGTAACATAAAATGTTAATGCATATGTTATAACTTACAATTGAACGAGGAAAACAAAGGCGTGATTAGAGTTTTTGTAGGTCTCTTAGTTACTTAGAAAACAACCTTCAAACTCTGATTTCTGCACCGACAGTAGGCTATAGAATTTCCATATAGGAAAATTACTTGAAAATAAAGAAAACAAAAATATTAGTAGTCATAGGCATTGCAACAACTAATATTTCTTTCAACAACATAATAGGGATACTATCTACCCCAAGTGCATTATTTTTTGTTCACAATAGTTTTAAAACTACCACCCTTAGTTACTACAGAGATGGAGAACTTATGTACAGGCCTTAACAATTGTGTGGCAGAGATTATTAATAGTAGCAAAGTTGCTAGGTCCAGTCAAATGTATAATTTAGCATAAAATAAATTCCTTAATATTGTTTAGTTTGATATTAATAGAAGAAATCTAATCGGCAATAGTATAGGATCTTAGAGCTTCGGATTTTTTGTTGTGGTTTCGAAATTTTTGTGGTCTGACCAGTCAGCAGGAGACTTGACCGCTTGGCCTTGCGGAATAATGCTTTACATTTGTGCATTCTACGATTGTAATCAGTAATTAATTTAGCAGGTCTCTTTGTTATCTGTTTCTCTGGGTCATGTTTCTCTGGAAGTATATTCATATTAACCAAACTGAGTGACCATCACATTAACGTCAAATAAAAAGGACTTTTCATTCCAAGGCAGATTGAGGGCATCAAATAAAAGAGTGTCGTCAATTTAAAAAATCTATACTATGAATAAAATAAATTTTTATTTGTAAGAGTGGATTATGTAAATATAGAAAATAAGGTATCTTTATAATATTCACGGCGGGCTATTATTTGACCACTAACAGCGATTATGTCAAACCAATTGGCAGTATTGGTGAGTAGAACATGTTAGTCTATATGTTCTTGTAAGGTCCCATAAGGACGTGTCGCAGACGTCAAGAAACACGCATTCACACGCAGTAATACCAATATATTGTAGCAATGTAATTATAACAATATATTGGTGCAATAAGTAGCAGAAAACTTTACTATCCACGCGGTATACCACCTCTACAACCATACCTAAATAAAGTATACACTTGTATTCCACAGTTTTCTCAGTGTTATTGGACTTTAACCGTGAGAAACAAACAGTTTTGTGTTATTGATTTTCTCTAAGGCATTAGTGAACTTATAAATAGTCCATAAGGCGTGTATTGCAAACTTAACATAAAATCAAATTATTGTAACTCTGTTTGACCTGGACATAAGGACGAATATAGTTTATTGATAATTTCTTAATAGCGGCCATGACTGTTGGTAGTTCAAGGATTAGATAGATCCTGGGAGGATGCATTGCTACAGCCATTTGACTCAGCGTAATAAATTCCATATGACTCATTTACAGCGTCTATTTACAGTTTGATAAATGTTTCAAAACCATGTTATTGAATATTAAACATATCTCCCTTTGTCTTCCCTCACTATTGTCAGAGGTCGCTGCAGTGTTCCACACTGCTCCAAATACTGATTTCGTGTCCATCAATTTAATAATTTAACGATTTATACTTAAAAATATTTTAATACACCACTTCTATTGATCGCTTTTATATTGGTTAAAAATACTTTTCATTAAAAAAACAATTTATCAGAAAATCATCTTACAATCTATAGGTTTCAGACTGTCACATTACTGGTATGAATCACCAAATGGTTCAAGATAGTTCTATTATAATCATTTATTGCTTTTTATATTTTTTGACTATTGCATAAGCTAACAAAATAAATAAAAATTATATGAATAAACCAATATAAATTTAAAAAATAATATGACGATGTTTAATGGCTTTAATTTGAAATATTGCATCAATTGTCGATTTAAATAAAAAATCCAAATTGGTTTTCTGATATTATTTGGTTTGTTCCAAAAAAGAAATTTATTCTAGTTAATACTACTTTTCCAAAATTTTTATAAATAGATATAGGTCTGTAGTTATTACAGTCTAATTTATTTCTATTTTTAAATGTTGATTTTAATACTGATTATTTTTAAATTGTCAGGAAATATACCAGTTTCAAAAGATGAGTAAATTACATTATCCAATATGTATCGTGGTTTAATTCTTAGATTCTTACCTCTAATCTAATATATATTTTAAGATGTTACATTAGATTTCATCAAGATCACAAGGCAACGAACTTATCAATCCTCTTAGTATATTTTCAATTTCTTATTTTTACTTACTGGGTAGATATACAGGGTTGGGAATAATTCTGTAATATATTTATTAATTTTTAATTGAAAAAAAATCAATGAAAATTTGTCGCTGTATATGTTTGTATACCAAATATTTGGATATATATTACTTGTTTTTCGCATAGTTGCGAAAGTACCCTAGGCACTTAGGGTATGACCTTAAGTGTGAAGTTTTAAAAATGTTAAATGTAGGCCTACCTCAAGTTATACCTCATTTTAAAGGTACTTATTTGTACAATACAACAGTGCAAATATGAGGTCAAAAGGTCGACCCAGTCTGAAAATACAGCCTTTCAAATCATTTCATGTCATTTAACTAATACTCCTTAGTTATACAACAATTTATTTATTTATCCCTGTTATTAAGTATATTGTTGATTGTATACAATGGTAATGAAAGACTGCGTTATAAAAATATCTACGTTATAAAAATCACTTTTGACAGTAGTTATACCCAGAATATAGTTTAAGAATATTATCATAATAATTTACTACGTATTTTCTAATGAAAATGAATTAGTGTCTCATATTATGTCAATTAATTCATAGCTGTAAGTAGCAATATACAACGACTATCTTATCCTTGTTCTTAAGAAGTATTAGATATATTACATGAAATTATTTGGAAGTCTGTATTTTCTGACTGGGTCGTCCTTTCATATTTGCACTTTTGTATTGTACAAACCTCATTTTATACCTTTAAAATGAGGTATAAACCAAGGTAGCTTACATTTAACATTTTTAAGACTTCCAATATTGATCAACCCCTCGTTATGCGACAAACGAGTAAAATATGTCTAAATGTTCGGTATAGGGACGTGAACATAACTACAAAGTTTCATTACATTTGTTTCAATATTTTTAAAATTACTAAATATATTCCAGATGTATGCCCAACCCCATATAATGGTTTCCGTTATTTTAAAGTTGTCAATATTTTTTATAATTGGACAGGCTTATGTTTGTGAAATATTCATTCAATGCATTAGCTATTTCAGTTGAATTTTTATTGTAATTCCTTTAGAGTTTTTATTTGATTTTCAGAATTACCTTGTTTTGATGGGTTTTTAGCTTTGTTAATAATATTCCACATTGATTTTAAAACATTTTTTGAGTTTATAATTGTTTCTTGGATGTTAATATTTTTTTAATTTTCGTATGTTTTTCGATATCTGGATTTAAGATTTCTGAAATATATTCTTGAACGGTGTGATGAGTCGAGGTGTTTGGTCGTCAAACTTAATTTTTTATTTAACTTTCTCTCAGTTAAACTGATTTGCTTGAAAAAGTTATTCGCATTTCAAAGGAATTTTTATATTTAATTTTTTTTAAGGTAATGGTGTAATAAAACGTGCTGATAGTATAGAAGAACATATTATATATGTATTTATATATTTGTAATCTGCAGTTTAAATGCATCAACTTTCCATATTACATAAATTTAATAAAAATCGTTTTTAACAAAATATTTCATAGAACTACTTAGAGGTTAGTTCAATATTTAAACATTTTATTTTTCAAAATACTTACAGTTGTCAATTGCCTTTAAATTATTCTCATACTGATACACTCTTTTAGTATATACTTCGGGTATACTTTTTCAAATTTTTGTATTTATTATATTATATGGATAAGTATTTTATAGGTGAAGGCGGGAAGATGTGTGATGCATAGTTATTGTGCAATACAATTTGGCTCGCAGTGAACAGAATCAACATATTTAGTCTGAAGAGTTGAGATTTATTTAGATACCTCCTTATTGTAGTTAGAATCACTATGTATAGTTCATGTTAGTTTTTCAACTCTAACTTTAGAATATGTAAGTGTAAACCTTTATGTTAGATAGTGCAAGGTAAACTGCGAATCCCTCTGGTCTTACAGATCTCGATCACTATAATATTAGTTCATTTCGTACTTATATTTTACTATATTCGCGTTGTGTAACGTTCAGTTGCTTTGTATTTATACTGTACTATATTCGCGTTGTGTGACGTTCAGTTGCTTTGTATTTATACTGTACCATATTCGCGTTGTGTGACGTTCAGTTGCTTGTTATTTATAATGTACTATATTCGCGTTGTGTGACGTTCAGTTGCTTTGTATTCATACTGTACTATATTCGCGTTGTGTGACGTTCGGTTGCTTTGTATTTATACTGTACTATATTCGCGTTGTGTGACGTTCACTTGCTTTGTATTTATACTGTACTATATTCGTATTGTGTGACGTTCAGTTGCTTTGTATTTATACTTTACTATATTCAAGTTGTGTAACGTTCAGTTGCTTTGTATTTATACTGTACTATATTCGCGTTGTGTGACGTTCAGTTGCTTTGTATTTATACTGTACTATATTCGCGTTGTGTGACGTTCAGTTGCTTTGTATTTATACTGTACTATATTCGCGTTGTGTGACGTTCAGTTGCTTTGTATTTATACTGTACTATAATCGTGTTGTGTGACGTTCAGTTGCTTTGTATTTATACTGTACTATATTCGCGTTGCGTGACGTTCAGTTGCTTTGTATTTATACTGTACTATATTCGCGTTGTGTGACGTTCAGTTGCTTTGTATTTATACTGTACTATATTCGTGTTGTGTGACGTTCAGTTGCTTTGTACTTATACTGTACTATATTCGCGTTGTGTAACGTTCAGTTGCTTTGTATTTATACTGTACTATATTCGCGTTGTGTGACGTTCAGTTGCTTTGTATTTATACTGTACTATATTCGTGTTGTGTAACGTTCAGTTGCTTTGTACTTATACTGTACTATATTCGCGTTGTGTAACGTTCAGTTGCTTTGTATTTATACTGTACTATATTCGCGTTGTGTGACGTTAAGTTGCTTTGTATTTATACCCACACGTAATATGATGATTAAGAAACTATCTTTAAGGTAATTAGCACTGACTGAAGGCTAAAAATGTGTATTGTCAAATAATTACCCATTCAAAAGACAAGTGAAACTAAATAAAGCTAAAATATATTTTGTTTTAAACAGAAAATTATGACAGCCAAAGACTTTAGAGTTCCTGGGATGACAACAAGCCTTTCACTTTAGCCACCCTCTCCACCGGCCACACATGAGGGATGGATGACTCATCCTTTCTTTCAAAGGACGTAGGACACGGGGCAAAACTAACATTCTTATAACGATATAATTAATGACCCCTCCTGAGGCCGTGGAGAGGAGAGAGGAAGCGATTTCTTTGGTCGTGGCCGGGTGGGGTTGGGGGTGTTTCGATTGTTTTGTCCATTAATGGTGGTGCGGGCAGCTCGCCATTGTTAGCTATCCATTGTTGGCTTGTCTTTGTCCACTCAATAAATGCATGCACTAACAATAATATCTGGCCCCTCGCGAACAATGCCGTTGCCGACCGCGCGCCCAACGGACAAGACAACACACAAAATGTCCATTCATCAATATTCTACCGCTAACTTAAACATGTTAGATAGCAATTTAATTTGACTGTTGGACTAAAACCAAAGTCAGGCAAAAGAACATTTCTTGTGATTATTTAGGGTTTGAAATTGCAATAGTGTAAGAAAATTATGCAAACTAAATGAATAAAATATTTTTACCACATCAATTTTTTTATTTTTATACCACATATAACAATATTTTTGGCCACAGTACCAATAAAACAGTGAGCCTTTATGTAAGCAATGTTGCTAGTTAATTTTTTTTTTGGAGTTTATGTCTAGTAGATACTTGTCATTCATCACCTTACAAATATAGTTTATAATAGTTATAATTTACTAAACAGACAAATATATTAGTGGTACACATACGACGGACCACGGTCTGTCTGAGAGCAGACACGAACTTGGCAACACTAATTAGAAAAAAAGAATCAGCTAAAAAACTTTTGTAAAAAGGGTCAGTTAATTCCAAGCACAAACTCTGTGTGGTAAGCTTACACAGAGCACACAGAGAGTCGCTATTTCTATAAAACTAACATTACGGCAGTTGAAGCCAGTTCCATCATATGCATTTAGGCAACTTGCTCAGTATGGTCGTCATGCGAGTGAAAATATTTACTGCGTGCATTTTCAACCTAACCTAACCTAACTCACTGTCACTTCTATCTTCCTATCCCTCTCCTTCCCCCACAATTCGAGCCTTACTGTTGGGGTCGGTTTTACAAAAGTTGCCGAGATCATTTTCTCGCTTCCACTGGAGTGGGTAAAAGTTGCCTAATTCGAGCGAGCCCCTGTCCGATATGGTATGACTTAAGGCCAGTTGACACTAGTGGGTCCGCCCAGCGTGCGCAGGATAGCCTTTGGTGAGCTGTCACTTATGGTGCACTATATTGTCGATCATCAGTTGATACTGGAAGGTCCACACAGCATGCGCAGGTTGGGTGAGTAGGCCATAACTGGTGGTCCACCATTATAAAATGTCGATGAACTTTAAGAGACGACATACCACTTTTGACAATTATATAACATTCATGATGAAGCTATGAATTCCCTAATTATTATCACCTTTGTTTAGACAATCACATTGGGGTGGATGCCTATGGTTAAAATAGGGTCGTTATTTAACACTGTGTACGTGCTACTTGGAAGGACACAGCCTGTAGTGTGCTGCGATAGGTATGGCTTATCCATACTATGTGCAATAAGGGATTGTTCCTGTCTATGAGTAGATCTGTAAGATGTGAGGGCGTGGAACCTCAACCGACCAAGTGCTGAGTGCTCTTGAATAATTTTATAAGGATTTTTCAAGATGTGAAAAGGAAATACACTCAACTAATAGACGTTAGTACTATTAGACACAACATCAGTCAAATTCTCAGACTCCTTCCATGCACAAAACAGTAAAATTCTCAGACTCCTTCCACTCACAAGCAGTTTTATTCTCAGACTCCTTCCAAGCACAAGCAGTCTAATTCTCAGACTCCTTCCACGCACAAGCAGTCTAATTCTTAGACTCCTTCCAAGCACAAACAGTCAAATTCTCAGACTCCTTCCATGCACAAACAGTCAAATTCTTAGAATCCTACCACTCACACACAGTCTAATTCTCAGACTCATTCCATTTGATTTGATTTGACTCTTTCCATACACAAGAAGTCAAATTCTTAGACTCTTTCCATGCACAAGCCGTCAAATTCTCAGACTCCTTCGACGCACAAACAGTCAAATTCTCAGACTCCTTCCATGCACAAAACAGTAAAATTCTCAGACTCTTTCCATTTGATTTGATTTGACTCTTTCCGTGCACAAGAAGTTGTTCTCATACTCTTTCCATGCACAAACCGTCTAATTCTCAGACTCTTTCCATGCACAAACAGTCAAATTCTCTCAGACTATTTCCATGCACAAGCAGTAAAATTCTCAGACTCCTTCGACGCACAAACAGTAACATTCTAGACTCCTTCCACGCACAAACAGTAAAATTCTCTGATGTTTTCCATGCACAAACAGTTAAATTCTAGGACTCTTTCCACGCACAAGCAGCAAATTCTCAGACTCCTTCCGCGCACAAGTAGTCAAATTCTCAGACCCCTTCCATGCACAAGTAGTCAAATTCTCTGACTTTTTCCACGCACAAATAGTCAAATTCCCAGACTCCTTCCACGCACAAGCATTCAAATTCTCAGACTCTTCCACACACAAGCAGTCAAATTCTCAGACTCCTTCACTCACAAGCAGTCAGATTCTCAGAATCCTTCAACGCAGAAACAGTCAAATTCTCAGACTGTTTCTATGCACAAGCAGTCAAATTCTCAGACTCTTTACATGTCTGAGAATTTGATTGAATACCAATTTATCCATACGAACTAATAGACGTTAGTATACATAAATATTGTTTTGCTAATCACTAATTATTTTATTTTGTGAAAGAAAATGTTTAAAATGTTTGAAGTATGGAAAAATAAATTTGTTAATAAGTAATGTGCCTACAACTTAAGTTGGCTGAGGTACGGTATGTAATACCACCAACATGTTATGTTTCTGTCTGCGAGAGGTAGATAAGGTAACCTCCCAATTACAAAAAAAAGGTTGCATTTATTTTGTTTGAAATTGAAAGGATTTGTAGTATTCTAAATACCTATAATTGAATGTGGTTGGACAATTATGGACGAAACATAATAGTTTGTTACTGCTGGGAATACGTATTAGAAGCCACAAGACACAGTAGCTGTTTCAAATGCGAATCAGGGAGGTGTTCCGAAGTATTTTAAAATCAAATTTTGCAATACATATTAAGGTGTTATTTTAAAATAATACAAAAGATTTTCGAGTAACAAAAATTGAATGAGGTAAGTCTAAAATTGGGTAGAGACTTCCACCCACAGTACCATTCAGTGGCAGTGATCGTGAATACGGCCCGTGGACAAAGGGCGAGTCACTCAGACTGAGGACGGCCTTTTGTGTGTCTCGCCATTATTGTGGGGTAATTTGTATACCAAAGGGCCAGACTCCTCTAAGTGTGCTGTCCACTCTGTATAAATCTGCAGATAATATAACAGAGGGTATATTTCCTGTGCCCACGACCTAGGCCAGACTGAGCTTGCGCATGGAAAGATTCAAGAGAATTTGACTGCTTGTGCATGGAAAGAGTATGAGAATTTGACTGCTTGTGCATGGAAAGAGTTGAGATTTTGAATGATCGTGCATAGAAACAGTCTTGAGAATTTGACTGTTGCGTTTGGTAATGGCAATCTTAGTCAGTGTAGAAATGTTGTCGTTGCCTCCGGATGGTCGACCATAGAGAGGGGGAGTATTGTTAGTCGACAACAAACGGAAACTAGTCATACATTCCCTATTTTCTGTCGTATGTGAAAACATTTTCATTTTCGAAATATGAAACATAAAAAAGGTTATTACAACAAATCATGTATCTCAATGGGTGGAACAAATATTTCATAAAAATAAATGTAAGTTTGTACGAAAGTAACTCAATAAAATAAAAAGAAAATATACTAATTTTAAGACGTCAAAAATTGTTAAAACTTTAAATATTATGTACAGTTTAATTTAGTACTATAGTTTTGAAGTCAACAACTTAGATGTGGAGTGCAAAGTAATGACAAACACAATCGAGGATTTTCTCTTAGATCTTATTTTTGGACGTATTTAAATAATTTTCATTTTTTATCTACATAATAAGTTACTGGATACAAATTCATAAATAATCGCGCATCTCTATTAGTTTGCGTAGAAAAAATAATTTCTAAAAATGTTATATATTTTTTTAATAACTAGACAAAACAATATAGCTCCGTAACAATTAGTTGTGAAACAATGTGAGTATACTTACATTAAGAGGTGAAAATGTTGAAAGTCTTTGTTCAACTGTGTAAAATATAATAAATAAATTACCTCTGGTCAACAGTTTCATATTTGTTGTGATCTTTATTACGATCGTTTCGGTATTTTTTTTAACATGTATAAAATAATTTTGAATCCAACAACTTGGAGGCGGGAGTGTAAAGTAATGAAAAACATCAATCGGTAATTAAGTAAATTGAGTAATAATATAAAAATACAAACCACAAATTACGTGAAGAAATTCTTTAAACGTTGGTATTTTATGTTCGAATTTATTTTATAGATTTAAGGTGACATCAATATGTCTTGTATAAACTGTACATATATGTGAAAATAATATATTTCAATTAATAAGATTGCATAGCATATACAGGGTGTTTGGTAATTAGTATAACAATTTGTAACTGGTAAAATAAAACACAAATACGATGAAATGGCGTAGATTTTACATTCTTCATGTAAACCATCTTGGTGCAGCAGCCTTTTTTAGACTTAAAAAAATCTATTTATAATTGCCTATTTTGTATTTTATCTAAAAAAATCCCTTATATTTAGCTCAATTTGATGTGATTTTCGTAATCTTCATAACACTTCAAACAAAAATAGTTAATCCAGCTAAAAATAAAAAGTAAATATCCGAAAATTGTTTATTAGGGAATGAACGATGGATCTAAAGCTCAATTTAATTTAAAAGAACCTATAACATTATAATTTTGAATAAAAATCATCACGAAGAATGGGATTTCCTGATAGAAGTAAAAATGAATACCTGGGTGAAATGTTCAATGCTATCAATGCTTTCTTACTACAACAAACGAATAACACAAAAACCTTAAAATATATATTTAAACCCATATATGCTACAATTACTTCTTTCAAATGAAACGAATTACGCCATTTACTATAAAAACCAATAAACGATAAATAGTTTAAACCGTTTTTTTATAAAACAAAAAGTTTTATAGGCATGTTACAAAACCCACAGAGATTGTTGTGTTATAAGAACAAACATATAATGCGAACCGTCGAGAATTGAACACTGGTAAGCCACTATTTGTTATGTAAAACATATGATATATTTAACTAACATCAGCACTATTTACAGTAATCAGTGTTAGTAGTAGCAATGAATACAAACTCTATAAGAAGCCCAGGTCTAATGGTGAAAAGTCTGTCAAAAAGTTTGAATTTCGCGCGCTAGTACACCGTAGTTGAGCGGCAGGCCGCAAGGCAGCGCTGGCAGTGCCTCACAGACAATCAAGTCAGTCGGCAGTCCCAGCCTAGGCCAGGCGATGAATGGGCAGTGTGGTGTGCGGTGTGCTACACGTCTAATTGTAACGTGTAAAAGCTCGTGATGTTTCAATGTAAAATGCATACCAACCAACAGCCCCAATGAAAATAGTTTGTTTAATATAATTATGTAGTTATTTATATAAACTGTATGAGTATTTTAGAACGTTTGCAGTTATACAAAATGAGTACACAAAGAAGTGGAGGAATGAAATGTTCTTATGTTAACTGTTCAAATACTTCCAGAAACTGCAATTTCAGTTTTTTTGGATTTCCCGTAAAAAACCGAGAGATGTAAGTAGCCTATGGTTTGTAATCAGTCCTTATTAAAATTTTAAAAATTACAGATCATTGTAGTAAATCGGAACTGTAGGCCTACATATCGTAAATAGTGCAATGGCGCAGGTTTAATTATTAACACCGGAAGCTTTAAATATTAACTAAAGCTCCTGGATAATTTATAAATGAATATACGTTTTACCTTATGTTGCTCGACAATAATCCGAATAATTTTTTATGCTTTCTTCATTTCCCTATAATAGGCCTATGTATTATAAAGATGACATCTTAATATATTTAAATTTGTATTATAGCTTGAAAGTAACTTATTTTAAATAACAAATGTAAAATAGGCCTAGCCTATAACTGACAAAACAATAAGTTTCATTACAAATGAAATTTCCTTGTTGTACGCAGGCACTCAATTAATTTTAGAACAATTACCTTAAGCAAATAGTACTTATATTTTGCCGGAACAATAGGCCTATATTTTTTTAAACATCTATTTTATTCAAACATAAATATTTGATAAAAAAACTAACAATGAACTTAATGCACAATGCTTTTAAATCATCAACAAACATTTCGAAGTTTGTAAATTATACGTTTATAATAATTATACAGGATGTCCAGCTTCGTCTGCCTTACATTTCTTAGATATATCGTTTAATAGACCTAGTAATAAATAACAGAGTTAACCTAAATTGTGTTATTGAATGTATCACTGTTTGCTATACTATTTACCCGGATGTCCAAGCACAAAATTATTTAAGTGTACTCTCTTATTTATAACTCGATTAAATAATATACACTAAGACAGTCGAGGTTGGACATTGGAACCCCTGTAAGATTATAAACTCAATACAAACTTTGAATTATAATGTCGAATTTAACGACGATTTGTTCTTATAAGGTTGCATATTAACTGAATTGATACATGAACCAATCCTGGAGACAACATTCTTACCTATATTAAACATTATTTACTTGTAACAGTTTAGGTTCAACTCAGAACAAACTTTATGTTGAAATACTTTTTTTGTATGATGACTGGTTTATCAGTAAATGAATGACTTATTTTTTGGCACCATTTGGTCAACGTCATCTGTATATCTGGTGTTTTAAATTATATATCTACTCCATACGTTTGTTTTAAAGTTAATATCTAATTAACTTAACTAAGTTAAATATTTTGAAAAATTTTAGGGAATACTTGCGTAAAGGTGTGTACTAGTCAATTTATTTATTTAGAAGTTTTTTTATTTGCTTTTTTATTTATTTTTATTGCAATGTTTCACCTGGATTTCCAGCTGAAGTTGAACTCAAATTAGGGAAAAAAGCTTCCTCCATGTCCGAAGAAGAAAGACAATGTGTCTTAATGTTTGATGAGATGTCAATTAAAAGTCTTTAGATTATGATATTAAAAGTGATTTAATTGAGGGGTTTGAAGATCTAGGCCCTCTAGGCAGAAGAAATAACGTTGCCAGCCATGCATTATTGTTCATGCTTAGAGGACTAAAATATCACTGGAAGTGTCCATATTCATATTTCATTTCCAAAAATGGCACAAAAAAGTCTTCTATTACATTAATTATAGATCTTTGTCTAGAAAAACTTTTTAAAATAGGTTTCCATGTTAGAGTGATGGTTTGTGACCAAGGCTCTACTAACTCAGCAGCAATAAGGCTACTAGGAATTTCTAAAGATTACCCTTATTACATCTTTGGGGAAAAGAAAATCTACTTCCTATTTGACATTCCTCATATTTTCAAATCTATAAGAAATAACTTTTTGAACCATGACATTCAAGTAAATGGAAATATGGTATCATGGCATGATATACGGACATTTTATGAAATTGATAAAAAGAGTGAACACGGATTCAGAGCCGCACCAAAACTGTCCGAACGTCATATCAACCCTCAGTCTTTTCAAAAGATGAGCGTGAAATTGGCAACCCAAGTTTTTAGCCAATCTGTGTCAAGAGGTATGATAGCAGCTCATAAAATGGGCGCCATTCAAAGCCCAACAGCATTGAATACTGCCGATTTTGTTGGAAAACTTAATGACATTTTTGATTGTCTAAACAGCAAATATTTTGACGATCCCAATCCTTTCAGAAGACCATTGTCTCAAACGAACCATAAGAACATAATATTTCTAGAGGAATCCATTCCCTACATTAATTCTTGGAAACTGATGAATAATCAGAAGAATCCTCCTTGTATTGATGGCCTTGTCCTTATCATAAAAAGCATTATATTATTATATCAAGATCTTTCATTGGAAGGCTACAAATATCTGCTTACTGGGAGGCTTAACCAAGACCCAATTGAGAATATGTTCGGGGTATTGAGACAACGAGGTGGTTTTAACGCCAATCCATCTGCCAAACAGTTTCGGAGGAACTTGCAACATTCCATGACAATACGCCTCATGGATGCTCCTGATACGAGTAACTGTGAGCCAGATTGTGACCTCACCCTTCAAGATGCCTGCACTGGAGGGTTAATAGAGGAAAACCAGCAGATGGAAGAACGTCCCATCAAAACCCAACCCATGGTTTATGATGAAGAACAGCTTGTCCGTCAAATTAATAATAGCACAGGTAAGAGTTCTACACCATTACTAACAACGTCCATTAGAAAAATCATTGACAATAATGTTCTATATCTAGCCTACTATTAGCAACATTCACATATGGGATCAATCGGACTATGTTCCAATCAAAAATGTTTCACTGTAACGTATTTCTTTGTTTTTCCTTTGGTTTGTCTAGTTTGTGTATACGTTACATGTAACTTGTATTGTAATCTTTATTTAAATTGCATATTATTTTAATAATTAAATTAAGTTTTAAAAATGTTAAATCCATTTAATAGAATTTGTGAATAACTAAATAATTTATACATTTTGTAAACGGAGTATTTCAATCTGGAAAATGTTTTGCAAAATTGTAATTTTATTTATATAATATGCTTATTTAAATAATAATAAAGTTTACAAAAAAGTATATTTTAATATCACTGTGATCAAAACTTTAATGCAGAAACCAGTCAATTTGTTAACAATAAAATATGTACGGTACATAGGTAATAAACAGGGTTACTTTGTTTTATAACAATAAACAGGATTATTACATTTTATTTAAATTTATAATATTTATGGTAATTACTTCAGATGTTGGTGTTCCATTGACAATGCCATCGAAAAGTATGCATTCTCCCACATTTGAAGATAGTGTAATTTTCTACTTAGCTGGGTGGGTGGCTAAGAAAGTTACAGAAAAATACGAATGTGTCAAGTGTCAAGAAGTACTGTTAAAAAAGGAAGAGTGTACTGAAGTACCCAGTGATTTGCTTTTGAGAATGAAAACATTCATGACCCACAATGGTGAAAGTGCAAAACTTATATCCCCGTCTCAGACATTTAATAATGTAATTCGTGTTCAAGTAGTTGTTTTTTCAAAATTGTTTAAACAAATTGCACACGAAAGAGGTATTCATTCTACCATAGTCAGTAGAATAAAAACAGAAGTTGAACAAATTTATCATGGTTGGTTTACTTCTGAGTGTTATGAACATAGAATATATGCGCTCTCTTTGTTGGTAAAATGTAAACTTTACTATAGTGTAAAATGGGAGTCAAATGATTTGAGGGATAACGCCCTATTAAATTTTTCCAAGAAAAGGAAAGAAAAAATGACAGGAAAACTGAATTCAAAGCTCAAAAAACTCAGCAATGTTTGACATAAAACTTCAGTTGGCCTATATATTTCGAGTGGTATTTTTTAGTAGGTTTATTTAGCAGCAGATACAGTTAAATTCTCAAATATTTATAATATTATTGTATTTGTAAAAAGTGTTCAGTCGTCAGTATGACATGTCATATTTGTTTTTATTAAAAGTATTTTCTAGTAGGTATAATATTATTGTATTTGTAAAAAGTGTTTAGTGGTCAGTATGACATGTCATTTTCGTTTTTATTCAACGTATTTTCTAGTAGGCATAGGCCTAATATTATTGTATTTGTTAAAAATTGTTTAGTCGTCTAGTATGACATTTCATATTTGTTTTTATTAAAAGTATTTTCTAGTAGGTATAATATTATTATATTTGTAAAAAGTGTTTAGTCATCAGTATGACATGTCATTTTTGTTTTTATTAAAAGTATTTTCCAGTAGGTATAATATTATTGTATTTGTAAAAGGTGTTTACACGTCAGTATGACATGTCATTTTTGTTTTTATTAAAAGTATTTTCTAGTAGGTATAATATTATTGTATTTATAAAAAGTGTTTAGTCGTCAGTATGACATGTCATTTTTGTTTTTATTCAACGTATTTTCTAGTAGGTATAGGCCTAATATTATTGTATTTGTTAAAAATTGTTTAGTCGTCTAGTATGACATTTCATATTTGTTTTTATTAAAAGTATTTTCTAGTAGGTATAATATTATTATATTTGTAAAAAGTGTTTAGTCATCAGTATGACATGTCATTTTTGTTTTTATTAAAAGTATTTTCCAGTAGGTATAATATTATTGTATTTGTAAAAGGTGTTTACACGTCAGTATGACATGTCATTTTTGTTTTTATTAATCGTATTTTCTAGTAGGTATAATATTATTGTATTTGTAAAAAGTGTTTAGTCGTCAGTATGACATTTCATATTTGTTTTTATTAAAAGTATTTTCTAGTAGGTATAATATTATTGTATTTGTGAAAAGTGTTTAGTCATCAGTATGACATGTCATTTTTGTTTTTATTAAAAGTATTTTCCAGTAGGTATAATATTATTGTATTTGTAAAAGGTGTTTACACGTCAGTATGACATGTCATTTTTGTTTTTATTAAAAGTATTTTCTAGTAGCTATAATATTATTGTATTTATAAAAAGTGTTTAGTCGTCAGTATGACATGTCATTTTTGTTTTTATTAAAAGTATTTTCTAGTAGCTATAATATTATTGTATTTATAAAAAGTGTTTAGTCGTCAGTATGACATTTCATATTTGTTTTTATTAAAAGTATTTTCTGGTAGGTATAATATTATTGTATTTGTAAAAAGTGTTTAGTCATCAGTATGACATGTCATTTTTGTTTTTATTAAAGGTATTTTCCAGTAGGTATAATATTATTGTATTTGTAAAAGGTGTTTACACGTCAGTATGACATGTCATTTTTGTTTTTATTAAAAGTATTTTCTAGTAGCTATAATATTATTGTATTTATAAAAAGTGTTGTCGTCAGTATGACATTTCATATTTGTTTTTATTAAACGTATTTTCTGGTAGGTATAATATTATTGTATTTGTAAAAAGTGTTTAGTCATCAGTATGACATGTCATTTTTGTTTTTATTAAAGGTATTTTCCAGTAGGTATAATATTATTGTATTTATAAAAAGTGTTTAGTCGTCAGTATGACATGTCATTTTTGTTTTTATTAAAAGTATTTTCTAGTAGCTATAATATTATTGTATTTATAAAAAGTGTTTAGTCGTCAGTATGACATTTCATATTTGTTTTTATTAAAAGTATTTTCTGGTAGGTATAATATTATTGTATTTGTAAAAAGTGTTTAGTCATCAGTATGACATGTCATTTTTGTTTTTATTAAAGGTATTTTCCAGTAGGTATAATATTATTGTATTTGTAAAAGGTGTTTACACGTCAGTATGACATGTCATTTTTGTTTTTATTAAAAGTATTTTCTAGTAGCTATAATATTATTGTATTTATAAAAAGTGTTGTCGTCAGTATGACATTTCATATTTGTTTTTATTAAACGTATTTTCTGGTAGGTATAATATTATTGTATTTGTAAAAAGTGTTTAGTCATCAGTATGACATGTCATTTTTGTTTTTATTAAAAGTATTTTCCAGTAGGTATAATATTATTGTATTTGTAAAAGGTGTTTACACGTCAGTATGACATGTCATTTTTGTTTTTATTAAAAGTATTTTCTAGTAGCTATAATATTATTGTATTTATAAAAAGTGTTGTCGTCAGTATGACATTTCATATTTGTTTTTATTAAACGTATTTTCTGGTAGGTATAATATTATTGTATTTGTAAAAAGTGTTTAGTCGTCAGTATGTATGAGTTGGTTCCAAACGTGCACTCCTTCTCTGGCCAGGGCTCGGGGAAGGACGGCAACAGGGTGAATCGCATGCACTGTTCAATTTGGCAACGCAGCACACTCCGCACTCCTCTCTTCTCGTTCGCGCTCTCTCGCACTCGAGCTGCACAGAAAAGGCACTGCCAGCGCTGCCTTGCGGCCTGCCGCTCAACTACGGTGTACTAGCGCGCGAAATTCAAACTTTTTGACAGACTTTTCACCATTAGACCTGGGCTTCTTATAGAGTTTGTATTCATTGGTAGTAGTGAGCGAGACTCTGGCGAAAACTTGCTGAGGGGAGAGACACCGTCCTTTTGTGTGTCTGGGCATTATAAGGGTAATTTGTATACCTACGGCACGCCGTACGCTCCGGGGCTACAGTGAGTAGTTTGTGTGTTTGATAGAAACAGCTGACAAAGAGTTGTTTAATATAATATAACATGTTTACGTTTGCGGACCTTTTAAAAGTAATTAAATTTATAATCAATAGCATACTAACACTTTTATTGATAACCAGTTTTTCAAATTAATCCATATTAAAATCACTAATTCTGAAGTATTACAAATCCACTCTTTTTATGTATAAATACGCGAATAACATTTTAAATGTTTTAACTAATGGTACAAGTTATTCAACGTGTTATGGGCTCCAAAGTCATAAAGCTAAGTCTACAACGTCGATTTATTGCATCTCCCGACTTGACTTCAGTGCGCTCCTACGGCAAGTGCTGGAACTACGAGGAGGTTCAAAATGCTTTGACCCATGACGTGACGATATTAGCCCACCGTCACCATAGCAACGCCTTGCATGGCTGTGACATTTCAGTTCTTTATCTGCACCTTTTTATAACCTACTTGTATGAGTAGTTTAATTTGTGTTCAAGTGAGCATTTTATGATAACTTTATTCATATTGTTTATATTGTCCTGTATATTTTTGTTTTTTATTCTTTTTTATATTGTTATATATTGTCAAAAGCAATACTCTTGGCAACACCACACGTCAGAGCTTCACTCATGTCTTGTTTGCGCGCTCATGTCGAGAGATCATTACATCGAGTAAAGTAGTTAGCTGGACGTAAGTTAGTTGGATCTTCCTGGATTTGAGCTTGTGACCCCTGTATTGAATTCAGGAGTGCTAACCTCTAGATTAGAATGAAGCCGAAAATCATAGATCCGACATATTTTTTATTATATACTAGTACAACATAAATCAAATGTAGCAATTAATTTTAGTGCAACAACATAAATCGTGACATGCAAGTCAGCAGGAAGGTAGTTTAAAACATGCATTTTATTACATTTACATGTTTTTCTTTAAATTAAGGTATTAAAACTTTGTTGCCAATATTTAGCGCCTGGTACATATACACTCCCTACGGATTAGGTTTTCTGGTATTTCTCCACTTTTTAGAATCTAGACGCTTCGCAAATCATGACTTATCACCATTTAGTAGAATCAGATTTATATTTCTGTGAAAATTTCTTATTCAACGGATAACTCGTTTTGTAAAAAAAAAAAAAAAACTAAAACTTTAGCTTAACTTATTTTTCGCTATAACTTCATTACTCAGCATGTTTTTTATGTGCTTGTTTTTTTACGTTAAACATGAATTTAACAAATACAATATTTTGGTCAATAACAATTCTTTTTCAAGATTTTGTTATCTTCACTCTCCAGTTCACATGGGCCTGCAGGCCTGTGCGTGAATTTTACTCAACGAGCCTTCTGCAGTCCGAAACCTTAACCACTGAGCCATCACGTCGGCAATGAGATACCATGGACAGTCGTTCCCCGGAATATACGAAAGCTGCCATACGAGCGATAACAATAAAAGCAAAGTTTAATCGCAAAGCACGAATTTGCATATTACTTCGCCGGAAGGACGGCCGTTTGACTGTTGCGGAAGCTAGGCACCCTACTACCAATGAATACAAACTTTGTATTCATTGCTACTACTTCGCCAAAAGGACGTCCGGTTGGCTATTGCGGAGGCTAGGCACCCTACTACTTCGCCGGAAGGACGTCCGGTTGGCTGTTGCGGAGGCTAGGCATCCTACTACTTCGCCGGAAGGACGTCCGGTTGGCTGTTGCGGAGGCTAGTCACCCTACTACTTCGCCGGAAGGACGTCCAGTTGGCTGTTGCAGAGGCTAGACACCATACCACTTCGCTGGAAAGCCTGCCGGTTGGCTGTTGCGGAGGCTAGGCACCCTACTACTTCGCTGGAAGGACGTCCAGTTGGCTGTTGCAGAGGCTAGGCATCCTACTACTTCACCAGAAGGACGGCTGATTGGCTGTTGCAGAAGCTAGGCACCATACCACTTCGCTGGAAAGCCTGCCGGTTGGTTGTTGCGGAGGCTAGACCCCTACTACTTCGCCGGAAGGACGTCCGGTTGGCTGTTGCGGAGGCTAGGCATCCTACTACTTCGCCGGAAGGACGTACGGTTGGCTGTTGCGGAGGCTAGTCACCCTACTACTTCGCCGGAAGGACGTCCAGTTGGCTGTTGCAGAGGCTAGACACCATACCACTTCGCTGGAAAGCCTGCCGGTTGGTTGTTGCGGAGGCTATGCACCCTACTACTTCGCCGGAGGGACGTCCGGTTGGCTGTTGCAGAGGCTATGCACCCTACTACTTCACCAGAAGGACGGCTGATTGGCTGTTGCAGAAGCTAGGCACCATACCACTTCGCTGGAAAGCCTGCCGGTTGGTTGTTGCGGAGGCTATGCACCCTACTACTTCGCCGGAGGGACGTCCGGTTGGCTGTTGCGGAGGCTAGACCCCCTAACACAAAATTTGAATTTTTATTGGATCGAAAACATAATTTTATCCCAAAACCCATTATATATTCATATTTCACATATAAAATATTTCATAACAATACATTCATATTTACGTTAAATGAAAAAATTGTTGAAGAATAACCATTTTGAAAATCATATTTAAAAACACTTTACCATGATTATAAAAAAATCTTCTTTAGAAATAAAAACTCTTTTTTACCACTATTTGAATAACAAATCATAGTTTCAGAGGCGTATAAAAGTGCATTAATATCATTTTTATAAATATCTGGATTATTTATGACATTTGCATAGTTAGTTATAAATCAATATTTTGGATTTAAATAATATTTTAACGATTTTAAATAAAATAATTATTCAAGACGATCAGTTGGATTAGGAACATCTGTTTATGATAATTAGTATTCAAGACAAAGTACTTTGCCGGTCTGTCGTTTACTGCTGTTTAGAGCGACGTTTACCCACACTGACAGGGCAAAGCCCCTCTCACACGTATTCACAGCCAAGCCTCTATTCTGTATGACTCTCTTAAGAATTCCGTAAGTCATTTCATGTGTGGCGGAGAATAGAACCCCTTGTTGGCCGAACAATGCACTATATCCAGCAGCATTGTCGGTCCGCTACTACCCGTTCTGAAAACATGTCACCTGATTACTCTATTCTCCGCGACCGGCCCACGGCTCCTATGTAACTGCTCATGCACTTGTATCTTACAAGCGCCAAGTCAGCCAGAGAAACATTTCAGATACAACAAGCATGATGCGATTTGTAAATTCAAACATCGTTTTCTGATAGTGAGATGTAAACTGAACTAACGTTTTTACTGCTGTAAATACTACAAAACTTACTTAGATTGATACAGATACGACTTCCGTTTGAACTTTGATGATGTCACATTTACTTATATTGGTACAGTTACGACTTACGTGTTGAACTTTGAAGATGTCACACTTACTTATATTGGTACAGTTACGACTTCCATGTTGAACTTTGATGATGTCACACTTACTTATATTGCTACAGATACGATGCCGTGTTGAACTTTGATGATGTCACACTTACTTGTATTGTACAGTTACGACTTCCTTGTTGAACTTTGAAGATGTCACACTACTTATATTGGTACAGTTACAACTTCCATGTTGAACTTTGATGATGTCACATTTACTTATATTGGTACAGTTACGACTTACGTGTTGAACTTTGAAGATGTCACACTTACTTATATTGATACAGTTACGACTTCCATGTTGAACTTTGACGATGTCACACTTACTTATATTGCTACAGATACGATGCCGTGTTGAACTTTGATGATGTCACACTTACTTGTATTGTACAGTTACGACTTCCGTGTTGAACTTTGATGATGTCACACTTACTTATATTGGTACAGTTACGACTTCCGTGTTGAACTTTGATGATGTCACACTTACTTATATTGCTACAGATACGATGCCGTGTTGAACTTTGATGATGTCACACTTACTTATATTGGTACAGTTACGACTTCCATGTTGAACTTTGATGATGTCACACTTACTTATATTGCTACAGATACGATGCCGTGTTGAACTTTGATGATGTCACACTTACTTATATTGGTACAGTTATGACTTCCTTGTTGAACTTTGAAGATGTCACACTTACTTATATTGGTACAGTTACGACTTCCGTGTTGAACTTTGATGATGTCACACTTACTTACATTGGTACAGTTACGACTTCCGTGTTGAACTTTGATGATGTCACACTTAATTATGTTGGTACAGTTACGACTTCCGTGTTGAACTTTGATGATGTCACAATTAATTATGTTGGTACAGTTACGACTTCCGTGTTGAACTTTGAAGATGTCACATTTACTTATTTTCGTACAGTTACGACTTCCGTGTTGAACTTTGATGATGTCACACTTACTTATATTGGTACAGTTACGACTTTCGTGTTGAACTTTGATGATGTCACACTTACTTATATTGCTACAGTTATAACTTCCGTGTTGAACTTTGATGATGTCACACTTACTTATATTGCTACAGATACGACTTTCGTGTTCCATACGAACGTCGATGTTTCTACTGACTTCTAATCAGAATAAGTTAGTTTTTCAGTAGTATTGTGATTAGTGTTTCAAATTATATTATCCTAGTCCATACTAACGAGTTTGTGATTTTAGGCTAAAAGTTAGTTACTTTTTGCCTCAAAAAACTAAAAAAGAATGGCGATGAATGCAAGTTGACTAAAGTTCTCTGCCTCACGATAACTGACCCATGAAAAAAAAAAACTTTTGAACTACGTTTTGTCAGTACCAGTGTAATATTACTTTCATGATACATAGATTTAAAGAAAGAATCCTTTATTGTACATTTTTTAAACTAACTTTATCTCTAGTCCACATAATTATTTAGAATTTAAAATTCAATGTATCAGAAACAATTGAAAGAGAAAAAATATATAATAGTATCATAGGAGAACACAAGGGAAAGTAAAAATAGTGAACGTACACAGTCAGTACCACAGTACGTTGCTTACAACAGAACACAGTCAGTATAATGATTGTTTAATACCATGGAAAACAATATAATGAATCGTTAACAATCACGACACTAGTATGAAGGTGCCTGATTGTATGAAGACCCTGATGATAATGTAGGCAGATGGCTAGGACATTACATCTCTCTCACTCTACACTGTAGAAATATTATAAGAACAACTATATAATCCCTACCATGTGCAGCAGCTCTCAGCCCTGCTGACTTCCTGATTGTATGAAGACCCTGATGATAATGTAGGCAGATGGCTAGGACATTACATCTCTCTCACTCTACACTGTAGAAATATTATAAGAACAACTATATAATCCCTACCATGTGCAGCAGCTCTCAGCCCTGCTGACTTCCTGATTGTATGAAGACCCTGATGATAATGTAGGCAGATGGCTAGGACATTACATCTCTCTCACTCTACACTGTAGAAATATTATAAGAACAACTATATAATCCCTACCATGTGCAGCAGCTCTCAGCCCTGCTGACTTCCTGATTGTATGAAGACCCTGATGATAATGTAGGCAGATGGCTAGGACATTACATCTCTCTCACTCTACACTGTAGAAATATTATAAGAACAACTATATAATCCCTACCATGTGCAGCAGCTCTCAGCCCTGCTGACTTCCTGATTGTATGAAGACCCTGATGATAATGTAGGCAGATGGCTAGGACATTACATCTCTCTCACTCTACACTGTAGAAATATTATAAGAACAACTATATAATCCCTACCATGTGCAGCAGCTCTCAGCCCTGCTGACTTCCTGATTGTATGAAGAACCTGATGATAATGTAGGCAGATGGCTAGGACATTACATCTCTCTCACTCTACAATATAGAAATATTAAAAGAACAACTACATAATCCCTACCATGTGCAGCAGCTCTCAGCCCTGCTGACTTCCTGATTGTATGAAGACCCTGATGATAATGTAGGCAGATGGCTAGACATTAAACATCTCTCTCACTCTACAATATAGAAATATTAAAAGAACAACTACATAATCCCTACCATGTGCAGCAGCTCTCAGCCCTGCTGACTTCCTGATTGTATGAAGACCCTGATGATAATGTAGGCAGATGGCTAGACATTAAACATCTCTCTCACTCTACAATATAGAAATATTAAAAGAACAACTACATAATCCCTACCATGTGCAGCAGCTCTCAGCCCTGCTGACTTCCTAGCTTTTTTGTTACTAGTTTCTTTAAAAATCTATAAAAAGTTCAGCATTATTTTTTAAAAAATATGTACACATAAATAAACTTTTTATTGCGTAGTAACAATTTTTAACATGTCATGCAATCGTCAACATAATATAAGTATAATATATAAAACGTATTAAAATTCTAAAACTAAACAACAAATGGTCATTCACCCCATATTCAAATACATATATTTCTTACATTCATACAGCCACAATCACACTGCCTTCCTGTCTTGCTATTTAATCTTCCCAGCGACACATGAAAATAACCTTTCCAGAGAATGTATTAAGAACTTGCACAATACCTATAATAATTGGTCTTATGAAAACCAACGCGTGTTTTATCAAACACATGAAATAATATTTCAGCTAATTTGTTTAAACAGCTTGAATTTACAACCAATGAAGGAAAATCAGTCAGTTCCTTTTCACTTTAATAAGTTGTATTGAAATACATGATATAAATTAAAAAACTAAAATACACATACAAGATTTTAAACGTCGCCTTCTTAAAATTTCAGTTTTGAGGAAACTAACGTTAAAACCGAAAAGAATATTGTGAACGTAATACCACTGGTAATGAAATTTAACGAGCTACAAAACATTATTTTAAATAAACTTAAGAAAAATTTAAATTTTTTTGTAATTTCATCAAAAAAATTAATATGGCCGTCATTTTAAACAAAATACAGTAACGAATTGAATATTCATTGAAAAAAATTGATCTTTATAATATACGGAATTTCAACTGGATGAGTTGTTCTACATTTATAAATTATTTACAAAATTATGGATATCTGGGAAAAGAAGCGTTTCGGGACGTACCTTTACATTTTCTATTTATTTTGGAATCAGTTTATGAATTATGTCCACGCATTTTAGACACACTTTGTACATAACACTCCAAAAGTAGGGTAAATAGCATTTTTGGGGGATAATTGAAGCGGGTTATCTTCGATAGCAAGCCTGTTGCTTAACTGACATGGTGCAAATATTTGTCTGAGGATATTAACAGATAGGTACTTCTGTATTACTACAATAGAGTAATACAGAGAAAAAATTGTTCTTTTTTAATTTTTGATAATTATAAAGTTTATTAGATGTGTAAGATTCTACATTAAAAATCATCAATGTTATTCTATTCTTCGCCACATACATTGCCTTCCCTTTCCAAAAACTCAAGTAAGAAAGTTTTACACCAAACACTGTGAAAACGTCTGAACAGGGCGACGAGACGCGCCCAAGTTGGCTGTCGGTGGCACGGCAAGTATTAGTGTGCAAGTGGAGCCCAACTCCACTTTGATGATAATACAATGAACCTTTTCATTAACTCTCGCCAACTTTGTTAATAAGCTGAAAAGCGCTGCGCGTTCACCGCTCGTGGTGGCTTTTTACCGCGTTCTCGGAAACAAAGCCGCGGATATAAAATGGCTATTATTGCCATTGACGTGGCTTTCGCAGACAAAAGCCGCTTCTGTTCGAAAGATAGATGGAATTGCTACACAGTCATACAGAGCAGCAAGTCTAAAGACAAAGGTCACAATACATCGTTACCTCTGAGACGATCGTAACTAGGGACTGCAACGATATATCGTTATTTCGGAAATATCTATAAGTATGTTTCGATATATCGATATATAAGTATCGATATTTTCTTTCGATAATATCGGCCATAACGATATTTTGGTTCGATCTATCATATCACTATTGACGTTATTCTCTCTCCTCAAAATCATCACGATTCTAAAAAAACACATTTAGATTGCCTATTACTCGTATTTCAATGCCTACAACACGTGCACTGAACAATAATGTAACTTTAATTGGTTTTTTTACTTAAGGTTAAGTGGAAAATTGATTTACAAACTTTTTATTTTCAAACGGTTTACATGAAAAGTATTTTAAGTAGATTTAGTGAATTAATTTGTTTGATTTTTAGTGTTTATAAGAAGCCTAATTAAATTGTTTAGTTGTGAAAAACAAAAAATTACAATTTTATTTCATTATTCTATTATAATTAACATAATAACTAAAGGTATGATTATTCTTATTTTCAATATTTTTCATTCAACTCCACAGACCACAACTTGTTTCGTGTAGATGAATTTATTTAATTTTTACATTCAGTACAGTATTCTAAATAGTAACACCAAAAAATGAGTGTATTTTTGGTTATGACTTAAGAGTTATTACATAATTTTAAACAAATAAATTATTTACAATTCGATATGGTTATCCGATATATCGATGTTTTTCTTTCGAAATTATCGTTAGATCGATATTTGGTTTGCGATATATCGATATGTTGAAAATATTTGCCATCCCTGTATTTCGTAACTAAGCTACGTAACGCTGTAATAGTCCCCCTACCCACCCTCACTACGTCACTACTAGGTAAGTCGCTTGATGAATTGTTAAGTGTGTACACGCCAGGCATTTACTTGACTGGACTGGACTGGTGATTTTAACAGACACAGTGTAAGTAATGAATGAGGCTGTAATCCCAGTTAAAAATAGAAAGGATATTCTAAGTGACGTTGAATGACACCAAGGCAAACATTAATATTCATGATGAGTTGTTAAAGGATATACTAATAACAACTGGAATTAAACAAATACAACTTAAATAACTACTGGAATTAAATAACTACACAAATCAATGAAAAGTAATATATTATAAAGAGTAAGGTTAAGAAGGAGATGGGCCGGTCCTTAAAAATTTACTGATAAGAGGAATGTAAGATAGCAATGTATATAATAGGCTTGGACAGTACATAGCTTACGCTGTTGATATTTGTGTGAATATCAGAGGTAAAAGAGACGTGGATAAGAGTTGAAAATACTAAAAGAAGATGCAACAAATTGATGAACCTCAGTTAGTCAAAATGAGTCTGTGATTCTAAAAAAATTAGAAAAAGCATTTACAGAGAGCCCGACTGTATAAAGGCCGTCATGATTTACATACAACTGTAGTATTTACATAATTTAAGAACTTAGTGGTAAATAAGTATTTCAATAAAGTATTTTATGTATTATGTGAATTGGCTATTAGAAATTGATACCACACCAGAATTTAAAGCTAGGCAATCGAGTGGACTAAGTAAAAGTCTAAGCTCAAAAATATTTCAAGATAAAGAGTGGGTGTTCTCCAGGAATTTTGTTACCATATGAGTTTCGTTTAAATAAAACAAAATAATTTATTTTACCGTTGCAGAAATAGATACGTTTGGATTGGTTCATTTGAAAATAAATTGGTCACTTGAAAATAAAAGGTACTAATAATGTGTCCTCAACAATAATACAGAATAAACGTTTCGTTAAATAAGTTAGTTGTAAACTAAAACAAACTTTATTGATGTAAAAAATTGGTAATATTCAAAGATAAAAGTCATGGACGCTGTAATAGCCCCTTTGAACAAGGTTAGAATAGTCAACAGGGGGCTGAATCAAGCTATATATATAATTTGATCCCATTACGAAATGTTGTTGATTAAAAAAAAAGATGTTTGATGTTGAGGTATGCGTGTTTTTGTTGATATTAAATTATAAGAGTGCCTAAAATAATTTATTTGAGATAATGATGTTTTTTTACGAACGTGTTTCGGGTATATAAATATATAGGAATTTTAGAATATTGTTGTGATTTAAATTTCCTTCCATGACAAAATTATAAATTCATGATTGTCAAATTCAAATTCAAATTCTTTACTATGCAAATTGACAATATATACAATTGTATTACATTCGTCACTTATGATAAGAAATAAAATTAATAATAATGAATAAATAAAACATAATATTCCAATTGACATTTATGGTGGATTTAGGAAGAACTCGTCAAGAGAGTAACAGGCTCTGTTTAATAGATAATTTTTTAGCTTTTTTTTAAAATTTATGTTGATTTGACTCCAGACGCATATTTCTGGGTAAGTTATTAAATAATTTTGGTCCCATATTTTGAGGTAGAGCAGACGCATGTTGTAATCTGTGGGGGGTCTGTCTATGCAAGTCGCGGGCTCTAGTGTTGTACGTGTGAACATCTGAGCCGGTTTGAATAGAATCAACCTTAGTTATGTAGTATACTAACATTTCATAAATGTACAACGAAGGAAGAGTTAAAATTTGGAAAGATTTAAAATATTTTTTACATGATATTCGTGTATGCACACCTGCCATTATACGTATAGCCCTTTTCTGGAGTCGAAATACTCGTAGGAGCTCAGTACAGGAAGCTGAGTCCCACAGCACTATTCCGTACCTCAGTCTCGACTCTATGAGAGATGTATAAATAAGCCGGGAAAGAGAGTAGTTGTGGTATTTGGAATATCTGCCTAGTAAAAATAATTGTGTAGATACTCTTGAACATAGTGTATTAATGTAGTCTGACCATGAAAAGTTCTTGTCAAAAATTAGTCCTAAGTATTTAACGTTATTTTCGGAGGGCAATTCGAAATCATTCATAATAATTAAAGGGTCGGTCTCAAGAGTGTTGTTACGGCTAGAGAAAATAATGGTCTTAGTTTTATTAGGATTTACGTGCAAATTATTTTTATTTAAATATTGATACAGATTAGACAGTTCTAAAAAGCTATTAAATTCTAGGTTTTCCATTGTTGTGTTTTTAAAAAGTAGTGCTATATCGTCCGCATACATAGTGATTTGTGAATTTGGAAAATTTGACGTTAGACTGTTTGTATATATTGTAAAAAGTAATGGCCCTAATACTGAGCCTTGAGGAATTCCAAATTCTAGTTTTAAATAGCTTGATTTCGTATTTCTAATGTTCACGCATTGTTGTCTACTACGTAAATAGGACTTGATCCATTCTAGAGCTACTCCCCGAACTCCAAGGTTGTGGAGTCTATCAAAAAGCACCTTATGTTCGAGACAATCAAATGCCTTTTGCAAGTCCAAGAGTACTCCTACTGTTTTGAGGTTTTTGTCAAGTGCTGTGATAGCGTTTGTTGCGATATCTACCATAGCATTAGTGGTATTTCTCCCCCTCACAAAGCCGTACTGTTCCTTACATAATAAGTTATGGTAAAACATAAAATTAATTAATCTACTTGCAAATACATGCTCGTATATTTTAGAAAATGTTGAAACGTTGGCGTTGGTTGAAATTAAGGCCAGTTTTGTCTTGGCTTTAATTTGCAAATCAACCTGATGTTTTCTTTTTTAGTCTAAACACGATTTTTGTTCTACAGGATTCATAGCCCTCTACAGCATAAGACAAATGTGGATAGACAAGTCCAAAACAAGCTTTTAAAAGAGTTGTAGTTGGTTCAAAAGAAGATAAGTTTTGGATAGTGAAAATACCATTTAATATTCTCTTTGATACATTTTCCATGTGGGCAGAATAATTTAAGTTTGCATCTAAAGTTAACCCGAAGAATTTTACTGCCCTGTGAATTTATTCCAGAGCTGTCCAACGATAGATCGAGTTCAAATTAAGAATTTAAGTTTTTTTTTTTTACTTCACTCCCCAGTTGACATGGGCCTACAGGCCTGTGCGTCAACTTTATTCAACTAGTGAAGTACCGACCGTTGGCTCAGTGGGGATTCGAACCTTGGACCTTGTCCTCCGCTGTCCGAGGCCTTAGCCACTGAGCCACCACGCCGGCAAAGGTTCAGTTTCTCAATTGACTCCTCTAAGGGAGTTCATCGACATTCTTTCAGTAAATTGTTTCTAAACCAATCTAAAATAGAGTTGCCCTCAATGAAGGCATCAAATTCAAATGTATTTCTACACACATTTGAGAGGAAGCGAAGTATTATTAGCAAACATGCAGAAATTGGCTTCCTTTAGCTACAGCCCATGTAATAAATAATAAGAAAAAAATTGGTCCTAAAATAGAGCCTTGAAGGACTCCTAAATTCGCCACTTCATTAACTGACTGATCCTTTCGCAAGCAACTGAAACCCTCCAGATATTATATTTAAACTCCTTGGCAGCGCCCAAATAAGGAGGAAACCCATTTGTGAGCCAAGCCTCTATTTTGTTTGTGAGCCAAACCAAAACAGGTTTGTTCAGAAGTAAACTATCGGTACCCAATTAACCAACTAAAAGAGTTATGTCCAGGTGAGGGGAGGATATGTCCTAATAATTCGTGTCTGTTCCATTATGATTAATTAAGGAATGTTGTTGGCTGTGTTATAAATATCCATGTTCAGCACCCCATGGGTCTTTGATAAGAAAATAATTATTTATGAGATAATCGCCTGTCTGACTTCTAAGCTTCCTAATTTTTAGATTAGACAGAAATATTTCATAAAGCTAATTTGGTTGTACGGACTTATGTCGTGTATAAAATACCACAAATGTCGCGTGGCCAAAGACAAAGGTCGCAGTTTAAATGAGCGCAGTCGAATGTCGTGCGACAACTTTCGCCACTTCCGATACACGTATTTAATGCCCGCCCGCTCTATTGTCTGCCATGAATATGTTTATATTGTCTAGTGCCCGTATTGTTCGCTTTGTCTGCGCCGAGTGCTCTGCCAGACCGATGGACATAATAATGCCACCTCATTATATTCCATTATACATTCACTATCGTCCTTTCCATTGGTGCCGTACTTTCCACTCCGCTATCCATCCATTCATAGAAAGCGGCATTGTTGTGTTGAATTAATAACAATTATCATGACGTTAACTGATCGTATCACATATTCTAATTGCATACTAACTAAAAGCATTCAACGCCAAAAGTTCGTTCGATTTTCAATGAGATGTACATTATTATAGTTTTGTAGTTATACAGTGTATAGGATTTAAATTTTCTAGTTATATAATGTACCTAGAAACCATGTTACTAAGCTGTTAGCCTGGGATTCAAATTTCTTAACTATTTGCCTAGAATGAAATTCCTAGTTATAATACATTCAAAGGATCTAAGTTCCTTAGTTAAATTCCTTGTTGCAAGTCTCAGTTATATGTCTAGTAGTCATATGCCAAGGATCGAAGTTTCCTAGCCATAAGCCAAGGATCAGTGTTTCTAATGCCTAGGATGTGATAATTTACTTAAGGATTCAAGTCACTGCAACTCAGCCGTATTACTTTACCTACACTATTAATACTACGTCAAATTTTCTTTCCATCATCTATATTAACTATAAAATCCAATGTATGTTTGTCTGTCCTTTATGCGCTACCAAACCGTCCAGCCGATCGCCATGAAACTTGGGGAAGTTGTTCTATATACCCCAGGGAAGGTTTCTGTCCTATTCCCGTTTCTTTAATCCCTCAGGGCTCCATCCCTTGGACTTCTAAAGTTTCAATGTTAATCAAATAGCAGGATGCATGAAGGTATAAGTCAAATATAAAAAGAATATCAGCTGTGGGTTTTAAATATGTCAAAATTAAATTAAACCATGTGTTAATTGTTTTAACTGTTTATATTTTTATGTTTTGATTTCTTGTGAAGCTATATTAATTGGTTTATTTATTTGATTAACAGCTGTTAAATGAAAACAAATTAAATACAATTGTGGTAGGCTAAACTTTTATAATTATAAATAACTAGCTGTACCCGCCCGCTTCGCCGCTCATAATATTGAGTTTGATTTAGAACCTAATAGCTGAAAGAATTCGAGCATTTTTGCTTCTTCTACCAATATTAGATTTTTTAGGAGGCATGTCATAAAAAGTAAACTGCCAAACAAATAATAATTTATTTTTTATTTTCACGTTTCACCACATGTTTTTATTACCGAGGAAAAAAGGTTAACACCAAATACAGATCACCTGATCAAGTAAAAGTAGTGTGTGCTACACTCTCAAGGTGAAATGTAAAACTACAATAAATCAAAACATATACAGTACTGTTGTTGTGAGAACTTCAATCTGCTTATGGCATGTGAAACTACATTAAACCACACAGTCATATGTTTTTTGTAAACAATTCAGATTCTCCATTTGAATAACATGGGATCTTTAGGAGCCCGCGGGGCGGGACCCTGTGGACGGATCTGCATCAAACTTTACAGAAACCATCTCGGGAGTATACAGGATAACATCCTAAAGTTTTATAGCGATCGGTTGGATGGTTTGGCAGCGCATAAACTTCAAACATACATATATACAAACATCTTCTATATTTATAAAAGAGGATGTTTGTATATATATGTTTATATATATATATATATATATATATATATATATATATATATATATATATATATATAAACATCTTCTATATTTATAAAAGAGGATGTTTATATATATATATATATATATATATATATATATATATATATATATATATATATGTTTGAAGTTTATGCGCTGCCAAACCATCCAACCGATCGCCATGAAACTTTAGGATGTTGTCCTGTATACTCCCGAGATGGTTTCTGTGAAGTTTGATGCAGATCCGTCCACAGGGTCCCGCCCCACGGGCTCCTAAAGATCCCATGTTATTCAAATGGAGAATCTGAATTGTTTACAAAAAACATATGACTGTGTGGTTTAATGTAGTTTCACATGCCATAAGCAGATTGAAGTTCTCACAACAACAGTACTGTATATGTTTTGATTTATTGTAGTTCTACATTTCACCTTGAAAGTGTAGCACACACTACAAAAAACCTTTACATTTATACACCAAATAAGAAGACCAAAAATATTGTTTACCCTTTTGCACTCATTTAATAAATAATGATTTTTTTCTATAATTCTTTTTATTGCTTTATTTTGGTATGCCAATGAAAAATGAAAGGCGAGACAACATCCGCCGGGTTCAGCTAGTCTTTTATAAATATAGATTGAGTACAGTAGTAAACTACACAAAACATCAGCTGTTGTAAATTGGATACTATGTAAACTGAAAGGTTGCTGCACATTTCAATGATACAATCAAAACTCAATATTATGACCGGCGAAGCGGGCGGGTACAGCTAGTATGATATATAATGCTAACCTACATGTTAAGTACTCTTATCGTTTGTCTTCCCATTGTGTTTAAGATATAACTGCAAAACTGTTAATGTAGTTTCCGATCCAATGGTGATGGAGTGAACGAACGTGTACTTACCCGTTACACGGAGCCTCAAACGTGAATACCGAGACGACGCCCTGAGTGTGTGCTGGAGTTGGTAGTCCTAAGTGATTTCAGGCCATCCAAATAGATAGCCTATAAACTTTCCGTAATAATTCCTCAGTGGCACCAGGTAGCCTGGCCCATTCAAACGAAAACGTAAGAATTTTTGAAAATCTACATGGGACAATCTGCTAAACATAGTCTCATATGATAAGTTGTTAAATATCCTACTTATACTTAGCTTAGCTGATTTTAAGAGTTCAAAAGTGTTGATTTCAATGGTTAAAAACATTCATATTCAAAACATTTCACACATAATGATTTTATTATCATTAGCGTGAATACCATTTCGAATCACCCAAAGCAAGTATAAATTACGATTTCGTTTGAGTTCTTCTTGTCAGCCCACGATTTCATCTTATCACTAAATAACATCTTTCTTTCCTCTATCTATATGAGCATGTCTCGTTCTTCTTCTCTCCTCTGGTTCTGGCCTCCACTTTGTAATCTTGTTCCTGTATGAGTTCCAGTTTGTTATGTCTGTTTCTTCTAATCGTGTGTTCTTTATGTCCTGTTTAACTTGTATTAGGCATGGTGCTCCTGTTTTCTTGCCTTGTATGAAGGTGGATATCTAATTCGTTAGTCTTTGTTCTGGTAGTCTGCTGATACGTCATGTAATAATAATTGTTAAAACATAAAAAAGAGTTTTATCTGTAAATTCTTTAGTGATTTTGCTGTTCATTGTGTAAATTTAGCATATTTACAAGTTTCATACACCAGATAATAAACACATCTCGAGTAAACACAGTCACACAGTATATGTTTACTACGCCGGCCACCCAGCCAGCTGTGTGTTGCTGTTAGCGGTGGGGAAGGTCGGGGCAGGTGACGATGGGTGAGCCAGACTTGAGTTTGTCTTGTGTCGAGTTACACACCGTAACATCACACAGGAAGCCTATTGTGACGTTAAAAAGCTACCGTTCTATTGTTGACCGGTTTGGTCTAATGTTTTATCATTATTTATTAGCCCGAGAGATACTCTGAGAATAGTTCATTTTTACCTAGACTTCGCCGCTGTTTGTAAATATTTTGTTGAGGCCTGCATTAATGCTTTAAAGTCTAGGGAATTTCCTTGACAACAATTAGGTAAAATAGATTTACTTTAGTCAATACAAACACATCACGGCATTAAAAAAATAATAACATTTAAAAAAATCACGAAACACACTCAGCGCTTCCTATTAAGGGGAACGGATTAACAATTAACTGTATTTAACTGATCATAGATGATGACATTTCAAATAATATGGAATCGAATTCACATAATATTGATGTACCTCTGTTCTAATTGTAACCAAAATGGTTTTATCTTATAAGTTAAACACGAGAGAATCTTGATAATGGCATGGCATACATAGAACCTTACATGGACCGATTTGAATTGTTTTTATGATGAATGTTATTAAATTTTAACTAAGTCATAAGTTATGTTGTTTCTTGTGACAAAGTGAAAAAAATATGCCAATTTCATACATTTTTAGCAAGAATTGCACTATATCTATATTTTTAAATAAAAAAATAAATATTTAATAAATACTAATTTATTTTAATTTAAGCAACTCTGATAAAAAATACATAGAAATTCAACGTAAAACCACAAATCGATGTGTAGAACCGTCCACCTGGGGTGACAATTAGGTATCGGTGGACGTTTTTATCGACGCATAAAACGATTTACAGTTTTAATCCAGCATCGGTCGGTTAAACAATTCAAATATATCAGCACACGCTGTGATTACCGCGGCAAACACGTCGAACTATGACAGTCGAACAATTGCAACACAAACATCACTGAGTTTTTATTTATCTTTTTTTCACTAATCGTCGCTTCGGTTTGTCCGATTAACAGTTATTACCAGTCGAGTGTTGGAGAAGGTGAGTAATAGCGGGATATATCATCGAGATCTCTAACGGGTGGCAAATTAATTCCGCCCTTACACCAGGGCATAAATAATCGCATATGGGCAGCCACAGAAGTAATATCGCACCGCATTTTTCTGTCCTCCCGTTTTTTCGCAATCCGGTAATCTTCTGATTCATCTTTTCGATTATTGGTCGACCCTCCCTGCAGTCATTTCCATGACAAAACCCCTCCACCAGCTGTCTGTACGTTTAATTAACAACCAGCTGGTCTTGGACTCGCCATCTGACCGAATTAATGACTCACTTGACACCTTCTCATTGTTGCCGCCTTCCTGTTATCTGTTCGCGTCCATTGTTGCCAGACAAATTGGATTGTATTCAGATTTACTTATTCCTGAATGGGCCTGCCCAACCTTGTCTGAAATTAATGTTCGGCTGCACGCTATGTGTTAACAGTTTTCGACCTATCGTACTGAGTCCAAGCTTTTGAAATTGAAGGTTTCATTAGTTCACTTTACAGTTGACTTCAACACCTCTTAAGACGGACACCTCTGAACTATTTATTTATTGAAAGTGTCTAAGACAAGTATACATTAAGAGAGTAAAACTAAATATTATAAATTTAAGATATTTCAACAATCCCTTCGGATTTTTTTTTTACTTTAGTAGTCGTACCTCACCATACTAATTTTATGGTTATTGAAGGCAAATTAGCGAGTTGTATTTTAAGAAAATTTTTGGAAAGAATTAAGTATTTGTTTCCAAATAACAAATTAACAACGCAATATTTAAACTAAAGTAACACAGCATTTAGCTTTAAAACGGTTAATGACAATCTCAATAAGCTGACATTTGTGTTATATTTGACATTGTTTTCTAATACTTTCCTACAAATTATTTAATGGGTTGAATTTATTATTTACAGGAATTGTTTCAATTTCCAAAAGTAATCGTTCAAATCAAAATTAATAAATAAGGTTCATAATATGAAATCATAGTTATATAAATGGTTGCATAGATTTAAATATATAATACATTACTTATGTAAAACTTGTTTTAAAATTATTTACACAATATATTTCACCTTTTAAACATCCCACCGATGTCCTCGAAATGCATTCTTACAACGTGTTAGCTGTACTTTGTCGGCTAGAGACGCTATCGTACCAGTTGGCCTCCGTAAGATTATCCACGCCGCAACTCTCCCAGCGTCACAATACCTCAATGGACGGAGGCTGTCTGTTTGTGAATGGTACAATACAACGTAAACCGCAGAAAAACCTAGCTTTACTCCAGTATGCCGCCGATTTGCCGATTTTCACAGGTCTAACAGCTCAACAATGGAAAGAACCTCAGAAAAACGGCTCCAAGTCGGAACTGCAGCCGAACACAACCACGTCTGTCGAGAACGGATGTGATATAGCAAGCTGTTCAACAATGACTCTTTATTTGCACGAATCATTTATGCTTGGGTGATTAATTTGCAAAACGTTCAAAAGCGCTTTTGTCTTTTACGGAAGCTACATTCACTCGTACATATATATGAATACATAACTAATAAAGCCTTACTCTCTTTCATCCACTGAAAGAAATTAGTTTGTAGGGATACCAAAAAAATTATAAAACCATCAAATATCTGCAATTTAATGCTTCTTATTCACACTCAGTAATTAATCGAAGGCTTCCGATACATCACTACTAGTTGACTATTCTAAATATCACATAAATATAAGGCACTTGACATGACTCTGATTTAAGAGACTGTACTAACCGTACAAACGTGGAAGGCACTTGATATGTGTCTGTTAGTAGACTGTACTAACCGTACAAACGTCGAAGGCTCTTGATCTTCTCTGATAGACGACTGTACTAATAATCACCGAACAAACGTCGAAGGCTTTTGATACGTCTCTGATAGACGATTGTACAAACATCACCTCACAAACGTGGAAGGCGAGTTCGAGTTCCTCATTTTCACTATACTTAGCCTCCAAGTACCTACATTCTAGCACTACCCGTTTCGGCTTGAAAATGTAATCAATTTAAAGCATTATATGGTCTAAAGTGGTTGAATTATCCTCAGGATATGTAGTGATAAGTTCACCAGTAAAAGAATCACTTGAAAGGTGTGGTGAAGCTATAAAGAATGGACACGTGTTTTCCAATAAAACCCTCTCGTTGATGTTATTCTCGCTAAGTTCCTAATTATTTATTCAACATTACAACAATAGTCTCCTCATTTAGGTTTTATCTTATCGCAAATATTCATTCCAGCGAAGGCGCTGGCTTATTCTGCACCGTGACGTTGCATGGTAGAGGAACTCTTGAATAACATTGTCTCCCCTCCAAATGTCTTCACTGACCTTCTAGGTTGGTTTTTGCTACCCGAAATATTGATTGTCATCATCACCTCCCCCATTATCGCACAGAACAATACTTCCCAAACAATAGCACTGGCTCCAATTGGCGAGTTCTGACCCCTCGACCATTCATCCGAGAATGCACTTGGCTCGACTTTGCCAAATCTGGAAAATACGAGTTTTCTCCTAACTACTAATCCTCACTACAAAAAAAGGAGTGATTTTAGTTAGGGTGATATTCTGATGTATTAATATTAAATATATATTCTATGGCATTACAGAATAGTAGCTTCTGGGAAACAAAAATACGTGGAAACTTATAGAAAAGCGTAAATTCTCACAGGAACTATACTGCAGGTAAAAATAGTTGTTCCTAACATTTGTAGCCTAAGCTACTCTGAGAACTTAAAATGATTTAATGTGCAAGGGAAGAGAGAATATGAAGTAATCTATAGTATTTTAGTTGTAATCTATAATAATAATAATAATATAATTTTGTTCTGTATGATACGGGATATTTTTTAGGGGTTTTAGAATTCAATTAGTCACTGATTTAGGGAATTTTCGCCATCCTTGACTAAAACTAAAGAATCCAAACCCAATTATAGATTCTTTTAGTTGTATTTGCCCGAAAATTTAATTTGCAGAAGAACGCTTGTCAAATCATTATGTACTAGAAATCTTGATGTGTTTTGACTGAAAATAGACTTTTTAAGTTATAAATCTATCATTAATTATGCCTTCGAAATTTTAGTTTTCTTCATTTTTTATAATAGACAACATTTCAGCTCTTGGTTATAGCTGTGATCCATAGTGAACCAGTTCCATCTCAGAGTAAACCTCTTACGAAAAGGAATAATGATAATCTAGGTTATTTTTCAATAGAATATTAACATTAATTATTTATAATTCCTATTTTGAAGCCAAATAAAGAATCAGGGAGGGTTATTGGCCATCAGCCCTTTTGAGGATGTGTTATAAGTTGCTGGATATACTTATCTATCTATCTCCAACAGAATATTGTCCATCCTTCATGAAGGATTACAGCAGTTATCTAGGTCGTAACTGCTGTAATCTTACGACAAAAATTGGCAATACGATGGAAAAAAACCCGCTTCACAGTACCTCACCTCGTCTTAGATAAAAGGCCTTTAGTGACGTTTCACCATGGTAGATTTTATATTCTATTATAATAAGCTGTTAAAGAATGGACAAACCACTGACAACGTACTCTCAAGCATCAAATAGGCGCCTTTCATCAGTCTGCGGAATCGCTCCTTCATTGTTCAATGTCTAATTATATCCCAAGCATTAAATTTGGAAAGTTTATCCATGCTGGTTTTGCATTAGCTTATCAACTTACAAAACATACACAACTGACAACACAGATAATCTACCAGTACTCACGGAAAACTTAGGAAATTGGAAGGGTCCCAAAAACCAAAACTGGAAAAAACATACTGGATAGTTACAAAATAAACGTACATTTGACATTGTAAAAAAGTATTCCCTCAATAATTGGGAGTTACTCTAGATTGATAGCTCACCCTTAAAACTACCTAGTAAGCCAGCAATTTGACTAAAAGAAAGGACCAACATTATAAAGAATAAAACATTATATATATGTTTTTTAGATTTATCACCAAGTTTTTGTACCACAATTATTTTCTTTGTTTATTCCGCTTCAGAGTATTGTGCTTTCATGTGGATTGATAACGAAGGACACGTACGAGATCAACGACCAGCTTAACATAATTTGAAGGATGTTGCTAGTGGAACCAGAGATCAAGTAAGTACATGTTTGGTCTGTGTTGAAATCCTCATAAATGTTAAATAAAGTTTATGTAAATAATTTTAACAATCTCTGATAAATATTGCAGATTCTTATATTATGTACTCTATGTTTTTCATTATACTGTAGTAGCAAAATAAAAACATCTGTTGATTGTATTGTTAACCATTCTTTCATCTGTATACTAAAAGTGTAATGTTGGGTTGTGAGTGTACAACAGTAATAATTTATATTAACAATAACAAGTCTAATATCTTGGTTGACTTCCCAGTCTATCTCGAGGAAAGACGCAAAGAGGCACTTATCCTGTCCTGGCCATCCATGTACAGTATATAAAGCAGGACCTCCCCCAGATAGTCAGCTCGGATCACATAAACCAGCTTCCAAATTACAAACAGAACACTTCTCGTCCTATGCAAACTGGGCTCACCCATAAACATAAGATGGTATTGAGCTCACCAGCTACCCATACACGCACGATGGTATTGAACATCAGAGACAGACGATGGATGGCCCGTATCGGAAATTATACTTTGGATCGGAAAAGTATAGTTTCCATTCCAAAGAACACAGCCGGTGGTTTGAACATTCGTGTTGCTTGTAACAAAGACTGAAGCACTTTAAATCCAAACTAGCACGTATCTTGATCATCGTATTATATAACCATCTTAATTATAAACAAATAAATACACTCTAATCATACAACTTTATGAAAGGTCAACAAAAATATACGGTATTTAGTTGGACCAACACAAAGCAATTATTATACACATTTACCTTATTAAAATTGTAAAATTACATTCAAGGTAAGTCCATAATTTTATTAATTTTCTTTCTGCTAAACAATTAATCGTTTCAATAAATAATTCAAATGACAGCCATCAACAGTTTTCTAATTATTTTACCAACATTAAAATATTATTTAAATTATCATAGACCAATAGGGCTTACTATATTACATGTAATCAAAAGCAACATGCAATAGAGTATTCTTTGCAAACATAGTCTATACTAATATTAGTTATTATTTTTATTTAATTGCATGTCATTATATTTTTTGCCTCCTCATCAAGCATGTATTGTTCCGTTCCATATAAATTTCAGTTATATTTGAATCTATAGTATTTCAGTTTGGTATTCTTATTTTTTGTTATTTTTATAATGTGAAGTGATTTAGTAAATAAGTTATAAAACCCACAAACATAAATATATGTATTAATATGAACTGCTTCAGTGTAATTGGTTTTGACTGTTTTGAAGCATGTAAATAAATAAATAAATAGTAAAATTACACTTTATTATTACAAAATTAAACTAATTAATCTGCATATATTTACTATAGATGGAACTCACCAAGCTGGTCGTTTATTGCTTTAAAATTGAATTGCAACAAAACTTATTGCATTGAAAAATTAGTTTTAATTTTTAAAAATATGTTAAGTGAATGAATTCGATTTAACGAAGAAATGTGACCAAATGAAAGGCTTCAAAATATGGAAAAGGATATTTTATACCTTGCTCCAATTTAGCAATCCTGTATATAAATATATGAACCTATTTGATATATAGTGACTTAAAAATCCTTTTAAAATATATGATTATAAAATTAAGTAATTTTAATTACTCTTCTTAGCTAAAGAAAACTGGAATTTCTCGGATCGTTTAAGTTGCAAGTCAAAAATTGCAAATGTTAAAAGACCGTTTACATGACTATCTGATTTTAAATTGTGTGACTATGCGAATACCTTTTTTTAAGTCTAAACACTTTCAACAATTTGTTATTTGCAGATACCACCCACAACACCGATCCGTAGGTGAGATTTGGGTAATTTAAGCCATAATACACCGTCCTGTCAAAATGCCTCAGATCAACTTGGAGCATATGGTCGATATAGTAATTGCAAGTCAACCCTTGATCAAGGAATAATCCAAGGATTTTCGCACACCTGATCTTCCAGCTTCAACTTCCTCCAGCAATGTGTTGGCGAACATAATGGATGATCCCTCGATTGAATTGTTAAATGAAATTCAAAACATGTGATTTTGAAGAGTTTTCATTGAGATAAAAGCTACTGAAATGCTGGTCACAGTGGTTGAAATCGACAAACGCTTGCTTGCTGTTCCAGAAGCTCGGCAAAGCTTCTATATTTCGGAAACTACTTTATTTCGTTTGTTTACTAAATGTGCCTTTTCAAGACGCCAAAACGTCAGTATGCATGAGACAACATACAGAAATAACTACCGAACAGGAACTCACAGAACGGTAGTTTACGAAAACCAACCATCACAAGAAGGTATTCGTTTCCTCAACAAATTGCTAAATTCGACAAAAACACAAAAGACGCAAAATACTACTTTAAACATTTTTTTTTTTTAGGATTTCATAAATTTCATAACGTTAACGAGTTTAATACATATGATAGTGAGAATGTTCATTTAGAAGACTGACCCCGACGTTGGATGAGAGAAAATTGGCGAGTGAATTGAATGTGAAATGCTTGATATATTTGTATCTCTGAACGAGGTTGTAATATGGCGTGACTATCAAAATCGAAATATTTATAATTGACGAATTGTTCAAATGTCGCTCCAATAAAGATTGTTTTGATGACCCAAACTTGCAATTTTTATATACTTGTAGAGAAGTGTGTAAGATTGAAGAAATACAGTCTCCTTCGTAAGGTGTGCAGGGGTTTTAAAAATTATATCTTTTCATAATAATGACAAAGATATTATTATGAAATGGTTTTATTTTGATATGTATTAGTTATAGTTTTTTTTTTTTAATAGAACTCATAAAATATACGCAATACAAAACGCCAACTATGGTTCCCAACACCACAACTGTGCATCCATTCTTCAAGTTCCCAGTTTCAAAGTTGTAATAACAGTTTGTCTGACGCTAGCCCTGTTATTACTGTTTATATAATTAAATTATACAAGCAATTTAATTATTATATAGTTAATTAAATTATTACCAGTACCTTATTTAATTGTGGTTTGATGTGGTGTCAAAGCAGTTCTGTTGTTGTGCCCCACAGTTACGGTGAATGTAGAAGGAAATTTTCAGCAATGCAGTAATCAATGTTTGTGTACTTCGTATGATTGTTGTTAAGATCCAATTTTATTTCAAAAATTAGTTTTAAGAAGTTTCAAACATTGAAATGATTTTATTTTAAAAATTCTAACAGCTCTATAAGTTATTCTTAAAAACTTTAACCAAGGATCAATAAAGCTTAACAGCATATACAATTAAACAAATATTAAACTACAAATATTAAACAAAATGTAATCGTCTAGAGGAGGGGGGCGAGTGTGTAAACACACACATAGCACATAGACCAGTGTTCCCACAACTTACAACAAAATTCAGCACATTTAATAATACTACATAGTTCTAAACTATACTTCCATCACATCAATATCGAACTTAAAACAATGTTTGACATTTTTAAAATGCAGGACCATTAAAATTACAAATCGGAGGAAATCAGTTGTTACAGAAAAAGAACGCAATATTATCCACGCAATATTGTATATTATTATCCAATATATCCACTTTCCCGCCGGACGCAGCATTTATGTAACAAGTGACGAATCAATTCTGCTCAAAATTGCTAATTTACACAAATTATATCATAAACTATTACTCACTTCATAACACGAAATAAGCTTTGCAAATAGATATGACGACTATATCGTATATATAAAACAACTTTAAAACCTATTACAATTAACAGACCAATATATAATAATATATTTATTTGTAGATTTGCAACAAGTAAAATATTTAAAAAATAATTTTTTGAATTTTTTACACCGCATAAACTACCTAAGATAGTGTAAAAACACTTGAAATTGAGTTCTTGTGCCATATAGATCACGACAGATTTAATATCACTAAACTGCGGCCGAATGAGGAGGTTCCTAGGTCTAAGTAATACTTACGACGGTGTGGAATGAACAACATCTCTTGTCACATGGACATCGTATCACGTTTGATAACGCTGATATCACTAAACTGCGGCCAAATGAGGAGGTTCCTAGGTCTAAGTAACACTTACGGCGGTGTGGAAGGGACAACATCTCTTGTCACATAGACATCGTATCACGATTGAAAACGCTGATATCACTAAACTGCGGCCAAATGAGGAGGTTCCTAGGTCTAAGTAATACTTACGACGGTGTGGAATGAACAACATCTCTTGTCACATGGACATCGTATCACGTTTGATAACGCTGATATCACTAAACTGCGGCCAAATGAGGAGGTTCCTAGGTCTAAGTAATACTTACGACGGTGTGGAATGAACAACATCTCTTGTCACATGGACATCGTATCACGTTTGATAACGCTGATATCACTAAACTGTGGCCGAATGAGGAGGTTCCTAGGTCTAAGTAACACTTACGACGGTGTGGAAGGGACAACATCTCTTGTCACATGGACATCGTATCACGTTTGATAACGCTGATATCACTAAACTGTGGCCAAATGAGGAGGTTCCTAGGTCTAAGTAATACTTACGACGGTGTGGAATGAACAACATCTCTTGTCACATGGACATCGTATCACGTTTGATAACGCTGATATCACTAAACTGCGGCCAAATGAGGAGGTTCCTAGGTCTAAGTAATACTTACGACGGTGTGGAATGAACAACATCTCTTGTCACATGGACATCGTATCACGTTTGATAACGCTTATATCACTAAACTGTGGCCAAATGAGGAGGTTCCTAGGTCTAAGTAATACTTAACGACGGTGCGGAAGGGACAACCTCTCTTGTCACATGGACATCGTATCACGTTTGATAACGCTGATATCACTAAACTGCGGCCAAATGAGGAGGTTCCTAGGTCTAAGTAATACTTACGACGGTGTGGAAGGGACAACCTCTCTTGTCACATAGACATCGTATCATGATTGATTACGCTGATCACTAAAGTTGGGCTGGATAAGGAAGTTATACTTACAACGGTTTAGAGTAGGCAATATCTCTCCTCATGCACAGCACAATTGACATGTCTAATAATAAATTTATTAATTTTGGTTTAATATCTTCCAGTGTGTCGGATCTAAATAGGACAAATGAGAAAAATTTAAGTTTATCAAATTGTTTAGTTCAATTCTCTCTAGAAAATCATTAATTGCCGATAATTTAATAAATTCAGTTATTTGTTCTGCATATAGTTTCTTTCGGGTACGAGTTCTTGTTTATTGCTGTTATTATTTGGAATATCTTGTCATATAGTTGGTGGTTAATTTTTGTTTATTATATTATATTTAGTTATTGTATCATTCATTTGAATAAAATACAATACAGAACATTCTGTTATATTTACTTGGCTTGGATATAAATAATTCTTCCGTCAACTCAACTGTTTTACTCTTCTCTCGGGACAACTTCACGTCCCAGAATGCCATTTTGGCACAACTCTTGGGCCAAAACTCGCCCATTATCATGTTAAACGTTACGTAGCGCCAGATTCAAGGAGCCCCGGAATGGAGTCTATTTACGCGACGCGCAATCCATTCTTGCAGTGAATAACTATTCACCAGCGCCTATGCCATGCCATTCACAATTAAGCCTATTCAAGGCTTCCTCCTTCCCGTCACAATCGCCATGAATAGTTGAAGGGTTTAGTCATTTGCCCTCCCCCTTTCCCTCACATCACCTCAACTGATCTTTTGTCACACTATCTCTCTTCACTCTCAACTAATTAATCTATTTGATGTATCGTATAAAAGCTATTATACATGTAATTTAAGTAAAATAAAGTATACTTTCCCACTTCTACGAGCTTAACGACGTCAGGCTTATTTATAGTATAGGTTTACTAACCCCATACAGTCAGTAGTATGAATGCCGCTACACCGACCCAAGTGTGCTGTGCCGTACAGATAGTAGAGAGACTCACGTCCGTGGAGCCACTTGCTACAACATCAACATTTATGTACATTGCTATCTATTACACATATCTAGCTCCAAAGAAAATAAGGAGCTTCTATCTCACTCCCTTCCAGCTCTTAGATAGTTTCAACATTCATTCATATAGTATGTCAGTATAATGCCTTGCTTAATTTATCAAACTATACAGTTTAATCATTATTCTATTGTAATGATGTGGTCTAGTCGTTGTAGGTAAGTAGGAAATACTTCCAGAACATTTTCAAATCTTGAGTACAGGAAATGTATACAGAAGGTTTACACATTTGAAGTTTTAATTTTTGATAGTAGTTCTTAAAGAAAAACTGTGATCATAAGACCATCATTATATTTAAAACCAAAACATTCTGTCTTATTATACTATGTACATATTAAACTGTACATTATCTATATACTGATTATAAGAAATCTTATAGGCCTATAAAATAATTTTTTTTATTTGTGAGGGGTTTCAAGTTAAATCATTATACAAGCCTCTAATTGAAAAAAAAAACACTACCAATGAGATTAATTAAAAGTAAACTTGGCATGTCTGAAACTGATAGAAAACGAACAGAAATTAAGAATAAAACCTCATTTTATTGGGAAGGAAATTTACAATTTACTTCCTTGATAGCAGGTATAACATAAAAATAATCCAACAACCAAATAAGAGATAATTTACCAGGTAACACACCCAATATTGAGACCGAATCATCAATAGATATTTCAACGAAATGGAAATATCACGTTCCTAAAATCAAGAAACTAAAAAAAAAAAAAAAAAAAAAAAAAAAATCAGACAGAACCCAACAGTTTAAACCATTAAATACTTGAACAACCCTAAAATACAAACATAATAAGAATTCATCTCAAAGCTACTAATTAGTTATTTTTATTTAAAAAGTTATCACCGACTTACCTACCAATTAAAATAATCAAAATCAAGTATTTAACAACATCTAAAAAGTACGTGGATGGAGTCAGATAATACATGTAAATAGGTAACACTTTTACTAGTATTAATTAATAGATAAATACGAAAATTTAATTTGAAATAAAGCTGTGTTTTTTACACTTACCATTTGTATTTCTCCGGTAATGAAGAATCAGATTCGGTTTGGTAATCCATAAGTAAACACAACCACCAATTCCACTCACTCAGTGATCAAACACGCCAACACAAGAAATAAACAAAACAGTGAATTCAACAAAACCAATACAACTTAAAAACACTCACACTACAAACACGTGTGCTAACCAACCACAATAAACAATCTGTCAGGTCACAAAATAAAACTTGTCATTGCGTCAACAAAATAGAACAGAAATGTCATAAAAAAATAATGTGTGTTTAGGAAATTAAACGTAACGGTAAGTAAACGATAGTGATAAAAACGGAAGGAGCTGGACCACAACAATCACTACAGCTGAACTGGATGACGCGACGGCTCAGGACCGACTGACAGCGGAACCACTGACAGTTCTCCCGCCAACCGACCCCTCCCCCCGCCGCCCACACAAACAACACACTTATTACCACACTTGCTGTTAAAATCCAAATATTTATTTATATTTAGGCAACAATTTTGACAAAAAATAGTGACTATAACAAAAGTGAATGAAGCGTTGGCTAATGATAATAATATACCTACAAACCATGACTGATAGGTGTACAGAGAATATCACCCATTCTTACTAAATATATTTAAATAAGAAAAACCATTCTAAAATGAATGAATGAGAGATAAGTCTTAAGTAAACAAACATATCGGTACACTTAACAATTTATAAAATAGAATTGATGTTTAGTTTATGTTCTTTCAATAAAAGTGCAAATGCAAAATATATTTACTACTATTCTTATTCAATATTCATCAGACACATTCCTGAAATAGATGTAGTCTATATAAAAAATTTGCTTTAGTATCATGATAATAAACATGTAAGAGTTAATCGTATAGGCCTACAAGAAATTAAATGTTGATAGAGAAAATTGGAAGTTGATTGCTTCATCAAAATTCCACAAAATGTAAAAGAGAGGAAAAATTTAGAAAAAGAAGAAACAAATGGAAACTTATTACTCACTAGAAGAGTTAATATCGAAAGATATTGGAGATAACAAAAATATTTTAAATTATTGTAAATATTACCTGTATTTATTAGTTATTTTTTTCTTATTTAAATTCTTGCTATGGTTGTCAAGAACAAAATAAATATGTACAATAAAACGTGTAAATTAATCACATACTCAGGTTATTGTTTGATACTTTTAATATTTACAAGATATTTAAGGAACCTCATGACACCGTGGTAAGATTTATGGCAGTATACTCACGACAGCAATGAGTAGTGTAAAGAAAGGAGTAATCTTGTTACGAATGTTATGGTCAACTCATTGAGAAAAACTAAAATTGTTTGTTTAGTTGTTATATCAAACAAAGAAGTGTCGAACTGGTTTTTTAAAAACAACATTGAGGTACATTTACATTAAGTTGTTATTCAAACTTCCATATAATGTACACATATTTATCAAACGTTCATATCATGTACACATACATATCAAACGTTCATCTCATATACACATATTTATCAAACATTCATATCATGTACACATACATATCAAACGTTCATCTCATATACACATATTTATCAAACGTTCATCTCATGTACACATACATATCAAACGTTCATATCATATACAAATACATATCAAACGTACGTATCAAATGTACATATCAAACGTACATCTCATGTACACATACATATCAAACGTTCATATCATATACAAATACATATCAAACGTACATCTCATGTACACATACATATCAAACGTTCATATCATATACAAATACATATAAAACGCACATATCAAACGTTCATATCATGTACACATATTTATCAAACGTACATATCATGTACACATACATATCAAACGTTCATATCATATACAAATACATACCAAACGTACATATCAAACGTTCATATCATGTACACATATTTATCAAACGTACATCTCATGTACACATACATATCAAACGTTCATATCATATACAAATACATATCAAACGTACATCTCATGTACACATACATATCAAACGTTCATATCATATACAAATACATATCAAACGTACATATCAAACGTTAATATCATGTACACATATTTATCAAACGTACATATCATGTACACATACATATCAAACGTTCATATCATATACAAATACATACAAAACGTACATATCAAACGTACATATCAAACGTTCATATCATGTACATTTTTATTTATCAAACGTACATCTCATGTACACATACATATCTAACGTTCATATCATATACAAATACATATCAAACGTACGTTTCTTAGTGGGTTCGTGGTGCACTAAGAGTCTACTGAAGTAGTCGTCACAGTGTTAAATGTGGTACTGTAATGGGACTTAATGAGTTTTGGAAAATTATAATTTTTAGATTGTTTGAGAGAGCATAATTACTGATGTTCCACTTTTTAAAAGTTGGCTTGTTCACTTCTATTTTCATAAAAATTATAAACTAATAAATTAAAATTCACTATTATTATTTCCTCACAAATATTTTTTTAAATTTAAAAGTGGATCCACAAGTAACTTTTAAGTTCTTTTAATCAATGTAAAAATTTTAATTTTCCGACAAATCATTAATTTTTGTACAGCATTTTAACATAGCTCTTATATGTTAAAACACTGTCACACACATATATATAAAAGCCAAATACCACTCACTAACTCACTCACTGACTGAACACAAAATCTCAAAAACCACCGAACGGATTTACACATTTTAAAGAAAGTTAGCTTTAGTAGCGAAGAGACCCACTAAGAAAGGAGTTTTCGAAATTCCATTCCTAAGGGGTACAAACAGCCCCTCGACAGTTCCTTTTTTTCCATAAGAATAACATTGGGTTGATTTTAGTAAATTAATAACAGATGTTTAGTAAATAAATAAACATGTTTATTTTGTATATTTGACATTAACCTATTGATACATTAAGAGTTTTATTTTCAGCCGCTAAACAAAAAGAAATGAAATAAACACATTTGAAATATACTAAGTAATACCATATACTAATAAATAGATAACAACGCAAGGTGTGTGAGTGAAATTCTGTAAATAAATGTAATATTGTAACTTTACGTTATACAGATAAACTACTGTTATTTGTAGTCGAAGACACACGCCGAGGCCGAAGGCTAAGGTGTATCGAGCGCAGTGAGAGTCGGGTTGACACGCGAAGCCTATATATATAGTAAGTGTCCCCTAGTCTATATATACAATCTAAATACCACTCACTCACTGAATGACTTATCACAAAATCTCAAAAACCACCGAACGAATTTTCACGAAATGTTAAAGAAGTTAGCTTTAGTATCGAAGGGACACACTAAGAAAGGATTTTTCGAAATTTCATTCCTAAGGGGTACAAACAGCCCCTCAAAATTTCCTTTTTTTCATAAAAATAACATTGGGTTGATTTTAGTAACTTAATAACAGCTGTTTTATAAATAAACACACATGTTTATTTTATATATTTGACATTACCCTATTGATGCATTAAGAGTTTAATATTCAGCTGTTAAACAAAAAACACAAATGAAATAAACACGTTTGAAATAGGATAAATAATACTAATAATAGGTAGCAACGCAAGTAGTATGGGTAAAATACTGTAAATAATTTATTATTGTAGTTTACGTTATACAGATAATCTACTATTATTTGCAGTCAAAGTCGCATGCCGAGCTCGAGGTGTATCGAGTACAGCGAGAGTCGGGGTTGGCATGCGAAGCATGCAGGGTTGTCCCCTAGTAGGATATAAATCCAATATGGTTTTAATTTAACCTCTACAGACTAAGTTTAGTCATATCGTTTTGAATTTTAAGATTCCCTCTAGTAAACCCAGCTTACTTAGAAATGGCTATATTGACTGTGATAAGAGCTGTCCTCGAAATAAAATGAGAAATTACTACTGAAAACTAATTAATAGAAATTTTTTAGTTGATATATTCCACACAAGAACCTATTTAAACATTAAATCTACATATTACAAACATTTATTGAACCAGAACTTGTTAACTGTCATAATAAGCGAGAACGAAGTGAAGAGTGCACGATTAGGGACGGCGACCCTTAACCGAGGATTTAGCCCTACAAATTCACCAGACTGGAGCTTGATGTTCCGGAAGAACAAATGACGCTTAGCAGATAGCTTATCACAGTCGCGCTGCCGTCAGCCCCACCCCTAGCAGCTGATTGTCAGGGTAATCTTGCAGTCGGTGTTCGCACAGATGTGTCGTTATCTACCGCTATCTCAGTAGAAGGTCCACGCACTATCTTGTCAACAGTTATTGAAAAACATAAATAATAAAATAGATTTTTTTCTTTAGATACCTCACCGTTTTCTCCAAATAACACATAACAGGTGAAGCAGTTTTTTCTAAAACAACTCCTCTTATTTTTGATAAATTTTAACTGTTGTTAAAACATTTTCCATTATTGGTACTTGTGCAATAAGGTATTAATTGTTTAATATTTTTACCCTTAAGGGTATAGGAAGCCTTCAAGGTACGTTTTTCAGCCATAAGAATAACGTGGAGAGATGTTTAAATCAGTAAGAGTTCAATAATTCCTCATGCTAGTTATGTGGCGTTTGTCATTCATTTCTTGTAACGCCTCTATATCTTAGGTCGACAGAAGGGTGGGGGCGAAGTAGCTAATACGTTTTCAAGCATTGTCGGTTTCCTGTACAAAATACAACAAGCTAGTAACTGTATTGCATTTGCCGATCGTTGGGCTTCACACAAAAACTATCCATGATATGTAGTTTGGATTTTTTAAAAAGCTTGGTTCCTTTAAATTTAACAAGTTTTCTCTTACTTACAAATTAACCAACCGTTAAATAAGCTTTTAAAATTTACACCAACTAAAATAATAAACTAAACCTATATAAAAATAACTTAACACAACATTACATTTTATTTTTAAAGTCTGTTTTATAATGGAGTTAAATTATTCAATAAACTCCCTGAAGACCTCAAAGAAGAAGCAATTATAAAAAAAGTTATTAAATTATTTAGATGATAAATAATTCTATAAAACTGAAGATTTTGTAGAAGACAATCGTTAAAGGATAAATTTACCAAATTTGACATACTTCAAAATTCTGTTTATATTATCGTCTAGATATTGATATTTATTCATACATTTTATTTGACTATTATTATATAATATTACTTTTTGTATATAATTTATATTTATATACATTTTTTAATTTATTTAGTTAACTTTGCAATTGTAAAAATTGTCAAAAGCAATAAATGACTGTAATTATAACAATAAATAAAATAATTGGCATTTTAACAAAGTAACAGTTAACTCAATTTTTTAAGACGATTAAAAACGTATTCTTTGTATTTAATTATGTAAATATATGTCAATATGTGATATGAATAATGTAAAATTAAAATTTATATAATATCTATAATGTGTATAAATATTTGAAATATTACTGAATAGTAAATAGTTTAATAATTTTTTTTAGATTTTAATAGTAGTGCCTACACAGTAGTGCCCACACAGTAGTGCCCACACAGTAGTGCCTACACAGTAGTGCCCACACAGTAGTGCCCACACAGTAGTGCCCACACAGTAGTGCCCACACAGTAGTGCCCACACAGTAGTGCCCACACAGTAGTGCCCACACAGTAGTGCTGTAATATATGTTAAAATTAAAATTACCATATAGATAAATACTGCACAGTGAACTGAAACTTTTCTTATGAATTGTTTTAAAATAAGAGGTGCAAATTAAGTGGAATGTGAATTTAAATATTTGCATTTTAAGCTTTTAATTTATGCTGTGTTAATGTATACAAATTAAATATTGTAATAGTTACAGTAATCTATAACATATTGACCCATAATATATGGTCAATGATCACACTCCCCACTGTCCAAGTCATTATTTATATGAACACGATACATGCCCTTACAAACGACAATATCCAGGGAGCTCCTGGGTGCGTGTTGTACGCCCGCGTGCCACCAGTGTGGATAGCTCACCACCGTTCTACAGTACTGGTGTAACTTGTATTGTGTAATGAGCAAGTGAAGTGAGAGGACTGTTTGAACTAGAACGTTTAGCATTTTGTCTATAAATTTGTTCACAGTTTTGATCGATCGTCAAAGCTATTTTATAAGCAACATTTATAAAATTTACCAGCAGTTCAAAAATAACGGTAATTTATTGAACAATTTATTCTGTTCTCAGCAAATGTTTTTTACTATACGGCAGAAGAACAAGAAGAAATAAACTGAATTTGTACAAAATGTAATTCCTGAAGATGAAAATTCCATAGAATTTTAACATTTTCCAACTGTTTTTACATACGCAAACCATGCATGGTCCATAACCTTGAATACGCATACCCGGCAAACCTTGTGTCAAGCGTAAGCCCTTTTTCTGGGATAAGGGTTTGAGATACATTTAAAATTTCAACATCAATGTCCTATAAATTTTAAATCCTGAAAGTTGCAACTATACAATATTTTTCAAGTAATAGGCTAGACCCGTGAACTAGGTGCGCAATGGTCTGGTGTCTATCTACGAAAGACCACTCTCGGTGATGAGTTTGGATGTTGGGAGGTGAATGAGCGGCGTTTTTATAACACTGGATTAATGAGTGCATAAAAATTGCATTTCAGTATGCATTTTAAATATTGAATGCCATGCAGTTGTCAGTTGGATTAAAAATGCAGCGTTGGATTCTGAAATAATCTTAAGTGGGAAGTCATTTCTTTTCTCGCATTTAGCCTGGTGCGTTTTTTCTGATAAATAAGTTACAAAATCTTCTCCTGGAAGAGGATTAGCCCAAAAGGGTCATTACTGTTACTTAAAATAAATAAATAATTAGTAAAACTGAATTTTAGAAATATAAATGTTCAATATGCGAAAACTTTTCTATTATTTGGTTATACACTTTCGCCTATGGTAAAATAATAAAGTCTTACTTATTCAATACTCTCACCCTGAAGTGCACGGGAGCCCTAAAAGTACGTTTCTCGGTCATACGAATAACATGGAGAAATATTTAATTAATCGAAAACTAACAGCTGTTCAAATGTAAGTAGTGATTTCCAAAAAGTGTTAACAGCTGGTGGTGCGCGCCCGGGCTGCGGTATCACATCTTGTCAACAGCGAAAGACAGACACGAGTAGTGTATTAAATTCCTTTGTTTTAATACTTCTCTTTTCAAGTTATCCTTTCCACTCTCAACTTATTTACTTATCTATTTAATTTATTAATTTATACAAAAATGTTCTATTTCAATGCAGTATTACTCTTATTCCCTCTAGCCAATAGCTATTTAAGTAATACATTTGTAATAGCATACTGTGATGGAACATAAAATGATTGTATTTCAATTTGAAAATGTCTAGAGTTGCCATTGAATTATGTATGACTAAATACACTCAAACGGATAAAAACGACATCTGCACACCAACAACACGCGCTCGACAAGTAACCATTCTACTCACACCCAAAACAAATAAAAAGCATAATTTCAAATTGAAATATTAAGTTAGTATGGCAAATTAATTTGTCTTTTACCTCTCAGCCGTTGACTGAGATAGCAAAAAACTATATGAGTTATTTAGTCCACTACTAAGAAAACGAGAAATTAAGAAAACCAAACTACTGCACTACTCGTTCACAGTTTCGAGAAGGCATGTACTACCCATCCACCCTACGACAGCACGACAATCATCGATCACAGGAAAATTCCATTCCACTATAATAATATACAGAGTGCATGAATTAAATCAACTTGATTAACACACAATCTACTTGTGTGTGTTATATAGATTCGTAAGTTTTTTTTTTCTTGTTCATTCTTACATTCTTACATATGAGACGCCGACACAACGTTGTTGGTATTTTAAGGCGAATATGAATGATTATATGAGTGTAGGATGATTGTGGATGAGTGTAGTCTGGTTACTAACTGAGTTCAACTGTTCCTCAGAAAGGGCAATTTATTAATAGCCCAACAGCCAGGGCAACTAAGGGACCTACGTAGTGCTGGTCTGATTTTCAGCTAATTGACAAGCCTGATACTCAGTTATCTCCCCCACACAACATCCGCACAATGATTACCACCCAACATGGACACCCCAGACTTCTCTAGTAGTATCCACGCCGATAGCAACCACTGAGCGGACGCCATGTCGGTATTAAGAGGACCGAGCATCCAACCTATCGCCTACAATATCCCAAACACTTTGTCCCCGTGTAGCTGGGTTACACCACTGCGCCACCAGTGCCGACATGTTTTTATGGATTGATGAATACGCCTTGATAATTGGTAGTGTGAAGTATCGTGATGGGGAAATGTATTTACGAATGTATGTAGGTTTTCATGTAAAATATCCAGGAAACATTTCCATATTGAATTACATTATATTAGAGATAACATGACAGTGTTAAGAAAGTAATTAATTACTGGACTGAAAAGTAAAAAGTAAAAATAATAAAGATAACATGCTTGAAAATGAGACTTAAATAAAATATATGAATATTAAAAAAAACAAAAAAAAACAATACAAATCCACATACTGTTAATAAATGCTGTAAAATGAATGTTTTATTGGTTAATGTTACCCCTTTGTACAACATGGTTGAGGACAACCAAATAAAGGTTCTACATTATTTGTTTATACGAATTAATTTAACAAACACAACAAGTAGCTTATGTGTTAACCAAGTTGATTTATCATTAGAATTGATTTAGAACTTCCCTTCGATCGATGTACATCAGAAAGATTGCACAGTTCGAGCAGTAGAGATGACGAGCAATAAGTATTATTAATTGAAATAACAACACTGGTTTTATATAGATAACAAACTCAATTTATGAGAAATTTAATATATTTTCTATACGTATTGGTACAAAAGATGAATTTATCAATCAAAAGAATGAAATTAGAAAGAAGAATAACTAATAATTGAAAATTATTCACTTCTGTAGGTTGTCATCTGTAACAATTTATTATCTATCGTAAAACCGAAACTAGAACTATCTAACTGCAAACACTCTTCAGCAACCATTCAGCAAACATACTTTGATGGGTGGTGGCAAAGATAATTAGGAATTAAACAAGAATCGACAAGAGAGGTAATGATGGAAGTACTCGGAAATTTCTATAGAATTTTCCGAAACAATATAGAAACCCTTAGCACATTAATGGGTACATTTTGTTACAGGCAGTTTGTACAGACATATCATAACGCTCATATTTTATTGAAGAGAATCGATAGTGTTAAACATACTGAGTAGCTATTTGATTTTAGGCAACAGCTGCTGCAGTTCTGTTTCTCAAATCCTTTGGAACATGGGTTAACTTACGTCTAAATGACCGAATACATCGTTAGTAGTTACAACTGAAAACAGAGTAATTACGCTGCTGACTGTTGAGAAAAAGCAAAACAGAACGGAATTACATTGACCAGTCGTCAAAGTTAATAATAGGCCTACTATAAATTAGAATTAATAGAACTAAATTGTTAAATATATCTGCTAATATTTATAATTTTGCTATCTTTTTACGCAACAATTTATAAATGTAGTTTCTTTTAAATAATAACCTGAATGGTTAATATATATTAATTTAACTTCAAATTATAGGTCATATGTCTTCAACTGGATAAATCATAAATATATATAATAATAATAATGATAATAAAACCACAAAAAACTAGTTTACCTATATTAGGTATCTTCACCCCGTTAGGTAATCAAGATACGTTAGGTTAGTTTTTAAGTCTGCTATTGAGCGTAGGCAAAGATAACAAAGCCGTTACTAAACGAATAGTCTTTAGTTAGATTATTACTTATCATTTAGTTATCATAGTAGTATAATTTAGTCATATATTCATGGATAAACGACTGTGATCGTCAGGTGATAACAGCCAGGGTTATTTACTCTTCCTTAAACATCATATTAATGATACATTAGCACATATATTCATAGAAAAACGACTGTGATCGTCAGGTGATAACAGCCAGGGTTATTTACTCTTCCTTAAACATCATATTAATGATACATTAGCACATATATTCATAGATAAACGACTGTGATCGTCAGGTGATAACGGCCAGGGTTTTTACTCTTCCTTAAACATCATATTAATGATACATTAGCACATATATTCATAGATAAACGAATGTGATCGTCAGGTGATAACAGCCAGGGTTATTTACTCTTCCTTAAACATCATATTAATGATACATTAGCACATATATTCATGGATAAACGACTGTGATCGTCAGGTGATAACAGCCAGGGTTATCTACTCTTCCTTAAACATCATATTAATGATACATTAGCACATATATTCATAGATAAACGACTGTGATCGTCAGGTGATAACAGCCAGGGTTATCTACTCTTCCTTAAACATCATATTAATGATACATTAGCACATATATTCATAGATAAACGACTGTGATCGTCAGGTGATAGCAGCCAGGGTTATTTACTCTTCCTTAAACATCATATTAATGATACATTAGCACATATATTCATAGATAAACGACTGTGATCGTCAGGTGATAGCAGCCAGGGTTATCTACTCTTCCTTAAACATCATATTAATGATACATTAGCACATATATTCATGGATAAACGACTGTGATCGTCCGGTGATAACAGCCAGGGTTATCTACTCTTCCTTAAACATCACATTAATGATACATTAGCATATATATTCATAGATAAACGACTGTGATCGTCAGGTGATAACAGCCAGGGTTATTTACTCTTCCTTAAACATCATATTAATGATACATTAGCACATATATTCATGGATAAACGACTGTGATCGTCCGGTGATAACAACCAGGGTTATCTACTCTTCCTTAAACATCATATTAATGATACATTAGCACATATATTCATGGATAAACGACTGTGATCGTCAGGTGATAACAGCCAGGGTTATCTACTCTTCCTTAAACATCATATTAATGATACATTAACACATATATTCATGGATAAACGACTGTGATCGTCAGGTGATAACAGCCAGGGTTATCTACTCTTCCTTAAACATCATATTAATGATACATTAGCACATATATTCATGGATAAACGACTGTGATCGTCAGGTGATAACAGCCAGGGTTATCTACTTTTCCTTAAACATCATATTAATGATACATTAGCACATATATTCATAGATAAACGACTGTGATCGTCAGGTGATAACAGCCAGGGTTACCTACTCTTCCTTAAACATCATATTAATGATACATTAGCACATATATTCATGGATAAACGACTGTGATCGTCAGGTGATAACAGACAGGGTTATCTACTCTTCCTTAAACATCATATTAATGATACATTAGCACATATATTCATGGATAAACGACTGTCATCGTCAGGTGATAACAGCCAGGGTTATCTACTCTTCCTTAAACATCATATTAATGATACATTAGCACATATATTCATGGATAAACGACTGTGATCGTCAGGTGATAACAGCCAGGGTTATCTACTTTTCCTTAAACATCATATTAATGATACATTAGCACATATATTCATAGATAAACGACTGTGATCGTCAGGTGATAACAGCCAGGGTTACCTACTCTTCCTTAAACATCATATTAATGATACATTAGCACATATATTCATAGATAAACGACTGTGATCGTCAGGTGATAACAGACAGGGTTATCTACTCTTCCTTAAACATCATATTAATGATACATTAGCACATATATTCATGGATAAACGACTGTCATCGTCAGGTGATAACAGCCAGGGTTATCTACTCTTCCTTAAACATCATATTAATGATACATTAGCACATATATTCATGGATAAACGACTGTGATCGTCAGGTGATAACAGCCAGGGCTATCTACTCTTCCTTTAAAAAATCATATTAATGATACATTAGCACATATATTCATGGATAAACGACTGCGATCGTCAGGAGATAACAGCCAGGGTTACTCTTCCTTTAAAAAAAATCATATTAATGATACATTAGCACATATATTCATGGATAAACGACTGTGATCGTCAGGTGATAACAGCCAGGGTTATCTACTTTTCCTTAAACATCATATTAATGATACATTAGCACATATATTCATAGATAAACGACTGTGATCGTCAGGTGATAACAGCCAGGGTTACCTACTCTTCCTTAAACATCATATTAATGATACATTAGCACATATATTCATGGATAAACGACTGCGATCGTCAGGTGATAACATACAGGGTTATCTACTCTTCCTTAAACATCATATTAATGATACATTAGCACATATATTCATAGACAAGCGACTGTCATCGTCAGGTGATAACAGCCAGGGTTATCTACTCTTCCTTAAACATCATATTAATGATACATTAGCACATATATTCATGGATAAACGACTGTGATCGTCAGGTGATAACAGCCAGGTTTATCTACTCTTCCTTAAACATCATATTAATGATACATTAGCACATATATTTATTTATTTTAATACTCAACCGCCCGGATATTTTCCATCTAGTTTGTGCCCCAAAAACTGAAAAGCTTAAAAGTGCCTAAAGTGAGTTGGGCATCGTTAAAAAAATATTCCTCTCGTAAACCCTATTAAAACTTTAGGGGTGTACGAGTCAATATGCGAGCCAATATAAAATGTTTAGTATTGTCTTAACAATACCCAAGAGATGGTGATAATATCCTGAATGGCACTATTCCTTAGAGTTTAGAATATCTATTGTCTTAATTTCCCCCATACCTAACTGAACCTGACACAGGGAAGAAAGAAATTTCATAAACTTATATTTGATTACTTTAATTGGCGTTTACTAAAATTGTTTTGTGCACCAAAATATAAGTATACTTAAAACATTATTAAATATTTTTATTGTTATCATTATAATATTGTGAGTTTTCACAGGTGTATGATTTGGTATAATAATTTGACAATTTAAGTGTAATATGAGTGTTTGGTTCCTTTAACTATTAAAATATCTTTTCCAGTAAGAATTAAGAACAAGACAATCGTAATTCATTTATAAAAATGATATGTAGGCCAAAACACATGTAGGCTTCTTTGAAACTTGTAGTGCCACTCCTAGCCCTCTTCCCTGGCCCATTGTCCCCTATGTCAATGATTTAATTTTCAATATTAAATTTTTTTTAAATATTCCAAAATTTTTATTAGAGGAAGGGCACCCACATAGTATATTGACATTATGTTAAAGTCAAAGTATTGATGAGATTTAGTACTGGGAGATGAATATTTAAAATTTTTACCTTCTTGGGATTTTAAAGTCAATTTGAAACATTTTCTGATTTTCGGGTAAAATGAGGTTCATATTTCAATTTTTCGGAAATCTAAAGGTTTAAAAGGATTTTCAAGAAGAATACTTTTAATATGATGGCCAACTGACCTTGAGCGTATTTTCAAAATTTTTTGTTTTTTGGGAGGTGTGGGGTAGTCTACACACTGGATGGATAAAATGGGGGGAGGGGGTTAGAATAAATTGGACTATATTATCATTAATCTGTTGGTTTTGGACATAATCGATATACAGCTATGTAGAGCGAACATAAACAAAACATAATAATAATAACCAGGACCGACTTTGTCTTTTTTAAGATCAACTCTCAAAATCAAATCTGTGAACGTGTACTCTATTAGTCAACTGAGTTTCCCCGTCATTTGACCCAGTGGCCGAGGACGAGGAAGAAGAGCGACTGCCGGTGATGTCTGATCTGCGGTGGTAGCAGCCATTGTGCCAGCCAACTAGATAAGAAAGGGGTGGCAGACGAAGTGTGGGGGCGGAGGGTGCGTTCTTGAATCATCACAATAGCTCTATTCAATGCTTAATCTCGTCCCGATCCTGACTGTATTGTCCCCGATATAGAAAAGCTTTTGGAACGCTAGACATCATCAATAGCGGCGCGGCACAGTGTTACAATACAATCGCGATAATGTAGCGCCGGGAAGGGGATTCTCTCTCAATAAACACCGTGACTCTTTCACATCCACCCGATGGAATTATTAGAGTCACTTGGTTTCGGTAGACCACCATCGGCCTTCTTCCACAGGTTTAATTCTCGGCCCATCCTTACTTTTTTAAAAGGAAAATAAATTAAAAATTTTCAAGTAACAATTAATTTTGTAATTTTACTCTCTTATAAGGCTTTTTCTAGAAAAGTCATTGTTTTTATTGTACATCATCATGGTTACAAAGAACACACTTATTGACGCCATTACCGACATTTCACCTTTTCAGGGGGACGGCCCACGTGGAGTTGAACTAAAATCTTTAATGTAAGCCTAGGTCGAGTTTGGTATCAAATCAAATGTCTATTCAATAAAAATTAATTGCCGCAACCCGGACTTCAAAAGGTCAATCCTTTCCAAAGGAGAGGTAATTTGAATTTCAAAGTAACTGATTTGAACGATAATATTTTTCCACTATTTAACGATTTTAAGTAAATTATTATGATTAAAATTATACTTTATGGAACACAATGTCTAAAAAAATTAAATTATCAAAGTGTCTATGGATAAAATAATGTTGTGAAAGCGTAGAAAATGGAAACGCTTTCACAACAAAGCGACATGTTGTGGATCGAGGCGATATGACGAGATCCACAAATGGGACTATAGCAGAGTGCCTCCGTGAGGCCGCAGGCCGAGTCCCACAACGGAGCCTGTGAACGCGGAAGACCTCCGAAACGAAATATCATTAATAACCTACAAGGTAGAGCAACAATAAACGATCCTAAAGATCCTCTGGGAGATATGGATGATACCTCTTCAGTTTGCAAAATTCAACTGAGCGCAGCTCCTGAATTTTATTATTTAAAACAAGCCACGTCCGAACGAACTTTTTCTGGTTCCAAGAATTTTTAAATTTATTTAGGGGTTTTCGACCACGAGAAATCGATTGGCACCGGTCTCAACCCTAGAAAAATTATCATTTATGCCACAGAGACTCCTAGACTTCCCGTCAGTCACGACGAGGCTGCGCAGTAGACTGTAACGTCACATGGACGAAATCAGCTGATTTGTTTATTCCATTAAATACTGGTAACTAAATGTACCAATTGCATAGAGGCACTCAACTAAACAGTAAGCTAGTTATGTAGCACTTATCAGCTGGATTTGTAATTACGGAAATTAAAACGGTATTTTTGTGTTCATTATTGCCATTTAGCAATATGACGTAATGGAAGATGCGCGCAATACCTACCGTCTTCTTTACTAGTATTATCTAAAACAAGCCACGTCCGGACGAAATTTTTTTGCTCCAAAGAATTTTATAGGGTTTTCGGCCTCGAGAAATCGATTGGCAATGGTCTCAATCCTGAGAAAATTCTTATTTATGCCCCAGAGGCTCCTATACTTCCGGTCTATCATGACGAGGCCGCGCGGTAGACTGTGACGTCACATGGCTGAAATCAGCTGATTTGTTTAATATATTAAATACTGGTTACTAAATTGCATAGAAGCATTCAGTTAAATAGTAAGCAAATTATGTATCACTTATCAGCTGGAATTGTAATAACGGGAATTATTACAGTACTAGCTGTACCCGCCCGCTTCGCCGGTCATAATATTGAGTTTGATTTAGAACTTAATAGCTGAAAGAATTCTAGCATTTTTACTTCTTCTACCAATATTAGACTTTTTAGGAGGCGTGTCATAAAAAGTAAACTGCAAAACAAATAATTATTTTTTTTTCACGTTTCACCACATGTTTTAATTACCGAGGAAAAAAGGTTAACACCAAATACAGATCACCTGATCAAGTAAAAGTAGTGTGTGCTACACTCTCAAGGTGAAATGTAGAACTACAATAAATCAAAACATAATTTATACAGTACTGTTGTTGTGAGAACTTCAATCTGCTTATGGCATGTGAAACTACATTAAACCACACAGTCATATGTTTTTTGTAAACAATTCAGATTCTCCATTTGAATAACATGGGATCTATAGGAGCCCGCGGGGCGGGACCCTGTGGACGGATCTGCATCAAACTTCACAGAAACCATCTCGGGAGTATACAGGACAACGTCCTAAAGTTTCATGGCGATCGGTTGGATGGTTTGGCAGCGCATAAACTTCAAACATATATACAAACATCCTCTTTTATAAATATAGATTTTTGTGTTCATTTTTGCCATTTAGCACATGTGACGGTAGGCATCATGGGAGATGCGTTGATACCTACCATCATCTTTTCTAGGTACCGTAGTTTTAGTGTGTGTTGCTATAGTTACTTCGCAGTATAATGTTATTTATTGTGCATTTTGTAAAAAACGTTTGACAAAAACCCAAAATTAAGTACTGTAGTGTTAAACTAATAGACTACACTCAAGTGCGGTATCAATTACAGGCATTCTTCTTTTACTTTCTAATATTCCATCAGATTTTAGAAAAGACTATGTTTATAAGCTCCTCTGTCTCTAAAGCCAACATTCATGGTCATACTGCTTAAGAATCCTGGCGAGGCCATAGGCCGACCTTCCTCACGAGGCTACATGCCGATATCCACAAATGGGACTGTAGCAGAATGCCTCGGTGAGGCTGTAAGCCGAACTTTCATTCACGAAGCCGAAAGCCAAGTTCCATGAAGGGGCCTGTAACAGAGCGTATTGGTTGGACGATAGAGCCGTCTTCATCGTACGTGGTTGGATGATAGAGCCGTTTTCATCATACGTGGTTGGACGACAGAACCGTATTCATCGTACGTGGTTGGATGATATAGCCGTCTTCATCGTACGTGGTTGGATGATAGAGCCGTCTTAATCGTACGTGGTTGGATGATACTCGTCATCGTCGTACGTGGTTAGATGGGAAAGTAGTCATCGTTGAACGTGGTTGAAGGGGAGAACCATCTTCGCTGGATGTTTTCATAATTATTTTTAATTATATGATAATAATCTTTCAACAATTAAATGCAAAATAGCGAAGGAAATTTGCTAACAGGGGTTGAAATTTTCGTAAATACTCCACTTCTTGTAGTAGACTCCCTAAAACACAGTTCATCCCTAGTTGGCGGAATCTTTTATATACTCCAAGTTACTAAAGACAAAATTACATAACATTTACTGTTTGAGTAGTTATGAATATTTGAATATTATGTTGTTTTGACAATATGCAGGTATTATTTTTATTATTTCATGGAACCAGTTAAAAGTATATTCTTTTCCTTTTTGTAACATTAAAACTGTCTTGTCTCATTGCACGCTGCCATAATTGTGTACTAGATTTACAATTTTGTGGCATATAATGAAATTCAATCAGACATTTGACGTTAGTTTAATTTAAGATATTAATTTACTAATATTTATGAAATACTAATGGTTATTCATGAATAATTGTTCTACTAATAAACTACATTCTAATTTGTTACGTCGAGGAGGTCGATCCATAATTCCTCGTTTTCAAATGTAACACAACTTGTATTATTGGAACTTACGAGAGTAATTGATTGTAATTTTATTGTTAACTTATTACTTTCTCCTATACGCGTTAGCATAGAGAAAGTATTGTTATCATCCAAAACAAATTTTTTACAAGTTGGTCTAAAATCCATTTTAGGGTCCCCTGAATACAAAAAGTGTTTTTTTGAAAAAAAAAACCACTTTTAGTGTTTGTCCGTATGTGTGTCTGTCTGTGTTTATGTGCAGTTGGCTGGAGACCAAACGGATAGATAACATTTTATGAAATTTGATATGTAGGTGTATTTAGTCAATATATCAAGACCATTTTTTAATTTTTGAAATTTTAGTTTTTTTAAAATTTTTATGTGGAATAAAACATTCAAAAATGGAATTTTCTCGAAAAAAGCACTAATAATTTGAATTAAATTTTCAGAAAATATGTGAATTAAAATTTAAAATATTTTAGTGAAATTCCCATGTATTTAACTTGACTAGCTTTTTAGCTAAGACAAAAAAACATATTTGGGAATCAAACTGGTAATTTTCAAAGTTTTATTTTTTAGTGTTTAATATGGGGAAAAGTTTGTGCCAGTTCTTTGGAACCATTTATTTTTACAACGGAATTACTTTTAATTTATGTCAGCATCCATAAAAGCAAACATAAAACTTATTTTTCTTCAGATATTGCATTATTAATTTTTCAACGAAAGATAAGCACTCACTGTAGGAGTGATAGATGGGGGATTTGGTATATGAAGAAGCTTCATTATGTGTCCATGTTGAGTTGAAAAGGGCCAATTTGGTGGACAGTCCAGTCCCTGTCAATTATGATCTTCCCAAGCCTTTTCATAGCGCGGGCCAATAATCACAAAACTTGTGCGGATTCCTCTGTGTGGGAAAGGTCCAATCAGACAGCAGAGGTCCTACCTCTTGGAGCCTTGTCGATGGTACTTATTGGTTTTTATTTCACTCCGCTGTGCTAATAATCGTAATAAGCAATTTACTGTACTTTTCACAATTTAGGCACCAGTGCTTTGTTACACACGATGTGCATTAGTGGTGGTTATCCACGTTACTGTACATGTTGTAAGGCTTAAATATGTGATGGGTATCACATGGCGTTTAGTGGAAAGTACCAATTTGTTTTTGTTTTTTTATTGAAAAACACAGCCCCGCTTGCAAACTAAATCCTATTTATTTATTTCTTTACTCGTTAGACCAACATTTTTAGTTTCTCTCGGAAACGAATCTGGGGTGTTTGAATGAAATCATGTTGGTGCGGCCACCAGCTTCGTATTTAAATAAATGGTATCATTACACTAATTAATTTAACTCACGATTAAGGTGAAATCATAGGATTTAATAGCCCATGTTTAGTATACAGATGGTTCTCAAAGGCATCGTCCTAGGATGGAAAAAAATAAATTCTAAATAAGAACTGTGATTAGTTGAGTAGTCTATCTGCGTGCTTATATTGTCTAATTGTCAACAACTATATACTATCTTATCCACGAATCACTTGGAATCCTAGTTGAGCAAGTATAATAAAATAATAAATAATTACATAAAAGCAATTCAATATATTTCCTTATTGTCCAGCTGTGCTAAACGGCAGGTACTCCACATTCAGTGATCTCATTGAGCTCTGGTCACGGAGTGCAAAACTTTAATTACTTTGTATTATTACTTATTGTGCTCACATTCATAAGACCAGTGTCTTTCATGGTGTAAGGAAAATTGGTAAAATATAATTAGGTTAATATAATAAATACCAGTGAAAATTGATACTGCTAAGAGAAAAGGTGAACAGTCAAGTTAAAACACGCCATTTACAGTTTTAACGAGTCACACAGTTGACAGCGTCCCTTCATCACCTCTGCAGGAGTCGCAGAGAAGAAATAAACATAGGTCGCATCCAATAGTGTACTAAATGTGTGTCAAATTAGTGTGTAGAGTATTTTATGGTACCATCCAGTTTACCATGGGGATGTCAGGGCTAGCACCGTATCATTCCTCCCTTTATTCTCTTAAGACATTTTAAATAAAACAGACTTATATAAACAATATTTACAGCCGTGTTTCCCAATGTGAAAATGTGCAGATTCCTTCCTCTTGAAACACGTGAGCGTTAAAGTGCGTTGTGGTTAGGTTTGGTACTTCAGAACTAAGTTGTTTGTTTATTCCAACAGCTGATTAATGAAAGTATTATTAACAATAATTATCAAATATTTCTCAGAGCCCATGGGGCTGTGCCCTGATGGAATTTCAAAACAAATATACGCCTATGTGTTAACCAGAGACCCTAATAATGTCCATGCAAAATTTCAGATGAATGGTCCAGTAGTTTTTGCGTGATTGAGTAAATGACACACAAAGACACCATTAGATTTTTATATAACAATAAGATTGGAAGTTGCCGAAACTAACAAATATGTAATTAACTAACTGTAAGTTCTTAGAAAACAACTAATTTGAATGTTTACTTAATATAAATTAAATTTAACTGGTGCGTAAATTTGTATATGATATACAATCAAGCGAGCAAATCAAACACCTTGTACTGTAGTCCCAGTGCTAAATTACAGTTCAACGGAAAACATGAGGACTTAATTAACAAACGTGAACCGATATAGGTATAAATAACCTTGTCATGTACGAGCGCACGTGGGGCTGTTGTTCACCAGACTGGTTGGTATAGGCGTTTGGATGGCAGGAGTCTGGTCAGTGGATGTCTGCTTCACACAACCACGTGGTTCGGATTCCTAGGCAATTTGCCTTGTGACCGTGCCTGGTGATGGCTTTAATAAGAAGAACTCAGTCTCAGTATATAACACGAATATTATATTTAAGTATCCAAAACTCCTCGCTTATCCTTGCAGCTGCCCTTCAAGTTTAAATCTCAAGATACAACTATGCAATATGTCAGTACAATGTGCAACATACATGTAACAGGTAATAATAATAAATTAATTTGTGATAGTCTTAAATCAGCTGACTAGTAGAAAATAAAGTTTATGTAAACATATGATTTAAGACTATATCAAATTACTGTATTATTATCAATTGTCATATTTGTATTGCACATTGTACTAGCGAGTTGCAATGTACACACTGTCATATAAATGATACTTTCTTAGATATTTGGAATCATATTTTTAATAACGTTATATCACTGGATTTTATTATAAAAGTGAAAAAAAAAATAATATCATATTCTTTATATGTAATTTTTAATATAATTATTGAGCTTCGAGTTATTTAGGGTTAAATATTTTAAGTGGCCGTAATTTAGCAAAATATTGACAGAGGGAAACCAATCATTTTTCTAATGCTATAAGAGATCACACAAAATTCCAGCTTAATTTGTTCTTCAAATTAAACTTAAAAGTAAATAAAATAATAATAATAAATAAAAAATAGGAAAATGGCAGCTGTAAAGATAACCGAGGTGGCTTGGACACTTTAAATATGGTATTTGTGATCGTAAATGAACCAGAAACAATAACCAAGAGAGCCCCTGTATAAGTTACTTTCTGAGACAACTGCGTCAGTTAATTAGCCAGTTGGTTGAGACAACTGCGTCAGTTAATTAGCCAGTTGGTATGATTACGTGAGATCTAATCGTAGGTCACCTCCCCTATATAAGTTACTTTCTATGACAACTGCGTCAGTTAATTAGCCAGTTGGTATGATTACGTGAGATCTAATCGTAGGTCACCTCCCCTGTATAAGTTACTTTCTGAGACAACTGCGTCAGTTAATTAGACAGTTGGTATGATTACGTGAGATCTAATCGTAGGTCATCTCCCCTGTATAAGTTACTTTCTGAGACAACTGCGTCAGTTAATTAGCCAGTTGGTATAATTACGTGAGATCTAATCGTAGGTCACCTCCCCTGTATAAGTTACTTTCTGAGACAACTGCGTCAGTTAATTAGACAGTTGGTATGATTACGTGAGATCTAATCGTAGGTCATCTCCCCTGTATAAGTTACTTTCTGAGACAACTGCGTCAGTTAATTAGCCAGTTGGTATGATTACGTGAGATCTAATCGTAGGTCACCTCCCCTAATTAGCCAGTTGGTATGATTACGTGAGATCTAATCGTAGGTTACCTCCACTCATATTTCGCTCATTCGAAGTGAACATTTTTAATTATTTTAATTCAATAGATTAAAAATAAAATGTTAATACATTTTTTATTTTGGTTTCATTTCTAGAGAAGAAGTTGTTTGATGGAAAGATCAATATATCTACTTCAGGAACGTCTTTCATATTTCGAAGTGTGCTCTCCAAGGCAGTTTTCAACTACAGGTTGAAGTGTTTCAGTGACACTGCACAAACTTACTACATCATGTTTGTTACACATAACAAAGTGGTGTTAGTAATTTCAATTGTTGAGTCTTCTTTTAGGAGTTCATGCTTTTTACGTTACAACTAGACTTATACATATGGAGGCGTATAATAAATGTACGCGTGACCTTTGTTTATAAGTGTACTAACCATGTTCCAAAACTAAGACTGTCCCATGGAGTAACAAGTTGTGATGTTGGTGAGTGAATCGCAGCCTAACCTTTATCGTAAGTATAAATACAAAGTCAAACTTAGCATTATTTATTAAGAACGTTATCATTTACACAATTAAAACGTTGTCTACAAATGAGCTATCTAGAATTATTTGCCCGATTGCATTATTAGAATTTATTTTTATTCAATTTAAATAATTCGAGCTTGAATCAAACTAACATATATATTTTTCTTTGGGGGGGGGGGGGGTTTCAACGTCTTTAGGTAGCACGTATCTCGATACGAACCCGTTATGAGCGGTGAAGTTAATCCCCGCTAAGGTAAGGTAAGACGCCGCGACACCGACACGTTCAAAGTTTATAATGAACCGACCGAGACAATGTCCAAAGCCGGCTTAATAACCCCACAAAGATATTATATCTTGGCATTGTCTTGGACCACTTCCTAAATCTTGCGTTTAATTAGAGTCACCCTCGAGACCCCGCCTTAGCTTGTAACTAACGATCGCTTGCCCTTTACACACACGCTGGACCTTAGACTAAACAAACTTAAATGTTTTTGAACCCACGGGGATATTTGATACTCGTAAAGTTATCTAACGTCATAAACAGCCTAACTTATGTAATAACAAAGGCTACATTCATTTGCAATCCATCATTGAAGTTGATTCATATTGTTTGCCTGCGTGATGGCCTAGTGACTAAGGCTTTGGATTTAAGTTCCAATGTTTGAATCCACCCAACGGTGAGTGCAACACTTGTTTAATAAATATCGTGCACAGGCCTGCAGGTTTTGTAAATAAGCGAGTAATTATATAAACTGTGTTGGAACATTAGTAATGGAGAAAATAGCAATAAACAGAGCCGAAATATTCGTGTTGTATTCCACCGTATAAGTATTCCTTACATTCTGGAACTGACTTTTTAAAGATATCACTATGTCATTGAAAGAAATAGGCCTATGTCACTATAAACCCCACAAATTAATATGTCTGTCGTCAGTTTAGGTCTTTAATTCTATATTTGGTTATCACTCAGACCTTAGACCTTACTTGTACTTAGAACTCAAACTTGACGTACATTTACTTTAAATTCATGCTTAATCACGCAAATCAGACTTAAGACCTTAGAAAACTATCTAAGACAACGGAAATCCGTAACTTTATCTGTCATTGTTCAAATATTTTAACTTTAAGTCGTATTTAAAGTTAAAAAGTTAAAGTTAAAAGTTTTAAAACAGGAAACATGTTAAAACTTAGTGTTTTAGCAACTATTTCTTCAGACTACCTTTCCAATTTCATTCCTGGTGTATAAATAAACAGCTTTAGCACATATGATCGTTTGAAAGACCTATCACCCATTCCAAATACATGACATCAACACTTTCCGCAGTTAGATCCTGACTAATGAAAACGACACAATGTGACCACAATAGCAGTAGCTGTGACTGAAAGACAGGCTCGTTTGATATGTAGATTAGCGTTCGGGCCAGGCCTCTGCATACCTAATCCGCGGACAAGGGAATAACATTTTGTAAAGGCAGGGGGTGAAGATGGGGGGTTGGAGGGGTAGAATGAGCGAATCGAAACTCATTCTCTTCCTTCTATTCAGTCAGTCTTTTGTTTTGTCACTATCGATAGAACTACTTCTTGTTCTTTTATCGTGTTCCATTGTGCGGGCATTACCGCTCGGATGACGGGATTCCCTCATTTCCCTGCGCGCCATTACCCCCTTCCCCGGTCTTGACCGCCGCGCCGTTGGTAACGACCACTCCAGCGCTGTCTTCAACTCCAATGAGCGCTCGCAATTACGACTGCCCACTACTCCGCGACTCGATCCAATTTACCTCCTCAACATTTACTGGTCCGGATATATTTTCACTGCCGTAATAAGTTCACCTTGTGTTTTCCAGATTGTTCTCCGACTCTTGACTGAGCCCTGTTCCAATTATTATTGCGGCAGCCACATGCTTGACTTTAACTTGAGCAATAATTTTTATTTTAACCGTGGTAAAGCAAAAATAATGGAGATGAGGTGGTTCACTTCAATTCATATCGAAATCGGATTTTATTTCCAGTTCACGTACGATTTTATCCCACATTTCCCGCACTTTTGTTTGGTGTTTGTAATCTAATAAACCAGTATGTACTTAAATATATTATAAATATTGATGTTTATTAACTATTTTTAACATAATTTTAAACGTAAAACCTAAATTCCGTATAAGTAGATCTGGTCTAGCGAGTATGATAACGTGGTTTACCGAAATACACTACCGTTACATAGAACTATATATTTAGGAATACTCCATCACTTTGTAGGTCTACATATATACATTCTTGGTATTATGTGACAACTCACTTGAGGTACCGTAAACTAGAGGTGGCCAACTTGGACCATACCGGATTCTACAGTAACCCAGTTAGCTGGGTTATTTGTTTCCGGTAACTCTTTTTATGTAAAACCGAAAGGATACAACAAATCTTATAGCAATTTTGAATGAGTTCTAAATAATGCAAATTCACCCTCAAAATATCTATAACGCAATCATCAAATTTTATTATGCCTACATTGTACACAATGGATAAGGAGGTGGGTGTAATATAAAAATAAACCGATTACAGTTTATATAGATAATTTTCCTGGTTACGGTGTTTATCCAAGCGATGAATCCATTTACTTCGGTCTGGTAATAATAAGTAAATAATGTGGTAAATATAACACCGGCAAATTGATATTATAAAACCAAAATATGTTCTTAAAAACGAAATTAGATATACAGACGAGTGTAGGCCTACTTACGCATAAAAGAAGTAGCTTGATGAACAAGAGCAAGATAACGAACCTTCGATAGTAACATAAAACTAATAACCCTAAAGAGGTAATTCTGCACTACTATATAATCAACTTCAAATTTTTTTTCATATTTTTATCAGTCCTCACATAGTTAGAAAAATGCAAATCAAGTGTCGGAAAGCCGTTGTTCACGTTGCAAAGCGATAAGAAGGTTTAAAGTTTGCGCGCTATCACTGACATTTCGGAGACATCGCATCGCGGCAATTATGGTTAGGTTAGGTTATTATATTGTAGAATGAATCTGTAATAACGTATTTTCACTGTCGTAAACAGCTATTCAGTCAGCAGAATTTGTAAAAATATATTCTACAATAGGCCATGATAACCTAATCTAACAACCGGTAATAACGTATTTTCACTGTCGTAAACAGCTATTCAGTCAGCAGAATTTGTAAAAATATATTCTACAATAGGCCATGATAACCTAATCTAACCATAACCGCGGCGCTATGTATATGGGTGCCAAAGTCCACGCGCTATCACTGATATTTTGAAGACATCGCGCTGCGGCAGTTATGGTTAGTTTAGGCTATTATATTGTAGAATGAACCAGTAATAACGTATTTTCACTGTCGTAAACAGCTTTTCAGTCAGCAGAATTTGTAAAAACATATTCTACAATAGACCATGATAACCTAACCTAACCATAACTGCCGCGGCGCTATTTCTATGGGCGGCCTCGGTGTATACTAATGTATCACTAATGATACTAACTCTACGTTTACGACACCTAATTTTAACTAAATATTGATATTTAGCATCACAAAAATGTATTACCAAAGTATGAAAATATTTTAAGTTGACTAAGTAATAGTGTAGAATTGCCTCCAAAGACTCGTCAGCTGTGGAAGTAGACCTTCAGACAGAACCTATCGGTGGTAAAACCATTTTATTAGAGCACCACTGTATGTCTCGGCCACGCCTTACGTACGTACGGTCTCAGGTGAGGGGGTTATGTTGTTAAAAAAAAGGTTCACTATAAAAGATGTTTACCTAATGTCGGCGCAGTTATATGTACCCGAGTCTGAAGGTTGTTTACCAAAAAACTGAGAGGCCTATGAAGAATCAAATCACACCTCTGTTTTCCTAGTTTGAGTGTACGTTATGACGTAATCATTTCAAGTTTTTTAAATAAGTTTTAATAATTTTTATCTTAGTTAAGAACAAAAAAGTACCGGAATTTTAACTAGTTTTCACTGTGTATCATCTACAGAGTTATTTCTAATAAACCTTTGAATCGCATATATATTTTTTAATACTTGATTGACTATAAGTTTCATAAATTTTAGAATTTTAACTTATCAATAAAACATTTCTTATTAATTTCCTGAAACAACGTTTTCTTAGCTTCTAGAGGTCGTAAAATTAATTACTTGGTCACGTTGTAGTCCTTGTGACATGTAACATTATGATACATTCCTTTTAAATGCTTAAGTAAATGCTATTATTTTAAATTTAAATCACCTAAAATGTTCAGAAGCTAAGATTACGTTATTTCAAGAAATTGATTAGATAATTTTTTCTTGGAAATTTAATATTCTGACATCTATAAAACTTAAAGAAAACACTCCTATCAAACACGTCTTAAAATATAAATTTGATACACTTACGGGTTCTTCAGTAATGAAAGTGTTACGTTGATGCACAGTAAAAACTAGTTATAATTCCGGTACTTTTTTACCAACTAGGATAAACATTATAAAAACAAAAAATATAATTGTAAAATGCATATTTCATAACTAAAAATTAAAGGAGGAAAACAATTGTGTGATCGATTTTTTATAGGAATCCTAGTTAACATCGTTTAAACTCGGGTTCATATAGTTTCTGCACCGACAGCAGGGCCTACTATTTTTATAATCTTTTGAAAGGAAACATAATGCAACACATTGTGCAAATTGGCAGTAATTGATTTTATGTAAGATCTTGACACGTATCAATATTATGTACAACTAAACGGAAAGACGCCTTTTTTATTCTCGCAATGGAAAAAGAATGACGAAACCTTTTACTAAGGTTAATTAAGGAGTTAATTAAAGGCGCAGAACACGGAGAATCTGTGCAGGATATTATATTATATAATTGTCATTACGTATTTAATAATATTAGTAGGCTTAAGAATGTAAATGTTGTATGTATTGTACAAAATAATTAGGACTATCTACAATCAAACATAAAAATTGGTCCGATGCTTCATATCTGAGTTCTGGTATAATGAATGCATTCCCTTTGGTTCTAATTTGTTTTTTATAATTTTTAAATATAACTATGAATATAAGTATATCTGTTTTCATGGAAAATCTTTGCAATACACGTTCAAAAACGTGATTAATTGATGATCGAAATACAGTTTATTAGACATTTTTAATCCTATGTTTGACGCTTCAACGAGGTATTGGTTGTACGCTAGCATTAGACAAAATTGGTCGAAACGTCACCTCTCCGCCAGTCACTCTTTCGTTATCCGGGTACTGTATGGCCAATAAGAAAATCTAAAGAAAGTGTCTAATTTTGAAACAGATCAGGCTCTTTATAGTTATTTTCACATTGTTGATCGAAATTCCGTTTAATTTTCATTGCTACCATCAAGCCTTTCCGCACTTACTACAGTATAAACAGCTGTTGAACATACTGAATTCTTAGTAACATCAAGACTGCCTGAAAAAAACACGAAGACTGTATAAATAATAAAACAATAAATAAATAAAAAATACAGTCAAACAAAATGGAAACTCAGAAATAGTTTTACCTACAACAGAAAATCTGTTCTGTGATTTATTGGAGACTAATGAAGAACATGGACTGTCAGGCTAGGTTAAACATTATCAGAGATACATGTACCAAACAACCATGTACTGTACTAGTTTAGGAGATTAATAAAGATAAATAATTCGTGTAACAAGAACCAGTATCTACCATCTGAAAGTGGAGTGTTACACAGAGATATGCTATGAAGTAGTAGAAGGCATACAGTAGATAACCTTCATCCAATAAAAATTACCAGTGGATGGCTCAGTAGGAAACTAGGCGGAAAATAACTTTGATCGGAAACCCCAAAAGGCCAGCACAATAAAAATAAAATTTATGTCTGTTTTCGACAGGGGAGCAACCTGCGCACCAACTAAATAAATAATAGTTTATACAAAACCAAGTAAACATTTTCTTATATAAACATAAAGTTCTAAAAATCCTTCGTTTATGTAATATATATTTTATTTTTTTCACTAAATACAGTAATTTATATCTGTCACGGAATCTCGAGACTTGATAAGGTGTAGTCTTTGCTAAATGGGCTAATTTGGGTTTAGTTAGGTGAAGTGAGAACAATTGGGTGCTATTGGACAACATATGTTGTTAGGTTATGTTGAGTATATGGAATTAGGATAAAGTTAGGTTATATTTGGTTTTAGGTAAGTGAAGTGTTTGCTAGGGTCGAACAAATATTTTGATTACAAAACCAATCACATATTCATGATCAGCATAAAAAACACACCTTTTAGATCCTGACAAATGTTGTTGAAGGAAAACAACGATGTTAAAAAAAGTATGTTTATACAATATTAGTTGGTAAACGCGTTTTCCGATTTTCCGGTAGCTACTGAGTTTTTAGCTACTGAAAACAATCTCCCCTATAAATACTCATTTTCATTACTCATCAAATCAAAGTTCCAGAAAGTGCATAATTACCGAAATTAACAATAATTACAACTTACGGGAGTATAATTATGAGTAGAGACATATATTGAGATTATGATAGGTATGACTTAGTTTAAAAAATATTAATAATTGTTAAGAATATTATATCTTCAAGTGGACGAAAATATCTTGAAAATAATAATTTGAATATATCCCTAATTGAATCCACAAGCTGATTTTGGGTTTGGCTATAGTGTAAAATAACATTATATACAACAGAAATATATATATAAATTAAAAATTGATAACTATTACATACCTATTAAGGGCGTGAAAAAGATTACATCACATTCTACTGAACGAACAAAACAGCTTATCTTCGATCGTCACACAGACAAGCACTGACACGAAATAATCATTGAGAATTACAACTAGAGAATTGGTAAATCAGCTGATTACATCGACTACGCATGAAAAAAACCATAGATTCCAAAACCATATGTATGATCATTGTTTACAACTGTATATACACTTTGTACATTATGATCACTACTGTTACGGTTTTCAAGTACGAAATAAAATCATAGTATAAAAATAAAATCTTTTTAAATTATCTTATTCCAGCCATGCCGAGCAGACTAGAGGGTTAGATAAACTGATAAAACAATAATGATCGTAGTTGAACCGGGATTATCACATCCTGAACAGGCCTCAGCTGACTGTTAACTGAAGCGATAATCTAGATCTATATACAGGGTGTCCCGTAAGTAACCAGCCAAACTTCTGGAGGTCATTCTTAGGGTTAAAACAAACAAAAAATTTCATGTGTACAAATCGTCTATCTCGCTCCATTATCCGGCTATCTGTCTGGATGTGTTTTTAACTAAAAACTTAATATCTCAAAAGTTATTTAAGATAAACCCATGAAAATTGGTATGAATGTTGATCTTTACAGTATCCATGTACTATTTAAATTTCATTTTTTTACAACAATCCTTTTCAAAATGGCGGCCATTTTAAATGTTTAAAGCCAAATATCTTAATAACCTTAAATTTTACTAAAAAATTGTGTGTTACAAAAATGTTTAAAAATTTATTTCTATAAATAATTATATAAAAAGTTTGAAGATTGAACAACTATTAACTGAGAAATTACAATTTTTATCAAATAAAAATATGCTTGATATTAATAAAATTGAAAACTTTGGTTTTCAAATTTGATAAAAATTGTAATTTCTCAGTTAATAGTTGTTCAATCTTCAAACTTTTTATATAATTATTTATAGAAATAAATTTTTTAACTTTTTTGTAACTTACAAGTTTTTGGTAAAATTTAAGGTTATTAAGATATTTGGATTTAAAAGTTTTAAATGGCCGCCATTTTTAAAACGATAGTTGTAAAAATATGAAATTTAAATAGTACATGGATACTGTAAAGATCAACATTAATACCAATTTTCATGGTTTTATCTTAAATAACTTTTGAGATATTAAGTTTTTAGTAAAAAACACATACAGACAGATAGCCGGATAATGGAGCGAGATAGACGATTTGTACACATGAAATTTTTTGTTTGTTTTAACCCAAAGAATGACCTCCAGAAGTTTGGCTGGTTACTTACGGGACACCCTGTATATACAGGATGTCCAAAAAGTCCAGGACCGGTTAAATATTTTTGAAAATGTTTAATATAAAAGTAAAACAATTGGCACCAAGTTACTGGACATATAAAAACCTATTCTTATACATAATTCAGTGACCCGCTACCTCTTCAGGGTGACGGCCTGCTAGGAGTCGGAAGAAAATCTTAAATGTAAGCATAGGTAGATATGCATACCATTTCAAAGGTCTTAATTAGTAGAACATCATGGCGAAATCTCAAAAGGATAATCCTAAACAAAATTGCGGCACTCAAAAGTTTCAATACTGCTGTTATGTGCATATTCAAGAATGACTTAATTGTATTGTAACCATATCAGATGAAGCAACAAAACTTCATACATAATTACCTTATATAAACACCTACTTTAAGATGTATTCAGTGTTCTGATATTCTTCTATGGGACCGTCTACAAGGGGCCAGTAAAAATTTTACATGTAAGCAAAGGTTGATATGCACATCATTTAACCTATGCTTACATTTAAGATTTTCTTCTGACTCCTAGAGGGTCATCTCCCTAAGGAGGAAGTGGGTCACTGAATTATGTTTTAGAATAGGTTTTATGTCCAGTACTTGGTACCAATTGTTTTAGCTCTATGTTAAACATTTTCAAAAATATTTAACCCGTCCTGGACATTTTAGACACACTGTATGTATAGATGTAATGTACTCACTCATCATGAAATTCCCAGAATCACTGAACTGATTTTGATGAAATTGTTAGCTTTTATATCAGAGAGAACCACTAAGAAAGCATTTCTTGAAATTCCATTTGTAAGGGAGAGAAATGGAATTTCAACGTTTCCTTTTTTTCCCATAAGAGTAGTATTGGCATAAATTTAATAATTTATTTCAAACAGCTGATCAATAAACATGACACAAAAGCTTTGTTAGTTTGTTTTTCACTGTGAAATGCGTGAGGTTATTTCTACTGATTCTGACATGATTGCACTAATTTGAACCCCTGCAAGTAGACTTGTAGAGGTTTGTAGACCATAAAACTTTGTTATCTAGGAGAACAGTAACAGGCTATCTTTTATATAGGTGTGATTGTCTAGAGAGAACCATGTGCAAATAAGTTTTAAAGAGGGAAGGGTAAGCAAGTATAGAGAACTAACCCGTAGCGAAGCAAGGGCTGCCAGCTAATTTTTTAGGTAATATCTTTTTAAACATTACACATTCATTTTGTACACTTTTAACTTTCCTTTAGCCCATAAGTGACTATTTCAGATAAATATATATATGTATCATTTCCCAGTTTTTATATACATAAAAATTTTTATTTATTTACAAATCATGTATATAAATATATGATGTATTTATTATTATAATAAAAAATTTTTAGTTGTATTATAATTTTATTATATTATAAACTATAGATAGAAAATGATACATTGAATAATAAACTTATATGGGTTTGGTTTTTATTTCTACATAGACCTACTTGTTTCTAAATAAATATAAGTATAATTTGTTAGTTTTAAGGTAATATTGACAGTTGCTTTAATCGATCAGTGTTTGCATCTGTTTTATATAGTTGAAAGATTGTTTTCAAAAATACTGTATTTAAAACTGTCTGTTGGTTTATTATTCATGAACAACTCTAAATGTATTTTAGTTGTACTGAAACACAATTGCAGTAAAACATATTTGCTTATTTACCGATTGTTATTATATACTAGCACAGTACCTGTTCTTCGTACGGGATTTACGTTGATTTATATTGTGCTTATTGTATTCAGTAATACAAAACATGTACCTACTGGCCATCTGTATAATGTAAAAGTGCGTTGTGGTCATGGTACCTCTGGGAAAGAAGATGGTAGGTATCACACGCATCTCCTATGACGTCACATGGGTGAAATAGCAACAACAAACACAAAAATACTGTTCTAATTCCTGTAGTTTAAAAGTACAGCTGATAAGTGATAAATAACTTGCCTTCTATTTAGCTGAATGCTTCCATGCGATTGGTAGATTTTAGTTACCAGTATTTTCTTGGAATAATCAAACCAGGTGATTTCACCCATGTGACGTCACAGTCTACTGCCAGCTTTCTCGTGATACCTACCGTCTTTTCTAGTTACCGTGGTTGTGGTTAAGTTTAGTTCGATATTTACTTCAGAACTATGTAAGTTGTTTATTTATTGCAACAGCTGATTAATGAAACTATTATAAACAATTGTCAATTTGGTATTGCCATAGGGGTTGCATTGGTAATTCTTAGAACCCCTGGGTTAGTTTACTGATGAAATTTCTAAATATAGATAGGCTTATGTGTTAACCAGAGACCCTAAGAATGTCCATGCAAAATTTCAGATGAATGGGTTCAGTATTTTTTGCGTGATTAAGTAAAACACACACAGACACCATTACATTTTTATATAATAGTAAGATTATCTGTAGAATATTAGAACAATTTACAAATTAATATATTGGTAAACTAAATAAATTATTTTCTTCTTATAAGGAGTGGCCCTTTTATTTTAATAATTGTTGATATCAAAATAAAGGTAAATAAAATGTTTAAATACGAGATATCAAATTGAAGTGTTACAAGTTTGTAACCTTACTCATCGGCATTAGCCATTAAAAAAGCATGGTTTCAACGTGGCTGCCATGTTAATTGTTCTCGAAATCTACCGTCATAACTTAAAAGTTTTAATTTAAAGATAGTTAATTGTGTGTGTAAATAGCATATTTTTATAACTTTACTTTAATGTCTTTTTATACATGGTGAAATTAGGAGTATTTTAATGCACTTTGAAGTGGTGCCATGTGTTAGTCAGTTGTCCAAAGGTTCCTATACAACAGGTTGCCTCATTCTCATATGGTCTTTATAAGCTGAGTGGTGACGTCAAAAAGAGACCTCCAACCACAGAGTAAGTGCATTACTCACTCTGTGCTTCCAACACAGTGTGCTGGCTGAACAATTAACTTTTTTCATTATGGAGAGGCCAATCTTCTTATCCTTACTCTGTCCATTCCTCATAGACTATTGATCTGTGCGAAGAACTTATTCAGACAGAGTAAAGGGGCGAACCAGTACAATGTGAATATTACTGATAAATCTACCAGTCTAGGACGGATTCAAACTAGTGTTATCTCTAACCCAAGCTCAAAGTCCTGACGCCTTAGACTGCTCTATTTGTAAAACTACATACTAAAAACCATTAATGTATGGTTTTCAAGATTATTTTCAAATTATTAAAATTCTGGTATTTTAATATTAATTTAAAGCAGCAAATTATCTTTTTTCATGTGTTACTGAGTTATACTTAATCAGTAACTATTAATAATATCAATATTAAAATCAGCCATAGTTATATGAATTCACACCATATCCAAAATTAAACAATTCAGACTGAAGTGTCATCGAGAATACGAATATCAGATGTTTTACATTGTTGTAGTATGTTTTGTTTACAGCAATCAAGGTAGAAAAAATACAGCTGCTGCTGCCCAATGACGCAAGTGCTACCTGCATGATACATATGTATACTTGTATAAGGCAATCTCTTGTTTAGGAACCTTGAATTTGTCCCAGATCTAGCTGTGAATAAGGCACCAAACAAATTTAATTGTTTGGTGCCTTATTCAAGTTTCACCAGCTCAAAACAAGTTAACATTTTAAACACTTACCACATGTCAATTTAATTTCAATTCATTTGATAACTTAACATAAAACTTATATTTTAACAGTTTAAAAGATTTAGTTAAGTGAAATTAAATCTCAATTGAAATCTTGACTGTCCCAAAAATTATATATACTGTAACATTTTAATTTATATGTTGAGAGAGACAGTTGTTGTGTCCAACATTGCCGAATAATTCATAATGCTTGAAGAATTGTTTTCTAAATACAGTTTTGTTAATTTGAACAGTTTCTTAGACTTGTCAATCTATGCCATACAGATATCAGCGAGGTATATCACAGCTTGGGCGAAACGTCAGATGATACTGGTACATAGCACCTTGACGTGGTTTACCAGAAAATCTAAATTCTGTACCCTCTCACCCACCCATACACCACCTCTTTTTAATATTTTCCTTTATTGCTATAATGGTATAGTTTTTAGTATTGAATTTACTGCTAGCAGCAATGTTGCCTCCTGCATATAAACATTTACAATGCTTTGCAGTCTCAACAAGGTTAAGATCCACAACAAGGAAGATTTCTCTGGCAAGGCTGTAAAATACTACACTCATTTTGTTCCATGCTTCAAGTTTTAATGCCCTATTGACATTTGAGAGATCACATAACCACTGATTGTGTCAGTAACGTGAGAAAAAAGTGGACCAAAAATTAAAGGCTTTGGGAATAAAATTTCCAGTCGGACTACTGAAAAAAAAAAAACAACCAATTCCAGAGACAATGGAAAAGCCAGACCCTAGAACATGGAAGGGCAGGAAGAGTCTCAACTAAAACATATTGCACTGATTGTGAGTAAAAAATTGATATTCCATAACGCTGATGCACATGTCAAATATGACATACTTATTGTTATATGTTTAATCCTGGAGTAAAATTTGTAGTACTGCCATAGGTGAGGTCTTAGATACGCACCATTTTAAGTCCGGGACTTTTAAAATGTTGTTAATTTGTGACACAACAAGTGACAAGATTTAATTTTGAGCTTATAAATCATCTATCAGCAAGCCCAGTTTTGTACTCTTGGCAAGAACAAATATAAAAGAAAAGTTGCTCTTTTTGTAAATGTAAGAGGCAAGTGAAACTCCAAGCTTTATTTAGGTCCTGGACTTGATTAAAACACTGACTCAAAAAGGTATTTTACAAAACCCAGAGTCTAAAACCAATTTAATTCTAGAATACCTAAATCCCAAACTCGGAAGTCGGTTCGCCAAAGTTCTTGCATTTATTATATACGAACTAACAATAGTATATAATCAATAGTTCTTCTTAAGCATACACAATGTAACCTTTATATAAAGCCTTCAACAGTTTAAATCTGCTGCCCAACATACACACAAGTCCTACGGTATTAATCACATCGTACGTAAGGCACTTTAAAAAATATACTACGGATTGTGAATAGTTTTTTAATCACTAAACAAATTAATTAAAATATAAAATTATGTTTAATTCAGACCTAAGGGTGACAACAGGTGGTAAATGTTTTCCATAATATTATTTTTTTTGGGAGCAGCAAGAAAGACACAGCCACTTGACTCCTTACAAATATGGTGCACAAATGAAGGTAAGATTAGACAAATCAGCAAAAGGAACTTGCCTATCAAACTGCACTTGCAAAGGCAGCTTGATATATGATTATAACTTCCTATTAGAACCACATAAAAAAATGTATGAGAAACTACTTTGTGATCGTAAGAAATATTCATCTAAAAGAATGTTGTTCTACTACTCATAAAACATGCACAGCACAGTAAAGGAGCATACATAAATCGATTGTTCTCTGCAATCAAGTAGAATATAAAATAAATACAGCATAAATCATTATGCTAAAGTTACTTATGTACATAAAATAAATATACTTCTGAACTTCTCAGTTTATTAGATTTCTGTTTTACTGTATTTTGAGCATTCTTATTATTCTTTTTAATTACTTTGTTTTCATACAAATACAGTTTATATCTCTATCATAGGAACGAATAAATTTATATTATTTGTACATTCTAACAATAACTATTCATACAAAGTTTCATATCTGTTTCAGAATCAGAATCTCTTTATTAACATGAACATCGAGAACAGGTTATGCGTCAGAATATACATATGATACATGATAGTCATTTATGGTTGAGTATTAGTGTGTCTGGTTTATCTTTTCGGTGAATCCTTGTAGGTACTGTGTAGATAGGATGTTCTGACAACCACGAATCGAGTTTCCTCTTAAGTGCATTCCCTGTTAGTTGTTTGAAGGGAGCTGGTTGTAGCTGTTTATGTTAATGCAATTCCTCCCTCATTTCTTGACCAGTTTAAACGGTTGGGATGTCAAACAATTTTCACTGTTCATAGTTGTGCAATTAAAGTACGTTTTTCGACCATAAGAACAACATGGAGAGATTTAAATGAATCAACAAGTTACAGATATTGAAATGTAAATAATGATGTCCATATAATTTTAACAGCTGTTAAACAATGGTGTTTGTAATATTGATGAGGTAGGATCTATTATAATGTTAAACCAGAGAAAGTTATAAAGCATGGTTTTATTCACATCTGACTGTAGGGCTCCGTCCCATTGAAGGTTTCAATGGTAATCTAATGCAGTTATTTTATTTATTTAATTAACCTTCAGCTATTAAACAATACCAAATGAAATGAATACGTTTGAAAAAAGCTAAGTAATACCATGGAGTGTTTATACTAAGAAATAGGTAGGAACACCAGTACTGTGAGGAAGATACTGTAAATAATTGTAATATTGTGATAACAGTTTTCCTACTAGTATTTGTAGTCCAGAGTCAAAAGGCCAAGGCATCACAAGTGCAGAGAGTGATGGAGAAGGCATGCAAAGTGTGCAGGGGTGTCCCTTAAAGGAATTAAAAACAGAAAAATTATTCTTGGTTGATAGCTCAGAATTTAGGTTCCTCTGAGTTGAGAGTTTTGAACTGACTTATTGTTTTGCCGACTTTTATTAGGCGCTTGAAGTAAAAAGAAAATGATTAACTTTTAGTATATATATTTCACTACTATTGTTTTTAACAAACAAAATAATATTAGCTGCTATTTAAATAATGAAATTATAAAATATATAATCCACACATCTCCCCATCTTTAAAAGTGTGTTAGGCTTTTATGAGCGCTCTTTGGTTTCTGCCAATAACTCCTCCATTAGGCATTTTTACAAGGTACCGGCAAGGAGCTGTATCGTTTATTCTGTACGTCTAAAAACCTCGAATAATAGTCTCCAACAGAGAGATACCAGTTGCCGTTCACCTTAAAATAGTCCATACCCAACATTTGCCAAGGTCTTTCAGGAAGTTTGGACGTTATCAGTGGTTAGCTACGATGTTCTATGCAGGCTCAACACTTAGTACTCATTTATATTTGGCCACCAAACAGTATCTTTGGCTCTCCACAAAGACTTCTTCTGTCCTCTATGGCCCTCATGAATCTTCTCAAGTATTCATTTTGCAGTTTGTGCGGTATTACAACTCTATGCCTATACATTAATACGTCTTTATTGACACATAGACCATTGCTGTATTGTTTGTATTTAACACTTACATCAGGCCGTCCATTGGTTATCTACAGCTTAACTTATTTCTTAATCATTTGACTGTGTTTTTACATTGTCTAAGTTTCTATCAGACACATTAGGTTGGCTAACTAAATTTATTGACATTTCTAGATCTTCCGTTACTTTTTGTTCTGAGCTGATTCTCCTCACAGGACATCTTGAGTATCCGGTGTGAAGAAATTTTCCTGGAACATACTCCAGAGAAATTTGGAATCTCATTCTTATAGTCTTTGGATTATAAGAGTCAATTTACTCAAAGGTTTGTTGCCTAATAGTGCTAAAAGCGGTTTGTGGTCGATTTGAACTATCACATTTTCTCCTTAAATATAATCTTGAAATCTTTCACAAGCCCAAACGATACCGAAAGCTTCTTCTTCTATATTTGAATATCTCCTTTCAGAATCACTTAAACTATGTGAAACATACTGCATAGGTTTCCATACACAACAGGAGACATCTTGTTCTAGAACGACTCCCAACCCAGCAAGTGATGTATCAGCTGCTATTCTCATATTTCTGTTAGTCTCGAAAAATCTTTCATGACTGGATATTTCATTAAGATTGACTTAATTGTCTGAAAGCTGACCTCTTGATTTGCATCCCAAAGCACAAGCTCTATCTCTCCTAAGAAGATCTCTGATTGGTTTACTCACAGAAGCTGAGGAAAGAATTTGGTAAATTAGTTTGTCATTCCCAATAGACGTCTAACTTCAGACACATTCTTCAGAGCCTCAAGCTTAAGGATGGCTTCAATTTTATCCTCATCAGAACTAATACATTTGTTTGACATCACGTGACCTAGAAATTTAACTCTGTTAAAAATAAATATTTTGAATCATTTAATGTTACTCCATTTGCCGTTAAGCGATTCAAAACTGCTTCTAATCGTTGATTGTGTTCCTCTAAGGTTTTAATGTACTGGGTATCCCAAAACTCTCTGCAACTTTTCATTAAAGATTGTTCCTTAGGTTAAGACAAACACATTTCACAACATAAACACGGGTTTAAAGTGACTAGTTTTACTGTATGTGTGTTTTTAACAAATTAATTTATAACTCAAGAACTATTTAAGAAACTTCAAATATATGTGTAGCTAAACAGGTAAAACAAGAAAGTAAAATATCATTACTGTAACTAAATTAATTTCAAAATGGCGGCCTTTTAAAATCTTTAATGTCAAATTTCATGAAAACTGTTATAGCTATAAAAAAGTTACGTAAAAAATGCAAATCAAGAGGACAGATCAAACAACATCTTATTTACCAAAATCGAATAATAAATAACCCAGGTGTTACAATTTTTGTAAATCAATGTAATTTCCATAATGCAACAATACATACCTGAAACATAGTTTAACAGCAAATAAGAGACGCTGCGCATCATTAATCAGCTGTATATTTGCAACGCATTGTTGATAGAAGGAAAAGTAATCTTTTAATTTTATTATTTATTTGCCAGGGCAGGGCCTGATTTTATTTTTATTATTACTTTTTGACAATGCGCTCTTGCAGGATCAACCATTTGGTGATGCCACTTGGTTCAGAAAAACCTGCAGGATCAAGAGACATCACCAAAAGGTAATAATACAAAGAAAAGTAAGCATTAGCTGTCAAAAATTTGTTTTAAAACAGTAGTATTGTTTTTTTAATTAAACAGCTAATCCATATATATTATAATTTCTAAAGTACTTTTTTTTGTCGGTACGCCATAACTTCCTTAATTCTTCACCAATTTTCATAAATGAGGTGTCATTTTAAAGCTTTTTTTACCCACTACTTGATGAAAATATACAAATCCCTCATTTTCCAATAGTTTTTTGGAAAAACGACCTATTATATCATTCTGCAAGTAATTTAAACTTGAAATGTTTATTTACATTATTCGATCAGCTGTAACATGTGAATTAAATAAATCAAAACAAACAAATATTTATTTTTAGTCTTAGAACTTAGGCTTAAGCCTAAGTATTTATTTCTCAAATCCGATTGATTTGTTTTTGCTACATTTACGACGACATTCTGCAAGTAATTTAAACTTGAAATGTTTATTTACATTATTCGATCAGCTGTAACATGTGAATTAAATAAATCAAAACAAACAGCTGTAACATGTGAATTAAATAAATCAAAACAAACAAATATTTATTTCTCAAATCCGATTGATTTGTTTTTGCTACATCTACGACGACGAACAATACTTAGTCCAAACTCAAAGGTAAGTAGCACATAGATTCTTTAGCTTTTATATTATTTCTTTATTTACTAGATAGCCTTCATTTTGACAAACCTACCAACCATTCTATGTTTATTTAAGAATTCCATCTTCAATAATAACCTATTCTTTTCTTTATTACAGGTTTCAATGTCACAATTGTACAATCTCAAAAAATTACTTTCCATTTGACCTGGCCACAATTATTGCTTTACATTTCCTTTTGGGTCTCAGCTACAAATGATATCAAGTGCAATAGGACATTGCCGAGGCAGACCACCACGGAGAGGAAGGGCACAACCCCTAACCCGTGACTGGGCTAACAGAAGGAGATATGCTGGAGAAAGTGAAGAGCAACGTCAAGAACGACTTGAAAGGGATAGACTGGCACAACGGAATTGCAGGCAGAACAGGCTGCATGCACACCAACAACAGCACCTGGAGAATAACTATGTGTCAATGCCTTACTTACAACAGCTAAATATGAACGACAGATACAAAAACAGATCAAAGGCAGTCAAGGCGACAGATACAAAAACTGCCTAAAACTTCTTGTTCTGCTCGGCTTTTCCCAAAAGACTATGAAGTGCAAACTCACTCGGTTGGTGAGATGGACAAAATATGTGTTCATTGTTCAGCAAAATTGTTTGCAGGTGAGATTGATGCGGATAGAGCAACTATGTGCTGTCATAAAGGTAAGGTTAGTTTACCACCTATTCAAGTTTGTGATGAGTTAAAAGCACTCATAGAGCAAAATAATGCTGATACAAAAAACTATCTTGAAATTATTAGACAATTTAACAATGCTCTAGCCTTTGTTTGCTTCGGTCCAAGTTAGCTCTGTTCACATTTCTGGTAGAGGGCCTTTTTGTTTTAAAGTACATGGAAAAATGTATCATACGATAGGAAGTTTACAACCTCCTCCAGGAGTTGCCCCATCTTATGCTGGCCTTTTCATATTAGATTTTGACACTGCCTTACAGCATCGTACCGACAATGAAGCGAATAGGAACTGTCGCAGAGAATTAATGTCTCGCCTGCAAGCAATGCTTGATAGGCACAACCCTTATGCTAAGTTGTTCAAATATCTGAAAGACCTAGACACCTCTGCACCAGAATTAATAATACAGTTCACGACAACCAATGCCTTCCATCCTGGAAGATCAAATGCACCTGCAGTTAGTGAGGTTACTGCTGTTTTTGTCACAAATGATGGAACGCCTCCAGGTAAGGTTGACTTTGTCATGTACTCCAAAACAACTGGTGCACTTACCAAGATCTCATACTTAATCCTCACTGTGATCCGTTATGCTACACGTTGCTTTTCCAACTTGGTGATTCAGGTTGGACTACAGGTCTGCAGCATGTCTCAATTCATGCTACTGCCTCGCGGACAGCCACAACCCAGTTACAGTATTATTGTTATCGTTTGGCAGTGAGGGATTGTTTCAGTATATTGCATGCTTCAGGAAAATTATTCCATTTTTTATTACATATTGTAGACAGTTATGTAAAAGTGGAGGGTTCGAGGTTGGCATTTATCAGATCTCATCAAAAAGAGTTGCGGGCTGATACGTACAAAGGTTTAATGGACTACCTTCATGCTGATGCTCAACATAGAGGCGCGATTGCTGGAATTCCTGTAATTCTTCCATCTACTTACATTGGCAGCCCCTGCAATATGCTTCAAAACTATCAAGACTCAATGACTATGGTTGCCCGATTTGGCAAACCAGATGTATGTGTAACAGTCACGTGTAATCCAAAATGGCCTGAAATCACCTCTCAACTTAAGCCATACGAGAAAGTTGAACATAGACCTGACTTGGTAACAAGAGTTTTTCACCTAAAATTACAAGCAATCTTTGATTATCTATTGAAAAAACATGTGTTTGGCGTAGTCATTGCCTATGTCGCGGTTGTTGAGTTTCAAAAACGGGGCCTTCCTCATTGTCACATCTTGCTTATTTTGGCTGATGCATATAAATTGCGTTCTCCAGAAGATGTAGACTCTTTGATCTGTGCTGAAATTCCCGATAAAGACACTGACCCCGGCCTTTTTAAAGTCATTCAAGAAAGTATGGTACACGGACCATGCGGTTATATCAACCAGAATAGCCCTTGCATGAAAGAGGGACCCTGTACCAAAGGTTTTCCTAAAGATTTTCAAAGTGAAACAAATATAAACGTCAATGGCTATCCAATTTATAGGAGACGTGATGACGGCATTACAATGACTGTACGATCGCTTGATATTGATAATTGATGGATTGTGCCCTACAATAGATTGCTTAGTAGGAAATACGATGCTCACATTAATGTGGAACATTGCGCTTCAATTAAATCTGTCAAATATCTTTATAAATATGTGTACAAGGGTTATGACTGTGCTGCGTTACATGTGACCTCCAATGATGAAGGGCAACAATGCATCAACTTTGACGAAATCGATAACTTCTTGAGCTGCCGATATGTGAGCCCCCCCGAGGCGATGTGGCGCATACTTGAACGGAAGCTTTTCCATCGATCTCACACCATCGAGCGACTCCCTGTCCATTTACCAGAGGGACAATTACTCTTCTTGCTGGAGCTGGAGAAGAAAATGACGTCAACTTTGAGCGTACCTCCAAACTTATGGGGGTTTTTATATTGTGTCAAACCAATATTGCTGCACGCGCATAACTTTACCACGAGATTCCTGAACACTTTGTGTGGACCAACGGCCAATGGAACGTCCGAAAGAATAAGACCAAATGCATTGGATGAATTTTCACCGTAAGTCCCTCTGATATTGAACGCTATTATCTGCGAGTACTACTTCTCCACGTTAGAGGCCCACTGTCGTTTGAGGACATTCGGACGGTAGATGGAAATCTATGCAATTCCTTTCAAGAAGCTGCAGAAAAACTCCACCTGGTGGTCAACGACGCTGAGTGGAAAGATTGTCTGCTTGAAGCTGCCGGACACCAGATGCCAACTCAATTGAGATGGCTTTTTGCAACAATCTGCATTTTCTGCTCTCCAGCTAACATACCGGAGCTCTGAGAGACTTTTAAAGACGCACTTAGCGAAGATTTCCTAATGCAACACATGCCCATACACGCTTACAACCTGACGCTGCAGCAGCTAGAAGAAATGTTTACTCAGCATGCTAGAAACTGTGAAGGTTTTCATCTGCCGATGCCAGTTGTTACCTTAGAACAAACTACAAAAACCCTCTACAACATACAAGAAGAGCAAGCAAACGGAACAACAGCTTACGGAAATCTAAATGATGAACAAAAGGCCATTACTGATGAGGTACTTCATTCAGTACGAAACAAAATTCCAAATTCTTACTTCATTGACGGTCCTGGAGGTTCTGGTAAAACCTTCGTCTACAAAACGCTATGCCATATTTTGCGCGGAGAGATCAAAGTTGTACTCCCAGTAGCGTGGACAGGAATTGCTGCACAGCTTCTACCAGATGGACAAATTCTCTCTTCAAACTACCAGTACCCATTTTAGACACGTCTGTCTCATCAATGGGCACTCACACCAAGGACGCGCAACTTCTGCGTCAAGCAGACCTCATCTGGGATGAGGTGTCCATGGTTCCGAAAGAGTCACTCGGCGTAGTTGATAGACTCCTACGAGACATAATGAATAACGACCTACCTTATGGAGGAAAAATTATTGTCTTTGGAGGCGACTTCCGACAAGTTTTGCCAGTACTTAGACACGGCGCTAGATCAGCCATTGTCGAACGTTCAGTTAAACGGTCTCCATTGTGGGCTCATGTAAAAACTCGCAAATTAACGAAAAACATGAGATAAAATGACGACCAAGTTTTCACAGAATGGTTACTAAAATTAGGGAATTGTGATTTAGAATTTGTTCCAGAGTACCCCAACCAAGCAATCGCAATTCCAAAACATTGCCACATTGACTACAACAGGCTCATTTCCAAAGTTTTTGACGTCAACGAAATCAATGAATCCAATGTCAACCAATTGTATTCATCAGCCGTATTATGTCCAAAAAATGACAATTGTACCACAATCAATGATTATGTTGTTTCAAATATGTTACCTAGAGATGAAAAAGTTTATCTAAGTTCTGATTCTGTTCTCTGCGAAGAAACGGAAAATGCTCAGGTGTATCCGTTGGAATTTTTGAATTCATTAAGCCCTTCAGGGTTGCCACCACATAAACTGATAATAAAAAAGAACGCCATCATCATGTTGATTAAAAATCTACTAAACGCTAAGCAGGGCTTAATTAATGGCGCAAGATTGGTTGTAACTCACTTGGGCAACCACACTATCACAGCAAAATTAATCGATTCTGGTCAAACTGTCGTTATACCACGCATTAACTTCTGATCCTACTGTGCCTTTCAAACTGACTCGGAGGCAATATCCCATCAAAGTTGCATTCACCATGACTATTAATAAGGCACAGAGACAGACTCTAACAAAGGCAGGATTGTTCTTGCCAGACCCTGTTTTTTCACATGGTCAATTGTATGTGGCGTTATCCAGGGTGCGCTCTTTCAGTGACATCTATATATGTGTCAAAGAAACCCTACCAACAAACAATCACCGATGACCACATAATCACATCAAACATAGTGTTTAAAGAGGTACTTTGAATTTGTAAATACGCTGTTAATTTGTAAATAACTTAACCTAACATTTATAAAATAAATTATATTAAATTTGAACTCACATATTTTATTTCTTCTTTAATCCATATTTACATTAGGTTAAATTGCACTCTAACTATGCGTTACTAACTATACTGTGTACACTTTAATTAAGAGGGATTTAAAGAGAATACAGTGCGAATGCTTCGCACGGGTCGGCTAGTAATACTATTAAAAACATGAATAACGATATAAAGGAGGAAATGAAATAAAATGAAAAATGCCTCTATTAAAGGGGTGAAGTTAGGACTGTAAAGTTCTCTCTAACACTTAACCCCAAAAACTGTGAACTGCATTTGAAACTTTTATGTCGTGGCCAATGGCAATCCAAAACAAGCTTGAATATCTTTTAATAGACCCTACATTTTACCTAACAGATTTCTCACCTCTATGTACCTTGTTTTTCCCAAAGACATTTTCCATGAATTAATAGCAGATGTGCCATTTCATATCAAACATGATATGTGGTTTCAACGTGATGGAGCTTCAGCTCATATTGGTATTGGCGTCTGAGACTACGTAAATGTTATATTTGAGCAGAGGTGGATCTGAACATTGGTCTGCTATATCCTCTGACCTCAAAACGATACACTTTATTGTGGGAGCACTTGAAAGAACTGGTACACGGACACCAGTGGAGTGAAATGGATTTGGTTTGCAGAATTGTAGAGGCTGCCGCAAGAATTCATGAGAATATGAATATTTTTGAACGAGTTCATCGCTCTGAAGTATAAGTTGGAGACTGTGCAATCTTGTTGAAGGCCGTCACTTTGAGTAACTTTTCTAAATTTGTTTTGTGGAAATATTTGCTATTCTATTTTATAAATAATTCATTGTTAATAAACAGCTGACTCATTGTTAACATGAAATGGTTACAAAACAGCTGATTAATGATGCGCAAGGTCTCTTATTTGCTGTTAAATTATGTTCTAGGTATTTATTGTTGGATTATGGAAATTACATTGATTTACAAAAATTTTCACACCTGGGTTATTTATTATTCAATTTCGGTAAATAAGATGTTGCTTGATTTGTCTCTTAATTGTGCATTTTTTCCTGAACTTTTTTATAACTATAACGGTTTTTGTGAAATTCGACACTAAAAATTTTAAAAGGCCGCCATTTTGAGATTGATGAAGTAACAGTAATGATATTTTACTTTCTTGTTTTACTTATTTAGCTACACATGTATACTAAATTTGAAGTTTCTTAAGCTATAAAATCAGACCCATGTTTATGTTGTGAAGTATGTTTGTTTTTACCTAAGGAAGAACTTTTGATGAAAAGTTTGCCCCTTGTTACCCACCCCAAATGCAACTGTACGTGTATGGGTGGGTGGGTTGGTCAATTCCACTGTACGTTTATGGGTGGGCAGGTGGGTCAATACCACCGTTTGTGTGGGTGGATGGGTCAATGCCACTGTACATGTATGGGTGGGCGGTTGGGCCAATGACATTGTACGTGTATGGGTGGGTCAATAACACTGTACGTGTATGGGTGGGTTGTTGTTGAAATACTTAGTTCAACAATGTTTTATTTAATTTTAGTGATGCTATAAAATTCTAAAAACTGAACTATGAATTGACTATTCTTGTTCTTTTATGAAAGTAGATCGTAAAAAATCACAAACGTTCTGTGACACCTTCTATATACAATAGAATCATCAAACAAAGTGAATACAACACACATGGGACAGTCTGCTAAAACAGTAGTGACCTTTATGTGTTAGAAATGTAGTAAGATGCTTGGACTTTTCCGATGGAGTTATCTGGAAATATCCGGAATGACAGTCTATTTTTTTAAAAATGTTGGATCCTTGTAGTTGCACCAAAATTTGATTTACATAAGGTAATACAGTAGATTACCAAGTCATTGTTTGTTTCCTAATAGGGGGACGTTTAATTAATTTTAAAATCTTTTATAATAATCATGTATTTTGGAGAAAAATGATCAAATTTAAGAATGAATTCAAACAAATTATTGGAGGTTTAACAGTTACGTAACGCTACTTAGAACCCCTCCCCCCACCTTCCCTGTAACGATGCATAATGCTGACGAAAACCCCCTCCCCCCTTCAGGCGTTACGTAATTTATGAACGGTCCCCAAGTTTACAACAATATACTCACTCCTCATCACAAAATCTCCAAAACTACTGAACAGATTTTGGAGGGAGAAGTTTGGGAGGAAGTTAGCTTTTGTATTATATAGATCTCCTGGGAAAGGATTTCTCAAAATTCTATTTTTAAGGGGTAGAAACAGCCCTTCACCTTTCCTTATTTCCATAATACAATAGTAACATTGCATTTATTTAATAGTTTACTTCAAAAGCTTAGCTAATCTGGTTTTCATTATGGAATATTAAAGGTAATTTCTACGAGTATTATTATTTGCATGATTGCAGTACTTTTCATTCCCATAAAGAAGACTTCAAGGTTTTTTTAGACAATAATACTTTATAATCTAGACGAATGGCAGTAGCCTGAGGTTTTATATTGATGAGATGGTTTAGAGAGCCACAGAGGTCAGGATAAGCAAGCGTAGAGAACCCCCACCTTAGCGAAACATTACTTTCGGCTAGTAATGTGTAAATCTACGATGTCAATAAGTAAAAATAAAACCATTAAAGAAACAACTGATTTGTAAGCTTTAGAATCATATAATTAATTTAGAAGATATAAACAACTGATATGTGCAGTCATGAAATACATAATTTTAAAGCATCAAAATGTTCCCATTGGCTGCTTGACTTTTTAAAATCTTCAGTCAAACTGAAAGCTCTAAGTCGAAGTTCACATTCAAATTTCCACATTTAATCTATGCAAAATTGTCTTCAATTGAAATAAAGTTTTATTGAAATCTGTTCATATATTACTCCTGAAACTCAATGAATAATAATAACCCTAGTCTGTTTGAAATATATAGATGAATATCTCATTTATCTAAACAACCACGTCTGGACGACATATTTTTTTTATGCTCCAAGGATTTTTTATTATTCTGGAGGTTTCTGACCAAGAGAAATCAATTGCCTTTGGTCTCAACCCTGGGAAAATTCTGATTTCTGCCCCAGAGGCTCCTAGACATCCCGTGTTATCAACTTTTAGCAGAAAAAACCATATGGAACCATTATCGACTTCTAGCAGAAAGTGGGGTATCAAACTATAGGTATTTATCTCCTAAATCACATTGTACAATTACACTTTGGAAAAGAAAACAATTTAGGGCTCTGCCCCTCCCCAAAAAAATATGCTGAAAAACCTAAAAATGGGTAATTTTAAACTAATACACCCAAGTGGGGTATCAAAGGTGATTACTAATATACCATCAGATTTTAGAAAAGACTATGTTTAAGGGCTCCACTGCTCCTAAAACCAAATTAATGGTCACATGGTTTAAGAATTCTGGCGAGACTGTAGTGTGATATGCCGAGATTCACAAATGGGACTGTAGCAGAGTGCCTTGTTGAGGCCGCAGGCTGTTCGGCAAAGAGGCCTGTAGCTGAGCGTCTTGGCGAGACCGTAGGCTGAACTCTCCCACGAGGCTGAGTTTCACAAAGAGGCTAAAGGTAAACGTGGAAGACCTCCGAAATGTATAATTAATACCTACAAGGTAGAGCAACAACAAACGATCCTCAAGGAGATATGGATAATACTTCTTTAGTTAGCAAAATTTAACTGAGTGAAGCTCGGTCTACCGGTGCTGATGTAAATTTTATAACACATTGAGGTATGCTAAACGGAAGTGAAGATTTCCATATGTAAACTTTAATACATTTCTCCATCTTTTTTTGTCAATAAGAATTGAATTATATCATTTAAAGAACTAAATATCACATCTGCCATTCAAATCACAAACTTAAAAAAAAAATACAGTCAAGAAAATTAAAGACCATCAGTGCAATACAATGATCTCTAACCAAATTGTCATTTCCTTGAGGAGAAAACTTATCACTAAACTAATAGACATTGAAGAACTATCACAACAATTCAAAACTTTAAGAGGAAGGATACGTGATGTATCTTAATAAATCATTTCTCTGTAAAATACCTAAAAAATAAGTAAGTAATGTGATGTACTATCATATGATGTGTGGTCTGTTGATAATAAAGGCCATGGATTGATGGAATCCATCACGCCAATTCCTCAACCTTGCTGGGTATGTGTACCCTTACAGTACCAACCAGTCCATTGATTGACACTCCAACCTCCTTACCTGCCTTCAGTCAGTGAGTGAATTAGGTTAACTATATAGTACTCTAATCAATTACCATCATGTGATATCCTCGCAACCATGATTAAGGTACATCGCAGAATAATGAGGTATTACAACAGTATCTTCTTCACCAATTATAGAATATATTGTAGCGAATCTCTGCTAATTAAATACTTCATACAATATAGCTTACCTTCTTACTGTTGGAAATCTATGAACTGAAATATTAATTTGTCATTACATCATGATACGTAATTCATATGTTAATTTAGATTTTGGGGGTCCAAGGTCAACTTTGGTAGTTTTTAATGTAGCTGGCGCTTATGTAGATTCACCTGACTCAAGACCCATCCAGATAGTACTAAATCTATACACGTTTCTGGCGATGGGTATTTGATGAAAGATATTTAGACATAAATCATTATCTATATTATGAAATAGAATTATTGAAGAAAGGTCTTCTTCATGGCAAGAGCAAGTCCTCATCACTAAGAGAGAAAAATCACAAAAAAGTTTTTTTATAAGACTACTCACAAACTATATACAAATTTAAACTGCTAAATGCATATTTGCACTCTGATATTGAATCATTTGTTTCATTAGTTGCTCAAAACGACACTTTCAATGGACAATAATTGATAAATAAAATTCTAATGAGTCAGGAAGGTGTTTTATCATACTTGGATGATGTAACTAAGAGGCAAGTAGGAGCATGATAAGCATTTATTTAATTTTCTTCTGAAAAGAAGTAATCTAACATTGAATATACATAAGTATCATTTAATAAAGAGTGAAGTATCCTTGGATTTGGAGCAACCGTAGCTAAGGTAGTGGCTTGCAAACTGCCAGTCTGGGTTAGATTCTCAATGTGACAACAACAGCTTTTGCCCAGTTCAGATGTTACGATAAGCTGGTGGTCCCCGGGGACAAGTGTTAGAGAGGGCTTCTTACCCCTAACTTCACCTGGTGAAATAAGAATTTCTATATTTAAAGGATATCAAATCAATATTAACTCCATTCCTCTTGATCCAGACATACTCAAGCCTCTTTTAGAATTTTAACAGTACATTCTCTCTATATCCTTCACTGTCTTTTGTATTTTAGAACCAACCAGGATAAATTACAGTTAAGAAGTGTAGTCCATCATTATGAGACTAGAAATAGGCATTTAATAAACCATCCACAATCCAGAAAAGTGATCAAAGTCCATTAATAACGGCTACTAAAATTATAAACAAACTGCCTGTAACAATAACAGACATATCTATTGCCAATCTATTCAAAGCTAAAATAGAAAGCTTCTTACTTAGAAACCAGTAATTCTTTATTTAAATGCAGAAAGGACTGTAATGGATTTTAATAGTTGATTCAGTGTGTGTTTTGCAATTGACGTGCCTATGCATTTTGTGAAATATCTTATAATAATTATTCTATTCTGGACAAGAAGAATAGAATAATTATTTATTTCCTTATGCCCTACGTATTGGATGACATAAGGAAAATTACTCTGTTGTGTCAAATTTGTAATGAGATCAAGCATTGATTCCAACAAACTAATAAAAGCAACTTTTCAGCACTTCAGCATTGATTTAAATGGACCTTCTTCAAAAAGCAGTACCCGATATCTTTTGTATATTATAGATGAGTACCGTATATTTTTCTCTCATTTTTGATTTGCTTATTCTTGTAGATTCATGACTTCCAGTAGAGTAAAATATTTAGACAATCTTTTCTTGATTTTTGGGATTAAGAGTTACGTCCATTCAGACAAAGGGAAGTCTTTTCTATCTGATGAATTAACACCATTAACTGGGAACCGCTACTAGTTGACCAGTCTTAACAATCCAGCTGTAAAAGGGGAAGTTGAAAGATATATTGGCATCATATGAAAAACAATTACTTAATCGCTTAAAACTAAAGGTTTAGATCTGAGTAGACGGGAAGATTTGCTACCAGATGCTCTTTATTCTATCCGATCTTGGCTTTGCAATGCAACTAAATGTACTCCACATGAAAGATTCTTTTTTCACCCTTTTTGTAGGCGATAGGTTCCATGGACGGTCCTGATGTCCACTCAATGGTTGCTATCAATGTGGACACTACTAGAGAAGTCAGTGGTGTCCATGTTGGATGGTAGTCAGGGTTCGGATGTTGTGTAGGGGAGAGAACTGAGTGTCAGACTTGTCAGTTAGCTGTAAACCAACACTACGTGGTTCGGATTACACATATAGTATGTCCCTTAGTTGCCCTGGCTGTTAGGCAATTAATAAATTTCCCTTTCTGAGGAACAGTTGAACTCAGTTAGTAATCAGACTAGACTCATATCATCATTCATATTTGCCTTAAAATATGCATAACGTTGTGTTGTTGTCTCATAAGTAAGCAAGTAAGGATTAATATATTGGAGAGATAAGACATCAGCAAACTTAGCTTAAAAGAAAAGTCTACTAACACCACAGTTTAGTAGTAAACAAATACAAAAGAATCACATCATCACAAATTTTCTGTATCACTGGCACTTTCTTCAGGTGAGAGAGACAATGAAGAACAACCAGTCTCTCTCTCTACTTACGCGAAGAAAGTGCCAGTGGTACAGAAAATATGTGATAATGTGGTTCTTTTATATTTGTTTACAACTACTGTGGTGTTAATGGACTTTGTCTTCTAAGATAAGTTTGCTGATGTCCAACCTCTCCAATATAGTGCCCTTTTACCTAACCTACAACTTAGTATCAACAGTGTGCAGCAGCTCGCCTCATGGCATCTCGCTCACATTGAGACTTAAGTATACCCATACATAACCACAAATGCTCAATGCGAGCGCTGATCCGCAATGAGAGACGCATTTCTCGACCTCGACAGTCATGGTAATATCATCGGAAAACGTACAAATTATTGTTGCGGCTTTTGTTGTTATGTCAGTAATTATAAGAAAAGAAAGAAACAATGCATAAACTTCTTTGACTTTTCATGTCTAAGATCCCAACAGAGATGTCATCTCCTTTATTAACTCACTAACAGGAACATTAACTTTTAAGGATATTTCACGCAACGAATCTTGTCTTTTCTTTTTTTATAGTACTCACTATTTTTTAATCCCATAATATGCAACAATTTTTGTAAAGTGTTTCTTTATTCATTTTTGAGAACAGAAGAGCACTGAGCACAAGCTACTGTAAGTCAGGTTTTAGCAATGCACACGGGGAAACAGTCTCCATGCAGTGAGGCGCCTTTGGGCATGTCTCTTTTACATTGAGCCCATGGATTGGGCGAGCAGCCCCGGTATCATCAAAAACCTTAAAATTTTTCACCCTTGATGATATTCAAATGGGTCATCACTACCCACTTCTTTTCACACAACATTAGAGAGTAAATATGAACCAATCGTAGATGAAGCAGAATTGTTAGAAGTAGATCTGCAATATGCTCTAATATTACAGGCTAATGGAAGAGGGGCTACGGTTTCTTTTAAATAATTAGCACCTAAAATGATATAATAAATCTTATTACAAAACTTAGAAACTTGCGAGAAAATAAATCACCTAATTCTAAGCATACAGATCTTGTTTCTACATAAGGACAAGATGAAATTTCAACATAAAAGAAGTCTATACATGACCCTATTCAAAACTTATTATAAAATGATTTTGAAGAAGACTAACAAGAATAACAACACATCTAAAACAAATATGATGTGAATTCAGTGGTAGAGAATTATATAAACTATTAATAATAATTCTGTCAATAAAAGATATAATACTGAATCAAATTACACATGTTTTTATAGTATTAATAATTGTTACTATCTGTAGTTTCACATGTCAAAATGTTGGAGTGTATTTTTATTTCCCCTTCTTTGTAATTAGAAGTTTGTTGAAAAAAGCGTTTAGTAATGAAAAGTATTTATAAAACCATTTATCAAGACAATCACAATTTAAGATTACTGCAAAATAAAATATTTGTGTATTAATCATGGCAAGTAACGCTTAATGATCCATTGGTTTTTTAATCTCAGTTATTGTTCGGTTTTGTTTTATTTTTCACTTTTTCAAGCTACAGTAAAATCCAATTATCGGAAAGGGACCAAGGAAAAAAATTTAACATTTAGCCCATCCATTTAGTATGTTTATTTTCCCCCAAGAAAATAACGTGTACACTATGAGGAGTAAAAGTGGTTGAAATAACGTGAGTCATCTGCCCTATAGCCCATCACTATAACACCAGCCGCCTGCTCTATTGTTAAAGTCCAGTTCCTGGCTGAAAATAAAAACAATACGTCTGGTCAACAATCATTATGTTTTTGCCAACAGATAAGTGAGGTGCGGTAATAATTGTGCTCGGTTCAGTAGTTCGTTTACGATTTTAATAGTTTTTTAAAGTCAGTTTATTCTCAATTATTTTTGTGTTTTTGTCAGTACATTATAAGTGTACAGTGGCAAGAAATCCACGTCAACTGATGTACTATTAATTAAATGATGGCATAACATTTACATGATAAAAGAAGATTAACGATTATTTTGTAACTAAATGATTTTTTTTACAGTTTTTAGTTATATAAAGATTATTGTTATGTATAGCAGTACCTTTTATTAAACATTTGTGCAAGAAAATGAATTTTTAATGGTAAAATAACATCTTTAAAACGAAACCTCAGATTATCGGAAATTTTCGTTATCAGAAACAGCCTCAGCTCCCTTTATTTCCGATAATGGGGGTTTTTCTTTAACTATATATTTTAAATTTTCCTCTGATAGCATTTATGTATTTTATAATGTTACTAATTGAAAAAGAAACAAAAAGAATAAGTTGATATCATAGAAGCTGCTTTTGGATGTTATAAATTATATATTAAAATATTAAAAATGATTTCATTGTTCTTTTAAATATGTACTTGCTTAAGAATTTTTAATCAAATTTCATAAAAACATGTTTGAATAACTTAGCAGTATAAAAAACTAGAAGAGCTAATACTATTATATATTGCAATTTTGATATCTCTTCCTGGTACATTTATGATAAATTTCAAGTTTCTTGCTTGCCCATGTAAAACCGAGTAATAATTTATAGACGTGGATCACTCAGTAAGTACATTACTAATACAGCTATGTATCATTTAGATAATGAATAAATATGAATCCATAACTCCAAAAGTAAAATACAGTAGAACCCCGATTAACCGAAATAAAGGGTGGAGAGTTGTTTCGGACAACCAATTTTTTGGTTTAACTGTCATATGCTAAAAATAGCCTATTAACATGGTGTATAGGAAAAATGATTTCACATACAATGTCTATACAATACAGTATTTTAATTAAGCTACAAAAATGTTATAATGGATTATAAAATACTATAAACTGAACAAATGAAGTTAATACTACATTATACTTTAAGTATTACAAAAATCAGTGACTTTTGCTTGCTTTTTTGTAAGTCCTTGGCATCGTTTTCGAGCTGCGATGTCCCACCATCTTTTAATTAGAAGGAAGTCAGTAGGTGTCGATTCACTGCATTGTTCCACAAATTTTAGGGCAACCTAAAACAATACCAAAAGTTATTGTAATTTAACTTGTTTAAACACGAATCTATTGAAATTTCTGTCTGGGCTATACAGTAGTTTGACTTACCTCTAATGCATTAAATCCGTCGTCAGGTGTCACATTGCCATTTCCGTTGTCTGCTTTGTTTTCAATTGCTTTGTCAGATGGCTGCAACACTGCCTCTAAAATATCTTGGTCGGAAAGTTCATCAGACTCATTGGCGACAACCCATTGTCCACATCACTTGTATTCATGTCTTCACTTCCAGGAATCCTATGAACCATCTCTGTCAAGTTTGCAAAACTTTCAATTTCTTCTTCGTCTAGTGCTTAATAAATCATCCTCCAGCACCTTTAAAGTGTTTCATCTTTAATGCTAGCCCACCCTCCGTACACCAATAAATCACGTGTTTCATATTAATTGCCATCAGCGTGTCATTAATCAGTTTATTTTGTGTTTCACTATCTTGTTAGACAGTTCTTAACAACAGTCCTCGATAGTGCCATTTGAATGTCTCGATCACTCCTTGATCAAGGGGCTGAATAAGGCAAGTGACATTGGGGGGAAGAAAGCTAACAAAATATCGCCTTTTTCTAACTCACTAGGATGCAAGGTCGCATTTATCAATCAATAAAATACCTTTTTTCGGCAAACCTTTTTCAGCTGAAAACTTTTCAACTTGCGGTACAAACTGTTTTAAAAACCATTCTTCAAATAACTCACTGGACATCCATGCATTTTTTTGCGCTCTATAAAACACTGGCAAGGTATTTGGGGCAATATCCTTCAGAGCTCACACTGGTTTCATTGACTTCAGATCTTGAAGCCTAAACCACAATATGATGTGATACCAGACGGGGTAACACCACATGCAACTCTAGTAAAGTATGACTGGATTGCTGTACGGCAAAAAAAAAAAAAAAAAAAAAAAAAAAAAAGCTGAAACAAAATAAAGCTAATTCAACAAACATCTCAGTAAATGAAACTTTAATTTTTCTTGACAATGCATTCTCCCCACTAGCAGCGGAAAGAGCGTCTGTCTTAATGTAAGATGATGCTGACATACAAGATGAACTAAATATCATTAATAAATCCAAGCGCAAGCAAAAAGTGTCACATTTCAGGAACAAAACACACACTAGCTACTCTGATAACAAGAGAAAACTAAATACTCCTAAAAACATATTTAAAGTTACTGAGACACATGATCTTCCTCCTAAGTATAAAATAAACACCTCAACTCCAGGAAAGACTACATATATGGCTAATATTCAACAACCTAATATTGACACAGACAAGAAGCCCAAGTTGTACATAACAGGAGACAGTCACGCCAGAGACTTTGCTGAGTTACTGACTCCACTCTTTCCTCAGTATAACGTCACATCAACCTTTTATCCTGGTGCACACCCAGTTCATGTACTTAATGAACTAGAAAAACACAAATTGCAATTTACAAATAAGGACTGTATTATACTTATAGGTGGTACGAATCGAACTGACTCCAATCACTATGATCGGGTTTATGCCAAACTGAGGTTGATTATTAATACCATCAAAGCAGAAATCATACTGACTGAACTTCCCTACATTTACCTGCAGCCATACAACGGGAGGAAGTTCTTTGAGATAGAACAGTGTAATACAGAGCTTTTGGCACTGTTAACAACTAGTTCTTCCGGTGTCAACCGCGTCAAAGGACTATTTACAATATATACAGTTCCAGACGTTTCGCCCATGCTACGATGTGGCATCCTCAGTGGTTAGGCTGAGACCCCACCACTGAGGATGCCACATCGTAGCATGGGCGAAACGTCTGGAACTGTATATATGCGTTGACTGTTGACTGGAACTGTTGATGCGGTTGACACCGGAAGAACTAGTTGTTAAGAATGACTCCAGCCGCTTAAGCTTACGAAATAGGACTTTTGGCACTGTCACTGGATTTGAATGTAAGGTTTTTGATTTTTAACCATACACTGAATTACAAGGACCACTATGTAAAAAGTAGGCTCCACCTGAATTTAACAGGAAAAACTATAGTCTGTAACTGTGTGTTTTCTTGGCTTGCAGGATCTCTTTGTGTGGAAAGTATAAATAAATTAGATAGTGTCACATTCCACCCATAATCAAACATACTAATGCCTACTTATGTGCAAAAGAACAGGGACCAGACACCCTGATTAAAGACAAAACAAAAAGGATACGAGTGGTTGAAGCAGACAAGGCCGATATGATAGTTAACTGTGGTAAACAGGAGTGCACAGCTTTTGCACATTGTATCTCGGAGGTCACCTATCATGAAAAAAATATGTCTGAAGGTGTGGCAGTTGTCTTTAAGGACTTTTTTGGTAGACCATCTCCATCTGATGTCATTCAACCATATTTAGCATATCAACAAATAAGTGAGATGTCTGGTGTCTATGGTTTGATCACTAAGGAAAGGTATTTCAAAAAAACCATCAAGATATAATTATGACAAAGCTTTTCAGAGTCTGGCTCATGATTTTAAAACCCGAAATTTTAAACGTCTTATATGCTCTCCTATGGGATGCACCAGGGACAAAATAGGACTCGACCACTTTGTGGCCAACATAATAAAATTTCAAAAATATACTAGTGGACACATTGACATTATAGTACATGTGGAGGAGTCAAATAAACAGTTGAGAAGAGGTCTGTCCCACAGCGACTTTGTGAGAATGCTGAGACAACTTTTATCTCCTGATGGTGCAGCTGCATGTCATCATGAGGAGCCCACAGAACTTCACTCCAATGATATCCAACAAACTGAGGACAACCGAGCAGACCAGCATCACCAGATTATGATCAACCAACAGCCTCAACTTAGCAGTAACAGCACCTGTGTCTTCCCCTCTTCTATTCTGACACCAGGTCCCCTCTCATATGTGGAAGCAGTAGTCCATGGTAGAGTGAATGATAGTTTCAATGAGATCATATACAATGATGATAAGATACTAACTGGTGGTTTAAATGATAGTTTTATTGATACAAAATTAATACCTATTCCTTTTTTAGAAAAAAGGACAGTAAAAAAAGTGCCTTCTTAAATTCAGACACCAATTGCAAACAAAAGTTCACCTTTCCCACTTGTGTATCTATATCAGATGAATCTATTAGTCATAGTAACATGAGTGTTGTACAGCATCGAAACCCTAAAGGAGGAGATTCTCATAGTCTTAATATATTGCAAGTTAATATTCAATGTATACACAATAAAATTTTAGAATTAGAACACTTCTGTGCTGTAGAAGATATTCATGTTATTTGTGTTTCTGAGCACTGGCTCAAGGATGACCAATCTGATATATTTATTCCATCAGGTTTTGTAAGAGCTAGTTTAGTTTGTCGTAAAATAATAAAAATGGGGGTGTAGCTATTTTTTTAAAGGGTGGAATAACATTTAATGAACTAAACTTAAATAATTTTTATGCTGAAATGGATTTTGAAATATGTGGTGTTAGAATAACAGATTTAGATTTGTATATTGTTAGTGTATATAGATCAACAAGTGGACACAAAAGTATTTTTTGATTTGTTTGAAACTGCCCTTAAAGCAATTAAAAAAAAAAAAAGTAGAGTTGTGATTTGTGGGGATTATAATGTGGATTTCATTGATAATGAGTCACAGGATACATTTGCTTTTCTAAATCTGCTGAGATTATTAAATCTAACTCATACAAATAATTTACCTACTCGCTTGAGTTCTTGTCTTGATAATGTAATTGTGAATTTCCCCACAGACTATTATCAAATTTAGAAAATTGGCGGCCTTTTTGCTGACCATGATCCTCTAGTTTTTAAATATTTAATTAATAATAAGAAGCACAAAGAAACAGCGAGTACGAAAAATGCATTTACACTAATTAGAACACAAAGTGATAAGTAGATAGATAAATTTATAGAATTACTCAAAACAGAAAAGTGTAGTGCTATTGAGGACTACCTTAATGGAATGGGTGATGTAAAAACTTTATTTGATACTTATTTTAAAAATATTGTTAATCTATGGCATTATTGTTCTCCTCTAAAAAAACCTGTGACTTGTAAAAATGTCAAAAATAAGGTAAACTGGTATACAACTCTGGTCTTAGCACTAAAAAACAAAATGTTAGGTTATTATGACATCTACAAAAATTTATCAAGGATAGGCTCTACTGATTGTAATGCAGCTTATAGGTTGTATATTCATTATAAGAAGTTGTATAGGAGTGAATTAGAGAAAGCTAAAAGAAAGGCATGTGAAGAGTTTATAGAAAATTCATCTAATAAGTGCAAGGCTGCATGGGACATAATAACGCAAGAATATACACCTTTTCGCACTAATGAAATCAGAATTGATCCTATTCTGATCCATGGGCAGATCCAGCCGGTTGTAAAGGGGGGGCTGCATACCATTCCGGGGGGTATGGAATACCCCCCTGCGCAAGGGGGGTCCGGGGGCCCCCCTGGAAAATTTTTTACATTTTTAATTCTTAAAAACGTCTATTTTATGCTATTTAAGAGCCTGAAAATGTTGTATAAAGCTAATGAATATACATATTTCATCGACATAACATAAAATTCAAGGTGTTGTAATCAAACACACACATTTAGACCTTATTTTGTTTAATAAAAAATATATGTACAGTGTAACTTTTTTCTCATTCTTAATGCTTGAAAACATCAATTTTATACTACTTAAGACCATGAGAATCACCTGAAAACATCGTATAAGCTAATGAACCTACATATTTCATCAACATAACAATAATTCAAGGTATTTTAATCAATCACGCACATTTAGAACTTATTTTTTAGTGAAAAGTATGTGTACAATTTAACATTTCGGAAAATTATTTAAATAAATATTATTTAATTCAGAAAATTCGATAGTTTTAAGAAATGTGTTAGTTTGTATCTTGCTAAAACTATTAAGAAAAATGTTTTTAGATAATAGTAAAATAGATGGCTCACTTAATTTTGCCTGAGTTATAATTTGTACTGATTTGCATAAACAAGAAATGTAACAAAACTAAGTTACAGCTTAAATAACAAAGTCCAACTTCCTTTTCTTCACTTTAGCAAACCTATCAACTACTTTGTTTGGGTCGACCTTATCCGCAATCCCTCTGTGGATGTTCAGCAGAGCTAGAGCTACAAGTCTGTCCTCTCTCATTGTTGTTCTCATTCAGTCCTTTAGTCTTCGAAGGGTTGAGAACGATCTCTCGGCAGTAGCGGTGCTAACCGGCAGGGTTGAAAAAATCTGTAGCAATTCATATACTGCAGGATACACTTCTTTATCACACTTGGTGAGAGTTTCAATGGCTGTATCAGGAATGTCTTCATTTTTGGATCTCAGTAACCATTTGTTTTGCCACAGGGCAACTTCATTGCTAAAAACAGCTGCATTAAGACATGAAATGTTCCCTACATTTTCGTAACAAATTGTAAACTTTCGTAAACAAAACCTTAGCTGATTCCTTCAGGTCTGTTGATGTCATTTTAACAACTGAAGTTGGTACCAGGATTGACAGTTCAAAAAACTTCATGATGTCATCGCGAAATCTATCTTTGATGTCTTGAAGAATCGTGTCTAGGATGGGAATGTAAATCGACGCTCTGTAGAACTTTTCAGGCTCGTCTATGTTGGGGTTGGGTCGGTTTTTTTGCTTTCGAGCGATGCGAGGCAAAGACAACTCCGTATTCAAATCTTCTGCTAAACCTGCTGCTACAAGATATACATCATGGAAAAAAACCTCACACTCTGATCTTCTCTGTTCCAAGGTAGAACAAGTGGATTTTACCGCATCACTGGCTTCCTTATGGTCAATAATCTTCTTTTGAAGCAGCCGGCTTAGTGGAAGAGTGATCGCTAATATGTCTGCAAGAGACGCTAAGGAAACTAGGAAAGTACTAGTGCTAATACAAATTGAAAGAGACAGTGCTTTGTTAGCTGTTTCGGTTTCTTTCCAAGTGCTTACAATTTCCAGGGCCTCGTGGATTTTTGAAAGGCTTGAACAGAACAGATGAACACTATCGTGGCGTTCCACCCATCTTGTTTGGCAGAGCCCTATAAGCTGTCTTCCTAGTTTTTGCTTTAACACAAAGTTCCTCTTCGGGCTTGCTGTAAAAAATGCAATAACTGTTTTTATGGTATCAACTGCATTTCTGACGTCTTGAATCATAGACGCTTTGGTCAACATCAAATTCAGAGCATGATTTAAGCAAGGACAGTGTGTTGCATTGACAGCATAACGTTGCACAGCATTCACCGCTCCCTTTACCTCAGACACCATAGTACTGCAACCATCAGAGGCTATACCCACACATTTTTCTAGGTCCAAATAATTTTTCTTCATCAATTTAAGAACAGTACTTCCTAACACTTCACCAGTCAAGGATGGTTCATTAGCATAGTTACTTGGGTCGTCTTCTTCTTGTTCTTATTCTTCTTCAATAGCTTCGGTGGTGTTTCGAGGATCCACAAAGTCAAGGAAGTCTTCATAAACATTTCCTTTGTAGCAGTAGCGTGTAGAAAATGTTAATTGTGACTCATGAGCAGCATCTGTTGCTTCATCAAATAACATCAAACCATCCTTGCTATAATATTTTGCCGCTTTAATTCTTTCTATTATGACATCTCGAACTTCATTTCCACAAGCGTTGATTAATTCGTTTTGAATAGTTTTGCTAGAATACATTGCATCAGCGCAGGCTGACTGAAGATGTTTGCTGAGATTTTCATCTCCTGATTCAATACCGAAACGCAGCAGTTCTCTGAAGTTTCCTTCGTTTTGGGTTTTAATTTCCTTTACTATGCTGCCATCATCACGGTGGCCTCGTAGTGGGATGTTTTGCTTCCCCAAAAACAAAACACACTTGACCATTGAAGACAACATTTTTCTGTTTTCTTCCACTTGCTTGAGATGGCTTTTATCTTGCATATTTCTTACACAAAGTTGAGGAGACTGTACTCTTACTAAAAATTCTTTACCAGCTTCAACAGCTTTTTTATGGTAGAGATTGCTTTCATGTTGAATTAGACAACCATCCTTGCCAAGGAGTTTTCGAAAATCGGTCACGGGTTTTACCACTAATTTTTGCAATTTACCCCTCCAGCAGTCAAACTTGGCAAAAACAATGGGCAATAACGACAGTAAAGTCCTTGATGTGATTTTGAAAAGACAAGCCAGGGAAATTTTGTAAACAGTTCTAGATTAGGCCGGCGATGCCAGATCTTCCCCCCACTGCCTTTTTGTATGGATGATGGAAAGTTGTATCCTTGTGGTGGATTCCAATGACGTAACAGTATCATCTCTTTTGTTAGATCGTCTAGCTTACCAGCTTTTTCAATAAATGTACCAATATCGTATTCACTGTTTTAAGTAGTTGTAAAATCAGTACTAGCAAATCTTTCTGAAGATGGTCCGGGATTACTTTCAAATCCGACGGATTTTTTCTTTTTCTACATCAAAAATGGTATTTCGGACAACCTCTGAAGGGGTTTCTTGATTTGAATCTGTTAAAAAAGAATCGTCATTCATTTGGTGGTCATCGTCTGATGTTGGCGTTGTTTTTGTTAACCTCTTGTTAAAAAATTTGTCCATAGTGCTTTGTTTCCTTTTTACAGTAGTTTTATCCTCCTGAAAGAAAACAACAAATAAATACTAAGCCAAGACATGGCTATTAATTATACTAACAATTTACCTTGGACTTGACCCATAAACAAAATTAAGACGCTACATTACGTTGATCTACGTATACTGTATTGATAAATACGCTTTGCCTTGCATTAAAGGCTGAATTTTCAAATATATATGTATATGATATATTTTAGTTAATAATATTAAGAAATGTCATATATAGTGAATTCCCTTTAAAAAGTGACCATAAAGGGCATTTTAGAACAAAAAAGGATATTTTCTCACACGGTTTCTCGTCACGACGGTCATTTTAAGTACAAGGGGTGTAACTTGTATTTTCCTTAAACATTTATGGGTTAATTTAGATTGATATAGGGCCTATCTTCTAAAATTATCTTTATAATAAAAATATTAAACATGAGTGTTTTTTCCCATTTTTATTCACTTACACGTGTGTCAACGTGAACTGTAAACTGCCATGGTAACAACTCGCAATGTAAGTACTGTACTTGACCTTATTTAAGATAATTGTTGTAAACAAAAATAAAATACTTAACTAAATAAACATTATATATGTAAAGTTATAACGGTGAATGGTATTCGTAATGCTAGTGATGTTAATTTATCCTCTAATATACATATATATCTATGTGTTTGAACGTACGTTCGTATTTTATGCGCTGCCATTGCCGTTCATCCAATTGTGTTGAAATGAGGTTAGCAGACCGATAGCCACAAGCATTGGCTATACAAGCCACAATCCCACAATGTCCCTATAAACAGCTGATAATCTTAAAGATACTTTTATGTGGCCTTGTGGACATAGTTTACTTTATTACCTTACGATAGCACCACTGACCACACCACTACTAACTGTCAAAAGTGTGTCCCTTAATTGTAATAACATGCCTACTCCTACCATTATTTTGAACACGTAATAACGAAATATCTATGATTAAACAATAATTTTACTTACCATGTTTGTCACCTCAAACTGCAAACAATGCTTATGGAACAAACAGTACTTGTGTACTTAGACTAAATACAAAATAAACTATTAACTACACTGTCTCACATCATCCTGAATCACACAGACAAAACACACGTAGAGGGCAGACTGTGACTAGTGACTGACTGGACTGGAGTCGGAGTGGCGACAATGCGTTGTGGAAGTGGAGGGGAGTGACTCGACATGGCGTCGGCATATCTATTTTTATACACTAGACTCGTCAAGAGTTTGTCACTTGGCCTTGGACCTGACATGCAATGGAAATGCACTGGCTCACTATGAAGTTATAAGCTCTTTTACCTTTACGTTCATCATTACTATACATCATTACTATAAGTAGGGTTAAATTCTGTCTGAAAAAAAATAAATTATAAAAATCCCAAATACTGCAGCCCCCACAGCCCCCCCCCCCCTAGATCCGGATCCGCCCATGTTCTGATCCTGAGCTATTAAATTCTTATTTTCTGAACTGTGCTCAGGAGTTAAAGTGAGGAATCCCTACACCGGCTACTCAAGCTGATTGTATAGCTGGTGTGAAACCTGGGGCTCCACCCTTTCAATGGGACGCTATCAGCCCGGAACAGGTACTTACAGTTGTAGCTAAATTCTCACTCTAAAACTATGGATTTTTACTGGTTTTCTAATTTTATTATTAAAAAAATTATACATCTGATTTCTAACTGGCTTGCTTTTATATTTACTGAATGTCTTAAGGTGGGATATTTTTCTGATCTGCTAAAAGTAAGTAAAGTTATTCCTGTTTTTAAGAAAGGAGACAAACAATTGCCTCAAAATTACCGTCCCATATCCATAGTTCCGGTTTTTTCCAAAATATTTGGATCACTCATCTATCAACAAATTAGTAAACATTTCAATTCTTTAAATTTACTTGTTGATCATCAGTTTGGCTTTAGAGAACAAAGGTCCACCACCACTGCAGTCATGAGAGTAATTATTGATAAAGCCTTGTTATCTTTTGAAAGTAATGAATCATTGGCACTCACACTGTTTGATCTAAGCAAGGCCTTTGATTGTGTACCTTTTGACAAACTTTTAGGCAAATTAAAATACTATGGTATCACCCATCATTCAATTAAAGTTTTAGAATCTTATCTACCCAATAGAACTCAATATGTGACAGTCAAGGGTAAATTGTCCTCGGTTGGTCGTGCATCCGTGTCCCCCCCCCCAGGGTTCAGTACTTGGACCATTCCTTTTCATAGTTTATATCAATGATCTTTCTCTTTCTGGCGATGTGGATGCAGTGGTCTATGCTGATGATACAACTCTTATGATGTCTGACAGAAGTCCCATCACACTGGATTTAAAGATGCAAAATGCTGAAATGATATCCCTTAACTGGTTTGCTACTAATGAATTGCCTTGCAATATTGAAAAAACCCAACGCATTCTTTTAAGTCTTTCTCAAAACTTAAATGATCAATCAGTAAAATTACTAGGTTTACTGATAAATAAAAAACTGAACTGGGCAGAGCATATAAATAACATTACACAAAAAATTAGTAGAGTCTCATATTTATTCTGGAAATTAAAAAAAATTTGTCTCTTTTGATTATTTAAGGATGACATATCTTGGTCTCTTCCAATCGCATATAGCATATGGGTCGATTCTCTGGGCCATTCTCCACACACAAGCAAAATATTATACTCACCCAAAAAAAGGTAATTCGAATCATGTGCGGGGTGCCACCAACTCGAACTAACTGCCGTCCATTGTTCAGAAAAATGAAAATAATGACTATCATAAACCTCTATATATTCCACATTTTAATCTACACCTTTTTAACACTAGACAAGATGCACACAAATACAACCAGAGGAAAGAACAAAATTGATGTCCCACAACATAGATTGGCTTTGACAGGTAATTCTCATAAGGTAAACACTATTCGATTTTTTAATAAGCTACCAGATTATTTAGTAAATTTGCCACTCAAACAATTTAAATCTAAATTAAATAGCTGGCTCATTGAAAACCCTTTCTACAGTATACATGAATTTTTGGAACACTCTTTGGATAATCTGTAGCCCTTAATATATGCTCTCTACAGTATGATAATTTTTAATATTTGTTGTTCTTGGTTTTTTTTTCATCTATGGAATTATGCTTAGATTTAATCATTTTGTATCATAGAATTGTATACTCATTGACGTTGCCTATTTCATGTAATATGACCAATGGTAATAAAGTTTCTTGATTCTTTTCATTGACTTGCCGATGCACACTGGTGGCAACCTATGAGTGCCAGAAGCATTTGAATTTAAGATAAGTGATATTCGTTCCTTTTTCATTTTGTAACCGGAGGCAGACGTTTCAGAAGCTGAAGGTAGAGAATTTTTAGGCAACATCTTAAAATTAACGCCCGTTTCATCGGCATTGTAAATCTGATCCTTACTATAGCCTTGACTGTAGTCTACAAACATTGTTTTGAAAACATCTTCCGCATCTGAATCAGCAGATAACTTTTCACCGCAAAAGTTCAGTTAACGGATACCATACCTCTTTTTAAAGCGATCTAACCAACCTCAGCTGGCACAAAAACTTTTTCCTTCGTCACCTAACAACTCTGCCAAAATCTTAGCCCTTTCTTATAATAAGGGACCTGTTAGTGGCATACCTTTTCCCCTTTGTTGTGTGAACCACATGAATAAGGCCTCGTTAAATTTCTTAAAATTTTACGTCTTCAAAGTTTTTCTGTTACCATTTTTAGGTTCTTCAACTTTTTTTATAGCAGCTAATTTATCCGCAAAAGAAATAACCACACACTTTCGCTTCGATGCCATGGCACACGCGCACACACACACACCTTTACAGTACAATACTGTACATAAAAACACATTTGCTAATCACATACGGTACACTACTGCAACACGTTAAAAGCTCTACTGTAACAGTGACTGAGGGCAGTGAATGGGGAAATTGCCAGGTCGCTGACCAGAAGGGCGAATGGGGACAGCGTGGGGGAGATGAATCATCTAAAGGACACGTCAAACGTCCCTCGCATTGTCACATATCACCGATAAGTCATGTATTTTATTTTATTTACATGCTTTGATACAGTTAAGAGACCATTTACACCAAAGCAGTTCAATCCATTATAAAGTTGACTGTGGAGGTTTTAGAGCTCACTTCATTTTCTTATGGATTAAAAGTATTAATACTTTCTCATAAATATAACAAAAAATAAATAATAATAACAATAAATAACAATAGTAATAACCTGCATACGAATTAACATTTTTTTCTTTTTAATAGACTATGTAAATTGATAACAAAAAATAAATAACAATGATAATAATAAATAACAATAGTAATAACTTGTAAATGAATAAAAAAATTGTGACGACTTTGTAAAATGATAACAAACAATAGGTAACCATATAACAAGAAATACCACTAACGATTCTTCATTAACACACATATAAAGTGCAAAAATAGAGCTTGAAAACAATGTAATTAAATAAAAATGAAGAATAATATAGTACAATATTAATTTAGTGATGGACAGAAAGATAGTTTAGTCATGTATTTAACATTATTAACCCATATAAACATTTTGATTTAAACACTTTTGGAGAGTCAATGAATAAGTCTAAATCATTATTGACTGAAATTAGTATATTGAAGGATCTCATAAGTTGAAAAAGAGGTGGAGGCGTGTGAGGCTGTATGACAGTGAGGGAGAGAGAAGAGGAGTTTATTTCTACTCTGAAAAGAGGGAACACTGAAAGACAGACCGGCTAGGCTAGCAGCGTCCCCAACCCCACCCCGCGCCAGTCTATACAGGAATACCAGACCCATGAGTGTTCTCCTCAGGGCCAGACTCTGAAACCCAAACATCACTAGCAGTTCATGATATGGAATCGTATACGTGTAGATATTAAAACATTTATAAAATAAAAATCGTAAAAAAAGTTTCAGAATTCTTTCTAGTGCATCTCTATACGTAATATGAAATAGATTCCAAATTACTGCACCACTCTCCAACCTCGACCTGACCAATGAGAGATAAAGCGTAATTAAAGTTTCAGTATTTCTAAAATTTATTCTTTGTCTAAAAATAAAACCAATCAATTTGGAGCAAGAAGCTATGCATGCCTCAACATGTGGATTAAAAGATAATGTATGAGTCATATATACTCCTAAATCCTTATCTTATTTCTCTACTAATTAGAACTCCATTAAAAAATAATTACAATTTTGATTGTCCTGATCTCTAGTAAAAGTCATTGAATAGCATTTCGAAACATTGAAAGTCATTTTATTATTTCTGCTCCATTCAAATACACTGTCTAAATCTTGCTGTAAACTAACGGCATTTTCAGGTCTCTTTATACGTTTAAACAATTTTAAATCATCGGCAAATAATAGTGCCTTAGCAGATGAAATGCAATCACTTAAATCTTAACGATTATTATGAATCGTTAATTAATATCGTAAAAAGACAAGGCCCCAAATTAGAACCCTGTGGTACTCCCGACTGAACTGTGAAAGTAGATGATGAAGCCTCATTATAAGAAACAAACTGTTTTCTATTTACAATATATGATTTGAAAAAGCATAGCAAATTATTTGAGACGCCATAAGAATGCAGCTTTTTAAATAAAATTGAGTGATCGACTTTATCAAACGCCTTGGCCAAGGAACAAAGTGTCAGTCCAAGTCCCAGAGTCCAACCCCGAGGAAACATAAGTAGTGAAATTTAATAGGTTTGTATTTACAGATCTGCATGGTACAAATCCATGTTGACAGTCGGAAATGTATTTTTTAAAGTGACAAAATAAATATTTATGTATAATCATCTCAAATAATTTTGCAGGAACCGACAACACTGCCACTGGCCTGTAGTTAATAATTTGATCTCTCTTACCGGCTTTAAAAATCGGCGTTACTTTAGTAACCTTCCATTTCTCAGGAAATATTTTTGAATTTAGACTTAAATTAAATAAAAATGTGAGGGGGTTGATTAATAACTTCAAACAACCTTTACATAAATACTGTGGAAGTAAATCAGGACCTGTGGTACACTTTGACTTTAATCTTTTAATAGCATCTTGTACATCCTGACAACAAAGGTGGCAGTGTGAGACAGGACACGCCAGCCCAACACGGCCCCTCCACCACACACTCAACACTGGGCTTGTTCACATACTGTTCATACACTGAGCTAAAGTAATCAGCAAACACATTTGCCACCGTCACTCCGCTATCGTATTTTACTCCATTGTATTGCATGACAAACATTTGATTTTCCCCATCTTTTTATTTTTTATAAAATTCAAAAATTTACAACTGTTAATATTTATATCATTTTCCAAATTAATAATATAATTACGATGAGCTAAATTTATTTCATTTTTTACTAAGGTACGTTGGGATTTGAATAAATTATAATTTTGTACAGAACTATTTTTTTTCCATTGTCTTCTCAATTTTTCTTTACGTTTCAAATTAAAAATTATAGAAGGTGTAAACCAAAATGGATACTTAAGATTTTTTCTTATTTCTCAAAGGACAACATTTATCAAGAATATTATAAATTTGGTTGTAAAAATAATCTACGGCTTGATCAATATCTGCAAGCGAATACAAATTCGACCAGTCAACCTGGTCGATTTTTTGTTATAATTGTAAGAAGTTGGCTCTACGATAACAGTAGCCAGCTGGTCGAGTTGACCTTGACCGATAAGATAACGGAATAACAGTGACAATACTAACCTCTAGGGCCGGGTGAGGGATCCTCCCCGACTAACTGCTCTTCACATCTTGATACAATTACTTCCTCTTCCTCATTTGTGATTATTAAATCTAAGGTTTTATTTTGGAAATTGCGAACATCGTTTATTAAAGTTAAGCTATTTATATTCAAAAATATAGACAATTCTTTACACAGTATATCACTATCATATAAGTAATAGTCTTTGCCGTGAACTGATAAATTGAAATCTCCTAAAATGAGAATGCGACTATTTATTGAACGTTTCAATTGAATAGATAAAAAAATTTGATAAATCCCCAGAGGTGACCTAGCCCTAAAATAAACTACACAAATGTAAAACGTGTTTCCTTTCTTATTTGAAATTTTGACGCAAACACACTCACATCCCGGTATTGTATCATTAAAACTCTCCATCCTACTGGGCATAGTAAATCATTGTATACTGCCAACAGAACCCCTCCACCTCCTTGCCTCCCTGTTACTTCTAGATTTCTGTCACATCAAAAGACATTATAACGATCAGGGAAAATCTCAGACAAATTTATACTACTTTGTAAATTTGTTTCAGTTAAAGCTACGATCATATAATTACTTGATAGCATATTGTTGAAAAAAGTATTAGTTTTAGTTCTTGGTGCTCGTACATTTTGATAGTAAACTAATTGCTCGAAAACATTACCATTCATTTTGACTGTATGTTATTTAAATTTAATTCCAATTAATGAATTATTATAATGATACATTTGTAGGCACTATTTTTGGAGAAAGAAGCTCGGCGTAGTGCCTTGCCGCCGAGTTAAATAAAATTGATGAATTAAGTGCAGTTGGTATTAATTTTCAGAAATTTTTAGCAAAGAGTGTGACGATGGGGTCATTTTTGCAGTGCTTCGTCACAATTTGTGACAATGTGCATACGCTTAATATAATTGTTATATGTAACCCACACATAGGCATTTAAATATTATGTGAAAGCCTATGAATCAATTCACATTTAGATGCCTTTGGAATTCCAGTAACAGTTTTCAGATAACATAGTATAGTAATGTGTTATTCACGAAATTTGTTTACTTTTAAAGTCTCGGTTGACCGGAGTTCTACTGTATCCATTGGGAGTGAATCAGTTAAGTTATAAATAAAAACAAATTTATGCGGAATTTGAATACAAATATGTTTATCAACTTTTACCTACAGTAATTACTGTACAAGTAATTTCAAAGTGCAATAATAAGCATCTGCTTTTAATCTTGAATTTTAAATAGAATTATAGAAAAAAACCATTATTTATTAAATTAGTGCAAGAGGGTAAACAATATTTTTTGTCTTCTTATTTGATATATTCTGATCAAGTAAAAGTAGTGTGTGCTACAATCTCAAGGTGAAATGTAGAACTACAATAAATCAAAACATATACAGTAGGCATGTGAAACTACATTAAACCACACAGTCATATGTTTTTTGTAAACAATTCAGATTCTCCATTTGAATAACATGGGATCTTTAGGAGCCCGTGGGGCTGGACCCTGTGGACGGATCTGCATCAAACTTCATAGAAACCATCTCGGGAGTATACAGGACAACATCCTAAAGTTTCATAAGTTTCATGGCGATCGGTTGGATGGTTTGGCAGCGCATAAACTTCAAACATATATATATACAAACATCCTCTTTTATAAATATAGAAAAAAGAAAATCTCTAAAAATTAGAAATTTATTTTTTATTTAAAATAGCATTCTTTAAAGATGACAAGGTAGTATTTATATCAAAAATATTCTTAGAGTTAGTTATCAATTCTCAATTCAAATGAAATAGTTTTAGAAACATAATTCATTGAATAAGACTTTATAATGTACCATACTATCTCAGTATACAAATCTCATATCAAATGTTTTGTTACAATCAAGACAACTAAAATTTTGAACAATTGTCCACAGCGGTTTCGATTGGAAAGGCCTGATTACACCAACAATTTATATAAGAGAACTGAATCGCCAACTCCCACCACGAGACTTGCCTCAAAAGCGGAACGGCACTACCCCACCCAACTGGCGGGACTCTGTACTCGCCACCACATATAGACACATGCTATTCTTGTGATGATGTGATTCTGCCACCCACAACTGTAATATCCGTTCTATGAAAAACTGTGGAATGTCCTTTCATAGTTGAGTAATTTCCTCTTTATTTTTCTACTAAATAAATAGTAAGCTATACCATAATTACATCTGCTACTGTTTTCAAGCAAACTAAAATATACCATCCATCACATTCTATTTTAAACTAAACTGTCTAACAATTTTCTAAGATCCACTGTTATTTATCTTTTGTTAACATCTGATTTCATATATCAATTAATACAGTCTGCATGATTTTTTTTGTATGTAATATCATTTTCCCATTATATAAAAATTATCAATTTCACCTATTGCAATTACGGATAAAGAACTATTTCATAATATTTGGCCAACACATTAATTTAATATATTAATACCAAGCTGAATAGGAATAATAATAACTATGACAGTGAAAATGCCTTTATTTAGGGGCGAAGTTAGGGCTATAAAGTCCTCTCTAACACTTAAAAACAATAACTGCAAACAAAATATAATATACTGTAGGCCTACGTGTGTATTGTTATATAAATAACTAAATACAGCGTGTGTTCCAGATTTACAAAAGGGTGGGAATATCTTTTTAGGAGTTTTACGAGTTTTACAGTAGTACATTTATAAGCCATGTTATCAACAGCGATATTGGTGAAGTTAATATATAGTGTTCATGACATGTAAACTATTTTGTCTCCACAATGCTAAAGAAAAAAAACCAATGTATTATATTAATAGCCAACAAACGAGAGTTACGACAAAACTAAAGTTCATGATATGTACAATATTTTGTCTCCACATTGCTAAAGAAAAAAAACCAATATATTAATAGCCAACAGAGTTACGACAAAACTAAATAAAAATAACTTGTTTAGTAACATGTAAGACGATTGTTGTATTATTATGTAGTAAAGTGAGAGGTAAAAGTTAAAATTGATAATTTTCAATGTATATAATATTTTAATATATTTTTCATCTGTCAGAAAAAGGAACAATAAATAAAGCGTTCTTTACTTACAACTTTTCATTTTAGAGTAAATAAATATCCGTATGTTGATAAACATTTTCATGACAATATGATCCTATAATTCTAAGGTAGCATTTTATATTGTGTCTTGGACTCTAAATAGTAACGCTTAGAAAGTATGCCTTATGGGATTTCCAATATAATTCCTCATGACGAGTTTCACCAGTCGTGCGGGTTGCCTATACGCTGATCGGACCGCGTATTATGATTTTCGAGGTGAATAATGGGTAAAATGAAAACTTTTACTTCATCATGTGAACTAAAATTTTATTTTGATTCAATATCTACCAAACGACAATCTACTCATATGTCCTCCTTTGTTGAAAAAGCACAAAAGGCAATTAAAAATATATTTTAGAAAACATCTCGAATAACAAGCATGAATATTGATTTACTATACAACTGTTAAAATACATAAGGCATAATTATGATCACTAAAGCATTTTTAACTGTGCAACAGAGTCAATTAAAGGCATTATGAATTCTATCATCAATTTAGTTCAAACTAAACTTATTTTCTACATTGGAAAAGATTATTCATTTATAAGGAACTGATATGCCCAAACACTCAATGCCATAACTTTTCAATATTTTTACAATATACTAATGGCACTTTTACAGATAAAAAATCAAATAAAACAAGAGCTCACAAAATTATCATTTATTATAGAAAAGAATTTATAATAATATACACAACACAAAATGTAATAATGAAAATAGTAATAATAGGAACAAAAGATGTGCCAAACAACACACTATAAATTGAATAAACAAAACTAGAATTTACTAAAAATAAACTAGAAAAGAAATTAATTGTGAACTGGAGATTTATAAAATTTGATAGTCATAAAATTAATATATTGTTCTGATATGGAATATAAAAAAAGTTGTAAAAAGAAGCATATAAAAAGTATTTAAATGTAATTACATTAATATCACAAGGCGATTGCAAGCTTATATATTCAACTCTTTCAATAAATATTATTTTTCATTTGTAAAATAAGCTTTAAAATATTTCATTACAAATCCCCTTGAGTTATTCCACAACATAGGCAGTGTAAAATGTACAGTGATCCTGTGCAGAACATAGCATGAAGCCTATTGTGGTTATCGCGTCAAGCCACATCTCATCACAATCAATTTACAATAAGGTCTCATCACAACTGAGCTCAACAAAAATCACTTAATATACAATTCAACACTTAAAATATATAACTTGGTAAAAAACCCTGGCTAAATATGAAGAAGCGGCAGAAATATGTTGAGCGAGACTTAACCGGAGGAAGCGGTGTTCTGCTCTTCCTCATTAGTCGACAGCTTTTCCTTGTTCTGGCGGACCATCTCTGCTCGCCGTTCCTAAAAAAAAGTTGACTAATATTAGTTTCTTCACTTAATGGTGCAAAAAAAGAGAAACTGCTCGATTCGAATAAAAATATACCTAATATTTTAAACGATACACAACTGTTTCCAAAACCATGATTTGATTTTAATCATTTGCAACTGATTAATATTGTTAACTGTTAATGAAAATAACACACAGAATATTCTAAAATTAAAAGTAATATAAGTAGCTTGAAAAAAAAAAAGAATTTTTATGGGCAAAAATATTTGTAACATTTGGATAAATTAAGCATGAGCTTAATGAAAATTTGTATATAAGACTCTGACTGTCCTCCAATCCGATACCCCCTCTTCTAGAAATTGTTCCATTACTATCATTAACCACATTTACCAATGAATACAAATCACTACAAGGACAGACATTATGGTGAAAAGTCAACCTGTTTTCTTTGGGTTTAATAAGTCACTGAGAGATTGAGACAGAGGTAATAAACATATGGTGCAATAAAGACAGATATATTCAAAGCTAGCTCTCTCTCTCTCACACACTGACTAAAGTGAAAAGTCGCTCTACACGATCAACCAGCGGCCACTGGTCAAACTAGCACTACATATATGTGGGTGAATTTTTAAGGAGTTTGCATATCTTATAGGTTTATATTCAAAGCCTTAATAAAATGCTTTGAACCAGTGTGACCTGGTAACACATGAATAATGTCATATAAGTGATTGTGTTGAAACGTAAACTACTCAGACAGAGCGGTGTTTATCAATCACTGAGCCAAGAACATTTTTGAGCTGTTCTAACTACCCTCTTATATAAATTACTTCAGTTCAAATAGATTTTACTTCACACTTCATGCATTCATATATTTTACTGGTTTCCAATAGTCGGTAAGTCTAAACTAATAAAATAACATTGTTCAATCAATAAGAAATCTTTAAGGACACTTAAAACTTTTAACACATCTTAAGATATAACGTAATTTTCTTCAATTCTATAGATGGTTCAACACAAGTAATAAATAAATTGTGTTAAATAATGTAGCTGGAATTATGTATAACACCTTTTCTCTTGTCAGCATGGAGTACTAACATGCTGCATGGCAAACTGCTTTTTTCATTTATCTAAATTTTAAATCAAGTCTTGTTTGAGACCATTAGGCTAACTTCCATTTAAAAAAATCTGCAAATATATTATCTTCATTCAACGAAGCAAGTTCCTTGGCCATATATTAAAATGGTCCCTTATCAAAATAGAAACCTCACAGTCAAATTTTAAGAAGATTAACTTGTTAAGTAGAAGGAAAAGGTGGTAAAAAATGTTGAATTTTTATTCAACTCTGCCAACTAAATGCAACATAAAAACAAATCACAGACACAAAGTTATTACTGTAGTTATACTTTTACAGAATAGTACTTTTAATTGGAATTAAATAGACCGTGCAAAAAGCCAAATTAGTTATAATACATGAAACGAATGTGGGTTAGTATACTAAATTAATGAAACGTAGTGTTTTTAGTTAATGCAAGAAGCAACGATGAATTTTACCATTAGTAAAAAAGCTTGTAACCAATAAACTAGTACTTATAAAACCTTGACGTTAGTTTTAAAAACGCACCATGAGACAGAATGTAAATATGTTTCATAACATTTCTCTGACTCATACATTCAGCGTAATCAAACACACTAGAAAGCAGGTTATGACAGATTACACAAATTTGTTATATGTTATTATATACTTAATGTGTACAAGAATGAACACTATCTCATCTTACAAATTAATAGTAAGCATTTTTTCTAACATTAATAACAGAAAGAATCTGACACAATAACTATAAAAGATATAAATTCCCTACCTACTAGAAAATTTCAGTAGTTTACTTCATGAATTAAAAAACACAAGTTTTAACATAAAATTCTGTAATAGATTCACATTCAAAATTAATTAAATAATCACGTACCACTACAACAATGTTTCTTCATGTACAAATTATACGTATGTAACTTCTTATAAGATCAAAAATTTGTTCAATTTTCTTGCTTGTAGAGCCAGTGGAACATTTTGTTCTGTTCAGGTGAGATAAACATAGTATTCAAAAAGGGATTTTTAGCAACTTTTAACCCATAAAAAGATTTAAAATAAAATTATCTGAAATTTACAAAGTTTAAATTTTTTCAGGGTTGATATAGTTAGTCCAAATTGGACACTAAGTGTTCACTAGCAAAGTACCACACTAGAATAGAGTCCCACGGGCACCAGTTAACCCTCCCGGTGATAAAGGTCGATGCATCGACCTTTTTACGTACCGCTCAAGTGATAAAATACAATGCGTCGACCTTTTTGTAGTGTTGCCGTAAAGCGCTTGTAATTCGGTTATGAAATGCAATATCTACCTAATTTTTTTTAAAAGAACAAGCAGGCTTCACGGTTTATATTGATGCCTGGTTTTAGTATACAAGGTCAGCGGAACGGAATGGAACAGCTGACAAACTTTAGTGTTTTCATGGAATGGCTGGATTGTCGTCAGTCAGTTTTTTGTACCTGTGTAAGTTGTGTTGTTGTTTAGTTACTTATCCTAATTTTTATTTATTTATTTATTTATTCATAAGACGCCGATCATCAAGATATGGGCGAATATGGATTTCGAATGAATGTGATGAGTGTACATGAGCGAATGTAGTCATTGTTACAAACTAAGGCCGACTACTCCTTAGAAAGTGTCATTAATTAATAGCCCAATGATTATTAGTTTTTATAAGTAAATGAGTAATTATGACTGATAATCTTAGATCCGACGATATTAGAGATGCGTTAGGTGATCCTATTACTGAAAGTGATAGTAGTTATATAGAAGATTTATTAGACTTTGTAGATTTATTCTGAGTAGAGTAGAAAAACTGTGAAGTGTACATAGTTATATTTAGTGTTATAACTTTTTTATTTATTGCAATAAGTGTGTACATTTTTTATATATTACAGTAAATAATATTCCCTACAAATTGTGCATTTTGGAATTGTTTTTTGGTTGATTGGAACTTTTGTAGGGATAGTCCAAACTTTATAAACTTGTTTGCGATGACAAAAAAATTTTTACAAGGTTATATAAAGATTTTGTAATTGAAGGGAAGATTTTTTTTCTTTTCATATTATTATAGTACACTCTTTTCTGATTACAGGGATGTATAATATGTCATGTGTTGGTAATATTTACAATTTTTTATAAATGTTTTAAAAAATGCTCGCAAAATGTCCAACTATGGCTTATCATTTACAGGCTTTATAGTGGACGCTCGGAGAGTTAAGTCAATGAGTGAATGATCTCAATTGAGCATTATAGTATAATGATAACATTTGTTGCTGAATTTAACTACCTAGCATCATTACCACTGAAAGGCAAATCCAACAGAAAAAGAGCTGTTTAGGAAATGTGTTCCAAATCCTCAATTTAACATAAATTGATAAGTTCAAGACAGTAAACAACAAAACTCTTATTACAACAGCATTTCTACAAGAAGAATTTACCCTATAAACAAAAGAAAAAAAGTCAATGAATGTTACGTAACACTAGATGAATGCAAAGTGGTTTTGTAGATACTGCATTAAGTATTTGACAATGATTCTGCTTTGCTTAATTTACTTAACACATTCACTGCAGATGATGCAGCGGTGCGTCCACTTTGAACTGCTGCTTGTACAGTGATGCTGACTGTACAAGTAATCACTGAGTGCTCTGCACTTGGCCCACCCTCATCATACGCTTGGTATTATTACTTACAGAGACAGCATAATAGGGCAGACATGAACTCAGCAATTTGTAAGGTTGTATAAGGGGTCAGTTAATCCCAAGCACAAACTTGGCAACTCTCTTCCGCAGGTAGCGACGAAGCGATGGTGTTGGTGGTCGGTTTGGACAAATACTTACAGGCGATCTTCAGTCATACAATTGGCAAATACGGAATATTCTAACTCAAACATTAATAGATATATCAAAAGTCTTAAAGAGGACTTTTGATTTCTGGTTTATGTATTATGATGTACTGACCCACCCACCCGCCCATACAGGCTCAGTGGTGATGACCCACCTGCCCACCCATACAGGCTCAGTGGTGATGACCCACCCGCCCACCCATACAGGCTCAGTAGTACTGGCCCACCCACCTGCCCATACAGGCTCAGTGGTACTAACCCACCCGCCTACCCATACAGGCTCAGTGGTGATGACCCACCCGCCCACTTATACAGGCTCAGTAGTACTGGCCCACCCACCTGCCCATACAGGCTCAGTGGTACTGATCCACCCGCCTACCCATACAGGCTCAGTGGTGATGACCCACCCGCTCACCCATACACATACAGTGTTAGTGACCCACCCATCCATCCATACACATACAGTGTTAGACCACTGTACGTGTATGGGCGGGTGGGTGGGTCAATACCACTGTACGTGTATGGGTGGGCGGGTGGGCCAATACCTCTGTACGTGTATGGGTGGGCGGGTGGGTCAGTACCACTTAACACGTATGGGTTGGGGAAAGTCATGGGGAATCCTCTTTCTTGCTATAGCAAAAAGATTTTGGAAACAAATTAAAGCCACTTTAGAACTGTACAATATCAATGTACAAAATCAATGTATGTGTATGGGTGGGTGGGTGGGCCTGGGTGGGTCATTTGTATAAGGTTGCTCCTACTCCTTATAAAGCAAGTAGGACAGTATAAAAACCCAAGAAGTCATACATATATAGTTGTTACAGAGTAATTTACTGAAGGACGATAACATTGAAGTCTGTTATATGGCTGAAGCAGCAACTTCCAAAGTCTTAAATGCCAACATTAAGCCTACTTATCAGGTGGATGAAACAAAAAAATATATTATTGAATTTATTGAGGCAATTGGTATATTGCCAGAACCACTTTTAAAACAAATTGGAAACAGAGTTTTTATAAGTTTGGAAAAAGAATTTATTGACTTTTATATCAATAGCAATGTGTGTAAGGGCGGGTGGGTGAGTCAATACCAATGTTCGTGTAAGGGCCGGCGGGTGGGTCAATACCAATGTTCGTGTAAGGACGGGTGGGTGGGTCAATACCAACGTTCGTGTAAGGGCCGGTGGGTGGGTCAATACCAATGTTCGTGTTAGGGCCGGCGGGTGGGGCAGAGCCCAGTGAAGACCTCCATCGCCACCTATGGGGTTGTTCTGATTGCGCCTGTAAGTCCCAGGCACGCCATTCTCTGACATCTGTCTAATGTTAGCCTTGTTCTGTGCCATGGCCGGCTACCAGTCAACTGCCGCATAACATATAGGCAGCTCATCACCAGTTCGGAACTCGAATAGTATTTTACACAATTGAAGCATACCTACTCGTTAGTTAAAACGTGTTGAAAATTCAATGTTTCTAAAGTGGTCATAAGTGAAATTATTCACTCTTAACTGTACGTGTATGGGTGGGCGGGTGGGTCACTCTAACTGTACGTGTATGGGTGGGCGAGTGGGTCACTATCACTCTAACCTACAATAATGTACTGTCACTGTCAATGTACGTGTATGGGTAGGCGGGTGGGTCACTGCCAATGTATGTGTATGGGTGGCGGGTGGGTCACTGCCAATGTATGTGTATGGGTGGGCGGGTGGGTCACTGTCAATGTACGTGTATGGGTGGGCGGGTGGGTGTTTTTATTTACTCTGACACAAATTATGCCAGATATTCCTTGATTCTAATTCCCACTCATACACGTACATGTTAAGAATGTACGTGTATGGGTGGGCGGGATCGTTAAGAATGTACGTGAATGGGTGGATGGGAGGGTCGCTACCGGCGGCTTCAACTGCTCCTATGGTACGGTTTGCCTATGTCTACTCTATTTGTATTACTATTTGTATTGTACATATAGAGCATATGGTGATAATCTCTTCTAAGCAAGTTTTAAGGCAACAACCGACAAAACAAAAATACTAGATTTCCTTGTCTTCTCTGTAATTATTATCTCTGTAATTATTATCAAACATTACAGTTTATCAGGGTGCTCCCAGCACTCTGTGTAGAAAGAATATATTTTCCGCATCGTCTCGCAATGATACGTATGTAGTTAATTTCTTGAATTTGTTGTTAGTTTTTTTTTTAGTGAATTGAGTTTGTTTGTATACTTTGAATATATAGTAAACGGTGTACATAATATAATCTTTATAGTATAAATATTTAGGTGATATTTTGTTGTTTATAACATGGCTACCTTCACGAGGTGTTCCTTTCGAGCAGAATATGAGTTATAGTGAGTCGGAAGTTAGTTAGTAAACAGTTTGTTGATATATCGGGAGATTCAAATTTGTTTATTACGGTTTCTGATGATAAATAAATAGAGTGGAATAGAATGGATTGGCGATTTGAGGGGGATAAAATATTGTAAATTCCTAACATATGAACTAAAAATAATGTATGAATTGCATATGTATCAATTTTACTTGTCAGTATCTTAAAATATATAAGCGTGCGACCATAGTGCCGAGCCGGGCAAGGCAGCGCCGCACCAAGCGTTACGCGACTCTATGCACTACCGCAGCGAATGTGTTAATAGATTTCTATTTAATTTGATGCTGTTTGTTAAAGGAAGGATAAAACTACAGTAACAACAACTTGTCAACTCACTTCAATACATTATCTCTAGCTGTAGCAAACTCTCAGAGGAAACAGCTAAATTAAAGAAGTTCATAGAATGATGAGCATGACCATGCGATACTGAACAACCTTGGTGAACTATAACAATTGAATTGTGTTTCAACTTGTTATTAGTTGATATTACTGGAATAGTTGTACATATTTCAAATTTAATTACAAAATATATAATGCCACATGACAAGGCTGTCGATATTTCAAGATGTCAGTGATAAGAATGAAGTAAGAGATATGTTAAACGCATTAATTAACCCATTGCGGACGGAGAAAACCCGATGCGCAGTGGGCCTAGCGACTGGAGATTTTCTGCACCAGCTAGTCCCGCAGCGACAGGGACATTCTGCTATGGTTCAATGTATTCCTTTATTACTCTAAATATGATGTTGATTTATAATGTATATTCTTTGATACAAATACTTATATGGTTAAAATAAACTTATTTGAGAACATAAATTATAACCTATAGCGAGCGATTAATACAATTGTTTCTCGCTTGTTGAAATGAACAAAACCGACATAGAAACACAGTGTACACTAACTTGTGAGCACTATCAACTAAAGTTGAAAATAACTACTACACAAATAACGTAACTGAGTGACTACAATCAAACGCTTTATACTGACATCAGTAAGAACTTCAAGCATTTTGAGTTAAACTAAGACCTATGACGTAGGGTTTGCGTCTTTCTGCCTCTGGTCCACTGTCTGTGATAACGCATATACCGCGACTCTTGCCCGCAATGGGTTAAAAAATGAACATGCTTATTAATCACTTTGAACCATGCATACACGATGGAGTCTTTGCAGATTTAGAAGGCAGTTAGCGAAGAAATTTTAAAGACATACATAGTTCTTAGCAATTTCCAGTTTCCGTTCGAGTTCTTTAAGCCGATTTTGTTCTGCAGACTCCAGCTTTTCTTGAATGACTTCCAGCCGCTTCTTAGCTTCTTCTTTTAGAGTCAACAACACTCCTTCTGATTTTACCTTGTTCACTTGATTCTACCATGCACGAGACAAAGAATAACATAAAAGCTTGCAAAACACACACTTGTACGAAAAATATGTAGAACAGAAATAAGAATAAATCATTCACATGCTGCAAGTCATTACTACTACAAGAGTGAAGGCTTACATTACCTGTAGGGTTAAAGGGAAAGAAAATGACTAGTTCTGTGAAAACAGTATACTATACAATAACTGAAATTAAAATTTGAATAGTTTAAATCTCATTTTAAAAATAAACCGCCTGGATTGCCTAGGAATTTTTGATTAAGGATTTGGCTGATGTAAAACATATAGATAAAATAAAAATGACAGATGGTTTTATTGTTACATTGTTGCAAAGCTGTTTAGCTTGCAAGGTCAACCAGGTATTATATTCTGTTTAACATGCACTATGGCGATTTTCCACACTATCATGAATTTTTTAACTCTTTCCATCCCAGTATCCGGTTTTCCGGACGTTCCTAATATGTTCCAAAAAGCCCAGTGTCCTGTTTACCGGATGTTTAAAAATACCGGATGTTTAGAAAATAATTTTTTATAAATATTTTATTAACTCGAAATATATATATATATATATATATATATATATATATATATATATATATATATATATAAATGTTAGGAATAACATTTTCTATTATAAAAACATTGATTTGTTACAATATAATGCTTTATTACAGTATAACAACTTTATTATTTTGTTGCCTTTATTTTGCATTGACAGATGTGTTGATTTTCGTTAGCTGAGGTTAACTATTGTTTCTTGACTGATGTGATTGTTTATGCAGTATGGAAGGTAAAAATAATAAAATAAAAGATAGTAGGTTGCCAATAAGTGATAATACAATCGCTAATTGTGTGTATGACGAGAGTGATGAGTCAGACCACATATATCACTTAGTTGTTATGTGTAGGGTAAACATTCAAACTGCAGTGTTTTATTAACCCTCCATGGGGCGTGCCGCAGAGATTTCCTACGTAATTATTTTATTTTATTCATAAGGGTATGTTATCCTGGTGTTGGCAGTTCGCGCTCTGGCTTACTTTACGAGCCTCATTCTAGGAAGTGATTACGATACCCCTCCCACCGTTTTCAAAACAACTGTCAGTGCCAGGAGAGTTTTTGTAACGTGCTGGATGAAATCTTCGTGTGCGCCCAACCGCGTTATGTGATTCAGGACGAAAATTCTGTGTGCGCCCAATTGTGCTCTGTTTTTTTTCAGACAAAAATGCAATATACTGCTGCTCGTGTTGTGGAATAATTCAGTACAAGTAAACGTCACACAACACAAATTTATTACAATATAAGCACAAATATATTACAATACAAGTACAAAATGCACAAATATTATGGTGATCGATTTCGGCGAACCACGCTCACCTTCCTCAGACCAGAGGGATTCACAAAAGAATAACAAAAAGACCAGAGGGATTCACAAAAGAATAACAAAAAGATTCTTTTGTGAATCCCTCTGGTCTGAGGAAGGTGAGCGTGGTTCGCCGACATCGATCACCATAATATTTGTGTATTTTGTACTTGTATTGTAATATATTTGTGCATTTTGTGATTATATTGTAATAAATTCTTGTTGTGTGACGTTTACTTGTACTGTATATATACTAACACGTATTATCCTAATTAAAAAGCTATTTGGAATAATTGTGTGCCCAATATCCTCTAATGTACCCAATAATCTCTGAGATCATGGGTATTGATTATTTTGAAAATCAAATTGTGCCTCCTAATGATGATGTGACATATGGTCGATGCTGCCTGTGTGACTGGAAAAAGAACCGCCCGTCAAAAACAAGATGTACACAATGCAAATTTTTCATTTGCCATGAACACTCTTCTGTGCGATGTGTTACTGCAGAAGAAGAAATGGAATACAGCAGTGACTCAGTAAAAGACATTTCTGTCACAACAATGGTGAATATTCGTACAATTTATTTTGATTTTGGGTTTTTAGAATAATATTTTTATGGTTAAAATATTTCACAACAATTTATTTTAGTTTGTTTTTACTTTAGGAACAGTTTTATATTGTTAACTTAACCAATAAAGTAAGATTTATTGGAATATATTGATTTTTATTAAACCCGGAGGAAACCTCCTAGCGCTTGATCGTGTTTTAAATTTTATGCACCCGATGGATGATTAAAAAGAGCCATAACTTTTAATTTAAACATAACATTGTAAAATATGAATTTCTTTAAAGATAACTAAATTGTGTTTTAAATAGTGTTATTAGCTCTGATCAATTAATTTTTTAGTGCCATTCACAAGGCATCAAACTCATTGAAAATTTTGTAAATATATATGAAATAAAAAAAGTTGTACATTTTGTAGAGTTCTTTTTATTTTATTTTATACTACAGGCAATCTCTTTAACAAACTAATGACACTCAAAATAATAAATCTGCTTCATAAATAGAATTTTTATAATTTTTTAGCACAGCAGGGTGTCCACACCATTTTCCCTGACTCTCGCAATTTTTCAAAAATGCATTATAGTATAAATGTGTTGTATTTTAAGCATTAAAATAATTATTCTTGAGATATTAATCTTGTTATTGAAAAGTGTAAATAAACATTATAAAAGAAAGAAACAATAAAACCCAGCTTCCTCCATACCCTATCCAAACCCTATCTCTTCCTATCTTTTTTCCTCCTTTTTATACTAACATTTGATTTAAAATACAAATAAATTTTCTACGAAGCTACATTGCTAATATTTTCATTGTGAATACTTACAAAAAGGAAACCTATAAGTAAATGTATATAAGAGTATCACAAAATTAATCTTACCAATGAAGAAAAATTACATTTAAATACTTATTTCAACACTCAAGAATATTATCAGAACATATAGGCCTTGATTGTTCTGGAACAATAGATATTTCATCTAATACGAATATATGTGCCTGTAATTTCGTTAGTGAGACCTGCAACCACAGCTGGTTTAAACTGCATTACATTTACATGGGACTACAAAAGTGCTTCACAAAAACAGCTGATATTTTGAGACAAAAATGTAGCATTGGATGGTAAATCTATTTGTTTATAAAATCAATGATATAAAACATTGCACTATTGACCACCACTTTAATTAATTGTATAACATAACTAGAAAAATGGATCATAAGTTGAGGTTACGGCCGATTAGAGCATAAAACAATCCCCTCAAATCCATCACTGGGGCAGATTTCCCTGACTTTCCAGAATTTTTGTTCATTTCCCTGACCAAATTTGTTTTCTCTGACTTTCCAGAATGTGGACACCCTGTAAAATATGACAAAATCACTAAAAATAGCCTGGGCTTTTTGGGTATGTCAAATATGAAAATACCTGGGTTTTTTGGAAAAACTGTTAAAAAAATGTCTGGGATGGAAAGGGTTAGTATTTATTTACTTTTGTCATAAGAACAGTCCCTGGCTATTTTGCTCTTTCAGCACCCTGATAGCTGCTTGTATCCTGACAGCTTTATTTATAAATGGTTATGTTTTTGTTACTATCGTGTATTTACTGCAGGAAATTTCTTAATGCCTGCGATCAAACTCGAAAAATTAGATATATATTTGGTAAATATAAGTTTTCCTAGTTTAAAAATGATTTTTAATCAGCACAATACTATAGCTGTTATTTTTAGTTAGAATATAATTTTATAAATGAAACAAAACAGAAAATATTAATTTATGCCAAGAAATAACAAAGTTATTTTGATTTTTTTTCAAACAGCTGCAAAACTGTTAATATCCAGCTGGGTTTTATAGTACTACTGTATAGTACCGTGCCTAGGGTTTCTCATACCCATACCAGCAAAACTCCTCGCTCTCAAAGGGTTAAGAAGCATTACTAATAAGGTAAGAGTAAGGAATGTGTTTTGAAACTAAACCTGTAACTAAGAATTGATTTCAAGATTATACTTAGTTTCTACTTACAATTTGTAAAAGTACTTGTAACCCGCTTACTTTAAATGTATTTGTTGGTTTTTAAGTTTACAGATTTACTTAAATTATATGATTACTGTAGAGACTGGTGAGTAATAGATTTGTTATCTCCTAAATGAAACAGTTCTGTTGCTTAAATAAAGAAGCAGTTCACTATTTTTTTTTTAATGGAACCACAGTAAGAAATGTCCATTCTAAGTAACGGCATTACTGTACAGTACATGAATGTGTAAAGTATCCACAAGGTTAATATTTAAAGTTCTAATTGTACAGAACAACTATATGGTCAGGAATCAAAACGGATTCATTTATATTTGGACGTCTAGAACTACATATTATATCCATGGTCATATACAAAAACATTCAACTAGAGTAAATACTTTTGACTTCTTAAGTCAGTTAATTAATCACAAAAGAGTACAATGCATCATATGTCAGGTTAATATTTTGGAATAAATTAGACTTATTTATTCTAAATAAAGTTATTTATTAGAGAATATTTTTAAATAGACATATCCCTAAAAGCGAATAATACGATTTTTACGATTTTAATAAAAAAAGAGAAAACCTAAAATATATATTTTGTCTTAAACATACCACTGTTAATTTTTAAATAACTAATCGTTTTTTATATAAAATATCATTTGTTGAAATATCAATAACAAATTAGATTGAAAAAACTGGTCAGAAAAAAACACTGAGATTTTAGTTGAAAACAAAAAGAGTAAAGAGCAAGAAAGAATATACTAATTATTTATAATGAGCAGGAATGCGCAAGTTGATTTAAATCACCAAATAACATGTAATCTTAGCAATATCATAAAGATCTAAACTACACCAAAGTAATTGATATAAACAAGCACCCCTAATGTCTGTAAGATGTTATTTGAACTAAGACCAATTAAAAAACAATCTAAAGACTTTGAATAACATAGCGATATTATTTGGCAAAGGAATCAAACAACATATGCCGTGGTGTTATTCTCATTTTGGTAATAGATAGTCTCAAATGTAAGCAGGATTACCAATCAAAGGGTATCAAATGAATAAATGTGGAAGTTATCGAAGGTCTACTGTACTTGACCATACAGGCAAGTTAGTTTGCTTAAAATTATACTTGAGTTAGAAAATTAATAAATACTTTAACTCATACCTTATCTTTGAGTTTATCCAACTGTTCTTTCTCCAAACTAACTCGCCGAAGCTCGGCATCCTTGAGTTTGTTTTGAATTTGCATATTGAGTTGAGAGATCTTCTCTTGATTTGTTACCCTGACTTTTTTTGCACGTTCCTCCTAAATTTTGTGTAAATATACAACACATGCAAAATATATCCAAAAATATTATCCATAAAAAAGCAAAAATAACTCAAACAACATTATAAACTAACAAAACTAACAACTGACAAAACTAATACATTACAAATACTTCCCACCTGTGATGAATTATTGCAGTATCATCTAAAGGGTGTAGTAGACTGTACATATAAAAATATTATTTTTTAAAATACAAATATGATGAATTTATTATACTGAAGACACAACATAATACACAAATTTTCTATGCCTATGGCACCTTTTTCAGAATGGATAAATCCTAGGAAGAAAAAGGCTGTGGCAACTTACATTTGTGTATCATATTGTGTGTCCCTTCTGTGCTTTCTTCTGTTTTGTTAGAGGACTAACTTCTTCATGTAAAATTACTGTTGCCCTATCTCTTCTATTATATTGTAGTATATAAAAAGAGAGATGACTTGAATTAATGGATATAAAGCAAATATTAATTTTTTATAAGGTAAACTTCGACAATGTCAAAACAGATCAGGGTTTTGAGGTTATGTTACCTTTTTATCTTGGCTTCTATTTAAAATAAAAATGTTTATTGGATTTTTCTTATGGGTTGACCCTATACTTGTGATGTTTTACAATGTTTTTGTTTACACTACAATTTTATACGATAGTTAGTGTTTTTATATTTTAACTCTCAGATTGCCACACTCTTTCTTATTAACTCTTCAGAGCCATTAGACATGATATTACAACACGGCCTATAAATACAAAAATTCTGAGACACCTTCGGTGTTGAATCAGCCGAGCTGCCTAAGATGTTGTACTGTGGCCAGCTACGATGCTAAGAGGTACAACGCTAAGAATCGTCGGTTTGAATCCAGGTGCGGCTGATACTTTTTTTGTGCAACTTAATAATGGCACTGGTCAGTGGTATATTCGTTTAGGGCTCACCTTAAATAAACAGTGTCTGGCATGGGGGGGCGGATGTTGACAGGATCAGTATTTCTATAGCAGTTGCATAGGACATTTTTCAAATTTAAAATTTTTTTACTGGAAATACGTGGAGGACACGTTTTTCTGTCTATTTTTTTCTTCAGATTTTAAATATGTACAATAATTAGATAGTAAAATAACTGGCCCTATAAAATAAGTATGAAAAAATCAGTAAAATTATAAAATAAACGTTAGACATGTAAAAATAATTCCTATTCTGAAGGGTTAGTGAAAGAATGTATTACTGGCAAATCATAATATTCATATTGTATCTATTTTTGGAAATAAAGCAAGGCCAAAAACTAAATAAACGAATAATCAGACTATTGTTATAGACTGTACCAGACTAGTCGCTTTTTGATATTAAAAAGTTTCTGTAGACCTTTACACTATTGTTGTAATGTTAAGAATTTGGACTCATTACAAAATTTCGACTTGACTGATTAGAGTTACTTGCAATCACGTATTTTCTGGCATCCACGCTTGAAATGTCAATACAAGTCCTGACTACAAAAATAGAAAAATTGCAGGCAAACTTTGTTAATTTGTTCTAGTCAACATAGATCTTATTTCCTAATTTTATTAGAAAATTAGAAAGAAGTTGAGCATGACTGTGGACAGAATCTGTTTCAACCCAGATAAAGATCGTAAACATTATTTTGAAAATGCATTAAAATAATGCAAAACAGTACAGAGACAATAAAAGTTTATATTTACATAGGCAATACAAAATTTGTAATTTTGATATTTTTCTTCACATTGCACGCTTAAGATTGTTCAATAATAACTTTTAATGTCAAGTTACACCATCTTAAGCTCTCTTATTCTTATAGTGAATGGCAACAAAGACTCTGATTGGCCGGTATCAGGATATCTATTATCTATTTTTTTGGGGTATTTTAAGAAAAAAATATTTGAAATCCTTTCTTTTTAGAGCTTACAAAAAATATTTGTTCTAAGTCTAATGACCCAAGCCTTACGGTTTCCAGAAACTGCGGTTATTAATCAGTCAATTAGTCAATAGTTTTTATTAGGTTTTTTAGTTATAAATTTGAAAAATATTCCTTTGTTTATGTATTTATACTGACTGGTTAGCAGGTTTTTTGTGCATTCAATTTTTGTACAAGTCCATGGTTATCCTTAGCCCAGTCAGCTATACTATACTATTTTTTCCCTTTACTACAAATAGAATAGATTTCATAGTTAAAAGAGTTTATTTGGAGAGTTTAAATAGGCCCAATCACTTTGGTTTAAAATAATCCAATATGTTATAACTTTACTAAAACTTACATGAATTTTTAGCCTGTCGACAAGCTTCTTCAACAATTCATCTCGTTGAGCTGACACATGAGACAGCTTCTCCTCTACTTCTTTACGCACTTCCTGGGTCTGCACTTCGAGATTCTGGCGGGTTTTCTCAACGGATTCCCACTAAACGTGTGCATAAATCAACAAACATCCCAAAGTGCAATGCAATAACAGAAAATAAATTCATGCAAATAAGCATAAACTAATAAACAATACTAAAACAATCATTCATAACATAAAAAATGCAAAACAAGTGGCCTAAATATCATTTGAACGGTTTAAATAATAAAATAATCAAAATAGGTTATTTGAGTTTCAGTAAACCTACAATACTACAAATTTTTATTTATTTTAGTTTTACTCACGTGATCCTTCAATTTTGTCTTAATATCACTAATATATGCGTCTCTTTTCTCTATGTGCATTTCCATTTTTTGGTCAAGGGCTTCTTTAGTCTGGTTGATAAAGACACTGGTCTGTTCATCCTTTTTCTTTGTGGCTTCTTCTATTTTGGACAGCTTTGCTGCTAAATTTGCCATCTTGCTCGCCTCCAAAGACTAAACCATGTAATTAAATTAGAATAAAAGGCTAAACACATTCTTATAGAAATTCTAAACTGATATAATCTAACCTAAGAAGTTCAAATAACTTGTGATTTTCAAACAAAAATATGATTTTTGAAGACTTTTTATTATTTTATTTTATTTAAAATATATGAAAATGTACAGAACGATCACAGTAGTCCGGACCCACGGTGGTCCAAACAGCTGTTTTCGTTGCACGTCTTGAGTTGTTAGTTTTGGATATGACAGTATGTTGTTCTAATACGTTCAATTTCTCATTTAAATGTCAAATAAACAAAGACACAACTTTAAAATTACAGATTACTTTAATAATTAGGTAAAATTTCAATAGTTTAAATGGTTTGATTCTTTTACTTGCTGTATATAAAAAAATGTTAAAGATATAAACATTTTCTTATTAGTAAACTCAGAAGTTTTAACAAATGCATGCAAACAGTTGGACTTTTACATCACCGTGTGAGTCTTGCTTATTATTTCTTTAAATGATGATTTTAAAGGATAGTTAGTATTTTTGTGTCAAACCTTAATAGTCCGAACACACTATCGAAAGTTCTGTTTTATAATTTGTTGGAAATACCAAAAGGTGCATAACTCACCAATCTTCTTTCCTCAGCGGCCTTCAGCTTCTCCTCGATGTTCTCCACAGATTTTGTCCTGGTAGGTGACTGGGCCCTCTTTGGCGCTGGCGGGGTACCAGCGGGATCTGCCAGGATCACATCGAACTTGAGTCCTCCTTTAGCCTGTTCTTGGCACCGGATTTCAGTCGCTGGAACAATCAAATTTATATATAATAAAAATATAATACAATGTGTATGTTTTGTTATGAACTCTAGGACTTATTTTTGTAAACAATCACAGCCAGGCAAATAAAAAATTTGTTAGACAGTAACTTTAGACATCTACATGAGTCAGAATTATATAGTTTTTCCATGATTGTTCTATCGATATTTTATCCTGATTGGTTAATATTAACAATTGATGGTAAACTTAACCTCTTTTGTTCCGCCACCAATCTTCAGTTTTTTCTTACACTACCGGTTTCGGAGACTAATCTCCATCTTCAGGTGTTCACTGTTCATTACACAAACCATTAAAGTTTAAAAATCTTTTAATGGTTTAGTGTGTAGTGAACAGTGAACACCTGAAGATTGGTGGTGGAACAAAAGAGGTAAAGTTTACCATCAATTTTTAAATAGTTTTAGTTAATGTTTAATCATCAAGGCCAAGGAGATCAGAATTCTTTTACCAATTTACTGCCCAGCACGATTAAACAAAAATTTAATTAAATTACATTTATACAATACCTGTAAGTGTAAGGGCAGTGTTTGGAGCAATACTGCCGTACGTGTATGGGTAGGTCGATAGGTCAATATCATCTTACGTGTAGGGTGAGTGGGTGGATCAATACTACCGTTTCTATATGTTAGTTTTCTTATAAAAGCTGTTTTGGAATATGAAATTTAATTTTGTAAAGTAATTAATTATTTTACAACTATAGTACATTTTTAGGTTGGTGCTATTTTTGTTCCAAGATAAAGGGTAAATGAACGATAGGATTTTATTAGTTTAAGTTGTTGTCTATCTCTTGTAGTTGGCTGTGAAAGAGCTATCTCAGTTCGCATTCTCAAGAAGCAACCCTGTTTGAAGAAGCTGGTCAGGCCATTGCAGGCACACTAGTGGAGTGGGAGGCTATGTAGCTCTCTCCTAAAGAATTTATAAAACTGGCATGCTAAGCACAGATTCCTGGCGAGGCCACAAGCTAAGGTCCCCAAATAAACGGGGCTATAGTAGTCTGCCACGAGACCGAAATCCACAAAGGGGTAAAGACAGAGTTTCCAGAGGTTTTTCTATATTCTATTCAGGAAGAGTTGAGAGTGAAGCATATATTTAAGTCACAAAGCATACTCTCTGCTATTGTGATGTAACGTTAGACCTATTCACAGGTTTTGACATATTGCTGTTGCGAAGGCACCCCGTTGCATCACCATATCAATCGGCATGCCTTAATGTTCACAAATTTATACACATTAATAATAACTCACTATTTTTTCTGACTAAATAACTTGTCCACTTTTGTTTTTTGCCACTAGATATGATATCCATATTTAAAAAATTAAAATATTAACTCACTAATCACACTCTTTGCAGAGTAATGTTGCCACCAACTCTTATATTAAAACTAAAATTATTACTGTATTAAAAAATAATTTCACCACACACAGCATCAACCGAGATATATATCACATACAAGGCAGAATTTATAAGCAAACTGACTGACTGGCGACTGATTAGTCTTCACAAGAGTCCATGTGGACACCCTTTTCTTATTGGCCAACATCCTTGAAACAGGGACAATCTAGAGGAGGCTCACTCTCAACTCTCCCTGAACGGCATATAGAGAACAGCGAGTGACGCGATTGGTGCGTGCCCCCAAGTTATAATATGAAATCTCTTATCTGTTGTACCATCTTTGACAATCCGAAACATTTCTTATTAGCTTTTATATCAGTTGATTGAAACGTCCTGTAGCATTTCACACGGAATCCACATCAGTCCTGGAAGCCCATGTCAGACGAAGATCGCGTGATTGGCGCGACGTAAGGAAGTACTACGGTACGTGCCGTATCATGCGATGGTCATGAGTCAGACCGTCCAATCGATGGTGGAAGAGACGTACATATCGAGCGGTCGAGCCGCAGGCGTCAGGGAGTCTGCGAGCGGTGACGTCACATGGCACCCTCGCCACTCGCAACACTTCCCTGTGCATTAAAACTGCATTAGGATGAAAGGTACAATATTGATTGGCTCACAAATTGGCAGTTAGACCCTGTCCACAGTTTCACTATCACACCCCTACTAGGTCGTTCCGGAGGGCAGATAAATCAGCACAGAAGTAGTAGATAAAACGCTCTTTATGAACTTGTCCATATATTTTGTTATAAATTTTATAAATCAACAATAAAAAACACTTTTACTGGGCCTTTCGTCAGCAATGTATTTTAACAAGTTTTATTGGTGATTTGTAAAAATCTATTTACTAATTTGTGTTGCATGATGATGTCACTCATTGCTGGCGAAAGGCCTTGTAAAAGATCTTTTTATAGGTGATTGTAAAAATGTATAACAAAATGAAGAATATAAATATCAAATCCATCTCAATTTGTTTATTTATATTAAGGGGTATACATTCTTACTGAAACAATACTTCTAGATGAAATACGTGTTTCCTATCAATGTTAACCTATTGCTGTATAGCCAGGTCTTAACTGGCTCGATAGAAGAGATCACTTATATTTTTATTCTTATTACTACAACATGACTTTTAGATCTTTATCCAAATATATATATCATAGTTAAAAAAAAAAAATAATAAATGGAAGGAGACAACAAACCATACGATATATACACATGAGTGGAGAACACCATTTACTCAAGGGAAGGTCGGGCTAAGGTAGCATCTGTTGGAGTAGACATTTGCGTGGGTGGATCTGTAGTGTCTCGCCCCCTCCCAAAACACCCTTCAGAAAGGTTGTCGCCCTTGCCCTTCCCAACTCCAACCCTCCTTTCACGTGCCAAGTCCACGAGTCAAATTAATTCAATTTTCACTACACACGTCTCGTTTCCTCCGCGAATGTTTATAATGCAGGAGTATGTGGTAGTTCTTACATCACTTCACGTTTAATGGTATAGTATAATATTAAACGAATTGTCAACAACCGTTAAGTACGTCTTTAAGCAAAACAATATTATTATTTCAGTGAATTAATTATAAATTATTCCATTCATAATTAAATTACTAATCATATATCTAATAAATATCTCATCGTTGTTTAAATATATTGGCAACATCGGTGAATGATTGTTCAGTGCAGCCATAAGTTTAATTAATTTAAAAACCTAAAAATTACGTATTACAATATTTTCAGTTGGATATTTTTCTACAGATAATGAATAACTATATTTCCTACAGTTTAAACAACTACTAATATTAAAATTTGTAAAAATTAGCGTTTTGGTATAAAGGACAATATATATGATATAACAAAATATTTATTTTATTTTGGCATTAAAACAGAAAGAGAACAACAAAGAACTAAGAATGAAGAAGACACATTGATTCGGCAATTCCCTTTCATCAGCGTCATTTAATAATTCAGCGACCGCCTCACCAGGGCCGAAAACCAATACCAAATACCAATCCATTCAAGATTGGGTCAACCTTCGGTTATTTCCAGTGAACATTTGTTTACTTAAATAATTTTCTTTTACATTTTTATTAAAATACAGAAACATTGTACGAAAATTAGGAATTTAAAGAGGGAATCGCTAGCTAATTTCGTAAAACATAATTTAATTCCATAGTAGATAGTCGCGAAAGTTTGTTCCACCTTCTTCCACGTTGTTTACTGTAGTTTATGGACTGCCAACAAGTGAATATGGCATGTAGTGAACTTAACTAATGCTAATAACTAAAAAATAGTCAGAGACATGTGGGTTTTACTAAAATATGTTAAACTGTAATTCATATCTTTCCTGAAAATTTCATCAAAATCGTTAAAGCTGTATTTGAGAAAATTCCATTTTTTATGTTTTTTGCCAATAAAAATAAAAAACTAAAATTTCAAAAAGTTAAACAAATCCTTTTAGAGATATTGGCTAAATACACATACATACCAAATTTCATAAAAATTGGTCTATCCGTTTGGTTTCCAGCAAAGTGCACATACACACAGACAGACACCAATTGTTTTTTCTCGAAAAAAATGTCTTTTTAGTGTTCAGAGAACCCTAAAATGGATTTTTAAACCAACATGTAGAAAATATTTGTTTGGACGATCACATTCTTTCTCTAAGCTATGGGAGAAAGTAAAAAATAGGATCAACATTCATCATATCGACTAAATCCCGTAGGATTACGAGAGGATCTAAAAAGTAAGGCTCACACTTAGACACTTAAGTTTAGAGGGCTGATGTTCTAGCTATTCTACAGATGAAAGACCGTAAACTATGAAATATAACCAGGTAAGGACATTTATACCACAACTGAACAATAAATCAAGCTGTCGGTTAGGTTGATGATCTGTGGTTTGTACTCAGTTCTGATTTATTGATGTTGACGCTAAAGTTCTGTCATGGAAAGCCCCGCTCAAATTCATTTATCGCTGGTTGTAATTTACTTATAGATCCTACAGCCACATAAAATAATGGTCTTTCACGTTAGAAAAGTTAACCGGCGTTCTTATGCATTTCATGATTATGAGTGAAAACCTTAACCCTTTGCACTCTGGACAAAAATTTTGGTCGGTGCCAAAAACTCCAGTCCATGTTAGTAAAGTACTAGCGAAAAACTCCAAGCCCATTTTGCCAATATTGTAAGGGTTTTATAAAAAATTCATAATTTAGTTATTTTATAACTTAGAACTATGATTTACGTTTTGTTGTTTCTGTTATAATATTCTGCATGTAAACAAAATAAAATTATAAAATTAAAATAATTTATATATATATTTTTTTATGTTACATTAAAAATGTATACCTAAATGGTTTTTAAAAAATTAACTTTGAACCCTTATAACTATAAAAAATTGCATTGACCTATTATAAATCATTGTTATAATTATGTTCCTTTTATAATTACAAACTTTTATGCAAAATTTCATGCACTTAACTTCATAAATAAGTCCTTGGTAAGCATTTGTTGAAATCTTGACAAATTCTAAATTTTGCATATATACAGTGTATTATGTTCTCTGATCAACTTTGATTCTGCAGCACTAGTCTCATTTATTTTATAACTTCAAATGATGTATAATGTATCAGTAACAATGAAAAATTCTAAAATATATATATATTTAATTATAAAATGTTTGTTGCTAAAGCCACAAGGTCAAAAATCGTAAAATAATAAAAATTGTCAAACAGCTGATAAAATGAAATGTTATAGAAACTTGAAAACACACAGATGAATAAAGATACATATATACAGTATTTACAAATAGACTAGGAAGTATTGATTTATTAGCATGTGTGTCTGACGGTTCCCGCGCAAAACCATGCGACTGTGTCGGTCCCAGTCGTTCGCACGCGCCAAAACAGCTGTAAGAAACGACTGCTGAAAAATAATATTCCATAGAGTACACTATAAAGTACTACTACGCTAAACTATAACTATCGAAGTTTATTATATCGTAATTTGAGTGCATTTTGAAAGTATATAAAGCCAGCAAAAAATATATTTTGAACGTCCGATCAATCGGACGTCGGAGTTTTTGGCACATTTAGTGATCGTCCGAAATTTCGGACGTCGGAGTTTTTGGCATAAACTCAATTGTCCGAAATATCGGACGTCAGAGTGCAAAGGGTTAATAAAGTAATACATAAGCCAATTTTTTGTGTAAATGCACCATCGAGATGTGTCAGTCACTCTAAATATTATCACAAAACTGAAGGTGTGCCCCTTTCTGAGCGTGCAGTTATCTGGGATAGTCAACTTGCTGCTGAACACAGTAGTTCTTGAGACGATAGTATGCCCAATAATGAATGACAAGATCATACCCACTAGTTAGCCAATCAACAGTATTTAACTACACGATACGTTGTTTCGAGCGTGCAGTTATCTGGGATAGTCAACTTGCTGCTGAACACAGTAGTTCTTGAGACGATAGTATGCCCAATAATGAATGACAATCTACAGTATTTAACTACACGATACGTTGTTTCGAGCGTGCAGTTATCTGGGATAGTCAACTTGCTGCTGAACACAGTAGTTCTTGAAACGATAGTATGCCCAATAATGAATGACAATCTACAGTATTTAACTACACGATACGTTGTTTCGAGCGTGCAGTTATCTGGGATAGTCAACTTGCTGTTGAGCACAGTAGTTCTTGAGACGATAGTATGCCCAATAATGAATGACAATCTACAGTATTTAACTACACGATACGTTGTTTCGAGCGTGCAGTTATCTGGGATAGTCAACTTGCTGCTGAACACAGTAGTTCTTGAGACGATAGTATGGCCAATAATGAATGACAAGATCATACCCACTAGTTAGCCAATCTACAGTATTTAACTACACGATACGTTGTTTCGAGCGTGCAGTTATCTGGGATAGTCAACTTGCTGCTGAACACAGTAGTTCTTGAGACGATAGTATGCCCAATAATGAATGACAATCTACAGTATTTAACTACACGATACGTTGTTTCGAGCGTGCAGTTATCTGGGATAGTCAACTTGCTGTTGAGCACAGTAGTTCTTGAGACGATAGTATGCCCAATAATGAATGACAATCTACAGTATTTAACTACACGATACGTTGTTTCGAGCGTGCAGTTATCTGGGATAGTCAACTTGCTGCTGAACACAGTAGTTCTTGAGACGATAGTATGGCCAATAATGAATGACAAGATCATACCCACTAGTTAGCCAATCAACAGTATTTAACTACACGATACGTTGTTTCGAGCGTGCAGTTATCTGGGATAGTCAACTTGCTGCTGAACACAGTAGTTCTTGAGACGATAGTATGCCCAATAATGAATGACAATCTACAGTATTTAACTACAAGATACGTTGTTGTCGTGTGTTTGCGTAAACCTGCACGAGGACAAGTCCACAGAGCAAGTTATGAAGCCGAACTGGGATTGGGATGTACTCCATATTCAACAGCAGCGTGCAGCTTCCGGGTTGGGGGGGGGGAGACAGAATCTTCATGACGGTCTGCTTCCGGAGGAAACAGGATCTCCGCCACGCAAGAATGATCATGATTATCGTAGTATTGATAGACGGGTTTGAGGTAACATGTGCTTAGTGATCGACTTGCCTCTCAGATATTAGGACTGTTACAATAACATGAGAAAGGGATAGCACGGTCTGAGGTCTGCCGACAGTGAATAAGCATGGAATAGCTGAATAAATCAAACAGATGTGTGAGAAAGTAATATTTCTTCTGTTAAATAGTATATTACACTAATGAAACAGTGCAAATATACCGGAATAATGACTCAAAAGAATGCAATGCCATTGAATGATGGGGATATAGTCCTTGTTACGTAGGTTTCACATCTGCAACTCAAGTGAACTGTAAAGATGGCCGTTGTAAGTACTGTAACACACTGGCATGGCTACACATAACATCAAGATACACTATGTATCATAGAACAGTATCAGGTTATGGCGAACACCTTCAGTCTCCTCAGTATTAGGACGGACAATGCCCTGTTTTTGTCTGTTATCTTATCACATTACCAGACAAGTAGAGCCATGTCAGTCATTGCTCATTATATAAGTTTCAAATTACGAGTTATCTGAATTCTCTTTTAACTATTTGTTTTCAGTTTCAATTCCTTTATAGTAACTGCAATTTTAAAGGCATCGAGTAACAATGTGTAATGGACTGACTTATTGTTACTTGTAAATAGTTACATATCGTAACTAGATTCTAGTTATGACACCGGCCGCTTAAGCCTAAGTTCTAAAAGTTACATATCGTGTTTTGTTAATATAAATATTTTACCTATTATTTGATTAATTGTTTTTTGTTTATGTAACATCAATTTACATGTTCAAACAAAAGCACATACTTTATGTTATTGTACATACAACAATATTTAGGGAAAGTATCAGTATTAGCTAGTTAAGCGCAACATGTGCATGCATGTCACAGTTCCCAACTGTTGTGGAGCGCGGACCTCACGTCATATCTAGTCTTCGTTACTCTCTATTACCATTGGTTAGTTTTTCGTGATGGACAATACTACTACAGCGGGTTATGGGGTTACGTCAGTAAATTATCAACAGTTAGAAAATATTGAAAATATGCGGAAACGTTCACGAAACGTTAGGCAAGGGTTTTTTTTAAGTAAAATTGCAAAAGGTATTTTTTTTCAAAGGGTAGTTGAAAAAAATACCTTTACATCATTTGAGCTCCGATCATTCTACGCATCCATGGTTCCTGATACATGTGCTTTACTGTTTTCATGACCTCGTAACATATTATGCGTCACAATTAACAGCGCAATTTTGCTGTGTACCTGATATGCAAGTTTCTATAACAACGTTGCAATACAAATTTGTGTGAATGGTAGGTAGCTGATCATTGAAGATGCTAGTCCCTTAATGCAAGGGATAAAACGAGTTCCAACCGATAACACGCGAACTCCACCGGATAACACGCGGACTCACATCGGATAACACGCGGACTCATGCCGGATAACACGCGGACTCACAACGACAACACGCGGACTCACACCGGATAACACGCGGACTTACACCGACAACACGCGGACTCACACCGACAACACGCGGACTCACACCGACAACACGCGGACTCACGCCGGATAACACGCGGACTCACACCGACAACACGCGGACTCACACCGATAACACGCGGACTCACACCGACAACACGCGGACTCACACCGATAACACGCGGACTCACACCGACAACACACGGACTCACACCGTTAACACGCGGACTCACACCGGATAACACGCGGACTCACACCGGATAACACAAGGGACAGTTTTGGTATACACATACTACGATAATTAAATAAAATCACTCGTTTTTACATGGACTGATAAACAATAAAAATAAAATAAACAATGTCTTCAATTTTTAGTGACGACCGAAGACAATTCAGTATTATCAGACACTAGATGTTAAAACAACTTTTTGGTATTTTTAAGGAAAATGTGATTGATTAATTGAGATAAGTTGACAGCGGTCATATTTGTTTATCTGGTGAAATCAATTACTCTCTGAAAGGACATTTATTCGATTCCAGTGACAGGTAGTGTACAGTTTACGTAGATTCCGCACATGGAAGACAATGTCTGTTGGCCTCCTGCACAGCACTCCACCTAGTTGTTTAACTGAACGTATTCACTTGATTTACCTCTTGTCATTCATCTCCAAACTTACGGACTTTAAAGAATAGCGGACACGTTTAAAGACATGGCTTTAGTCATAACACGAGTATGGCCCCTCCTACCCTACCCACCGGTACGTATTAGGTTATATTGATGTAAAACAACGAAAGTAGTCTTACTTGTACTGGATTCAAGACTTAACGGGAGTGTACGGGATTCATTGCCATGAGAAAAAATGTGCACAGTAATGTAGGTAGAACTACTCTGACAATGGTGCACTGGCTGTTGGGCTATTGATAAACCACCCTTTCTGAGGAACAGTTGAACTCAGTTAGTAACCAGACTACACATGTCATCCTACACTCATATCATCATTCATATTAGCCTTAAAATACGCACAACATTGTGTCGGCGTCTAGTATGTAAGAATGAGCAAAAGCTGTTAAACAAGTGAGAAAAGTAAAAAAATTAAATTACACGCGATATAAAATCACATCTGTAAATATGCGAAGTTTTCTACCATGAAACATGCTATAGATGAATTATTTATGTGCAGAATAAATTATCCTCCGTGTTAGACCTGCAGTCAGAACTGTCTTTAACTCGTTTTCTACTACAACCCTTCCTTCCTGGGCCACGCGAGCGACAATTATTGTAGGTAGTCACAAAGAAGAAAAGAACAGGTCGCTTACTTCTGCCCACAGCGACGAACGCATCAGTGGCAGTTATGAATAGATAACAACAATATAATTTTTAAGTAATAATTATTATGTTTATCCTTGATGATTTGGGAGGAATAGGGATGGACTGACAAGGTGCTGGCTCTGACAGCGCATGGCAAGCTAGAGAAACTAGTTGACACACTTAAGCGGACTATTGGATGCAACCTCTGTTTCTCCTTTCTCTGTGAGGTAGCTGGTGTCTATACATTAACCGTTGAACACGTATTGTCTAGCTACAGCAATTCGGGATCTGGATACACAGCAAATACACGTTGATTGAACAACACTACTACTGAGGACCAAGAATGGGCCATCAAGCTTTGAATTACGCAGTCCAGTAACTACTGTGCGGTAATAGGACGTAAATTATTTATTGATAGATTTGAATCTATCAATCGTGAAACCCAATCGTTGTGAAAATATATTACTTGAGGTCGGGAGCCAACCGTTTATAGTCCTGTTGGAGCCTGACGCAGTTAATATGACGTAACTAGTTTTGATAAGATTTAAATGTAAAGCCATGTTTTTACTTTCCTGAGATTTACAATAATTGTTAATTGAATAACAGACAATCACAGATATAAATTTTAATAGTAAAATACGGACACCAGATTCAATTGGAGATCTGGGGGGGGGGGGATTTGAAAGTCTTCTTTTATGAATACTATGACGTGTGATTTGGGATGTTAAATTGGGAAAATAATACTTTGTGATATATAATATTAATATGATATGCAATACTGCATTAACATTAAAACTATAATTCAATTTGAGATTTCAGAGTGATATAATATTTAACGAACAATATTTTTTTTCTTAAACTCATTCATTTAAGTTGGCCGAACTCAATAAATTTTCATAAATCTCCTTGAAAATGTTTAGGCATCACTTATACTAGTTATGCTGGCTGAAATCTGAATCCAGTCATATTTTTCTGAAGAGATTACCTTTTTAAGTAAAGAAGTATTTTTTTAATGCTTCAAAAATTCAGTACATGACATGTCATTGTTAACTTTAATGATAAGAATAGTTTTTACCTTATCTACTTCTCTACTGACAAGTCTATTCCGATCGGGTATCCAGACATTTTTCATAACTTGGTGAAAAAATTGTCCAAGTGATGCCGAAGTACCGGGTAGAGAAAGAGCAAACTCCAACACTCTTTCAAAATTTGCACACTCTTATTTTGCATGAAACTGAAGGGGGGGGGGAGGTGTTTAGTAGTATAATACTGCAGTCTGTGAGCCATACAACACAAAACATCTCACGATTGTCGATTTCCCAAAGTAATACATGTTATTTTGTACAATATGAAATATTTAAAATACGGAAATTTACTCGGATTTTTCTTTGTAAGGTACGGACACGGACACTGAATGTAAAATACAAACCGTCCGTACAAAATACGGTCGTATGGCAACCCTAACTAAAGACGGAAGAGGGGCGTCGTACACAATACGCAAACGTATTTGCAGTTAGAATTACGTATTACTTACTATTCGAATCAATTCTTCTCTAATTCCCAAAAAGGGGTTTTTTGAAGGTAGTAGTACTTAACACGCACTGCAGAATTTAATATCTCAACAACACTATGGGCTAAAACCTGTTGAATGTTCGAAAAGCTTTTAATAGTGGATCACGAAGGACTTTGGTTCAAACTTGGACACAGTAAAGAATTCGTTATATAAAATCATACTTAGTTGACTGATGTTGATCACACTTGCAAACAACTCAGCGTGGAGTTCCTGGGGGGTTCTGTGCTCGGTTCGGTTTTGTTTCTTGTTACAAAAAAAATTGAACATGATGTGAGGTTGGTTTTCATGTAAGATTCTAAGCCCTAACATTGAACAATCAGACAATAAATTTTTCATCATCTCAAAATTTTAATTTTCAGGAATCTATAAAATACCAGACGTTTTCGACTCTAATTCAGAACTTACAGACTATAATTAATGCATTCAATTTGTTTTTCACACATTAAATATAATAAATACTTGGGCCTCCCTCCATGCTGATTATCATTTAATTGTAATCTGCATAAACATTCATTATCTTTAAATTCTCTAACAGAAATTTTACTTTTTAAGAGTTTGTCCAGATTGCATTCCGCATTTGTTACGCTTGAAATTAAATAGGATTTCGTGTGAATCTGGTCCAAAACCGTCGGATCGACCACCTACTTAAAATAAGTACCTTATCACCTACTTAAAATAGGATTAAGATTTCACTTGTTTGAAAGAGGAGCAAATAAACAGCAATAACAGGCGTCTAGGAAGTTTCTACAGTGAAATTGTTATAAACAAATCGCATTTTGTTTTATACATTAGCGATTATATTGTTATTATGATATCGAATATTTTGATGCACTAGCAGTAAAATTAATTTCTAAAATAAAATTATGAATCCACAGTGAGAACTTACTTATAAACTTGACTTTCTTTGGCTGTTTTTTATTAATCTTGCACTTCTTGAGCGGCGCCTTGTTTCTCCGATTCGCTAAGAGCACATACACGAACACAGATAATAAACAGTAAATGTACGAAGAAAGCACTCTTGTTTGGCAACTCTCTCTACTCTTTGTGTTTCATATTGTAACTTCCGTAGAGAGGTCGTTACATAAGATATAGAATAAGTATTTAAAGACAAATGTAAGGCTATTGAAATGCATCAGCTTCTAACAGGTTTGTATCTGTTTGGATAACCTATTATCTTAGTCCCACAAAATCATTATTAGAAACTCATGTTGATGATGAAGGGCAATTTGGAATGTCTCCGCGACTCAAAGCATAATGTTTAAGGGTGTGTTAACCCTTAGCACTCAGACGTCCGATATATTAGAAGTTCGCTAAATCTGCCAAAAACTCCGACGTCCGATATTTCGTTTGGGACTTGATGCTTTCCGGATTTAAGAAAATTCCGGACCATGGAGGTTATTTATAAAAATACAGAAGGTGTATAAAAAATAACATAATTTGCACAACAAACTTTTACTGCATGTATATATTATTTAAACATGGGTTATTTAAACAATATAAATCAATATATAAGTACAGGAGAAATATTAAAATGCATTTTTAAGTACAGTACATGATGAAATAAATTTGAATACAGTATGAAATACAGTTCAGTACTGTACTATAGTATTAGTGGTTTTTAGCAACAGTACTGGTAGATGGCTGGAAAAATGATCTAATATCTACTTGCTCACTTTACAATGTTCATTAGAAGGCAATTCTGTAATTTGTGTATATTGCCGTTGATGCCGGATTATAGACAATTTAAGACTATAGAATGCCGAATTGAGGAGGTTGCCGCAATATAGAGTGGACGAGTCCTCCTCAATATTTAAAAACCCCAGATGTATATATTAATATAAACATTAGCCTATAAATTGATAAAACACGTTTTAAATTCAATTAAATTGAAGAAATTGTTATTTACTAAATAAAATATATATTTACCAACATGACGAATAAAAGATATATAAAAGTCGAACAAAACAACAATACGATAAACCGAAGAACTGCAAAAATTTTAAGTGTTTCAAATACTTTCTCAAAAAAATATAATTTTTGTTTCACACACTTTCTCCAAAAACGTATTTTTTAATCTCCAATGTCGCCTGTAGGCTAGTCACTGGAGTATGATGACGTCACGGCGGGTCCAGTGTGGTCATCAGTGTAGGGGGAGGTAATCGGATTACACCCCGGGGATCCCCGCACCTGCCGGATATCCCCCACAGTAGACAACATTCATTAGACCTTTACCAGAATCCACCCATATATGTACTAAAACTAATGTTAAACGAGTAAGTCAACTTTTTAACGTAATTTATTTTTCTTAACTAGTTAAGGGGGAAAATACTAGTTTTCATTGTGCATGAACTTTACATTCATATTACCCAAAACCAGTTATTACCAATGAGAGATTTGATTATTGTAAAATATTTATTTGCCCACCCACACATACATACAGCGGTAATGACCCCCCCCCGCCCATACAAGAACAGCGGTGAAGAAAGCTCCTAACTGGAAAATAAGTTGTTTATAAAAAAACTTACAAGCTGTTTTTAAGCACGAAGATGTAAAAAAAAGATGTTATGTAGGGTAAATACTGCCACTGGCCACACTAACTATGCAAAATAAATAAACTGCTCGACTTGGCAAGACCAATACGTATGTCATGCAAGGGAGATGGGCACCAGTAAGAATTTTCATCAAGCAAATAAATAACCCAATTAATTTAAACTCAATATTATAGAGATCTTTTAGAAAGTCTAATCACAGAGCTTCTGATCACGACATTGCTGTACTAGACAGAGCTCCTACTGTAGACACAACGCTGTTGGACTACTTTATTCATCTCGGGACTAAAAATTCACCTTCCTTTTTCCATTGGGACATTTTTAGGAATGAAACTGTCCTAAAAATTCACAACTTCTTGGTAGAGGAGGTAATACCAATATACTAACCGATGGATTCAATAATGCAATATTAGTAATTAAAAAATGTGTTACTTTTGAAATTAGTTCTATTTTGACTTGGATCGAATGAAATTTAATCATTAAAAGGCACCTAAAATCCGCCCATGTCTTGGAGTGGAATAGGCTTCCCTCGTTTAAATAATTTATAAATCGGAGATTATGTTAATATTGATTGCGCTTCTCGCCGGGTGGTAGCGTACGACACGACTTTGTACTTGGCAGTTTACAACACGGAACAACACTTAACAACGTGATGAAGGCGGCAAATAGACTCGTAGATACAATCTGTACACTTTGAATAATAATCATATAGTAAAAGTTGTTTTACTAGCTTGTCGTAGTTAAATAAAATTGAATTATTTTTTAACGCCAACTCTACTGTCATTAATTAATATAATGTCAATGAATGGATTATAGTCCTCTAAATGAGTAATTTAAAAGAAACTATGAGTCATTAGACCTATAATCAGCTTATTATAAAAAAGGAACAAAAAGTTAATTGTTTCCTTGACAGTCTATTACAGGACCGAGCTATCTAATCGGTACTGACTCAAGTGGCCGGCTCATTACTGTCTGAGTCATAGAGACCAACCCAATTTATATGCATGACATACGTTTTCGCGACAATTAAATAAATTGCACACCCTTTCGCACCCACTGTTTGCCAATCACTGTCAGTGCAGTCATTAATGTCAACAACGACGAACCAACAAAGGTTGAGGAAACTCCACTTCACTTCAGGTGGAGCTGGGAAACCACTTGGCAGCGTTCCAACTGCTACTAGCTTTTAACGGTCATCTGTACATTCAAACCTAACAAACTGATTAACGTATTTCAACTTGAAATCATTATACATTTACCTTAATATTTAAAATGTGCTTTGAAACTATAGAGCTACAAGGAGCAGTTCTAAAATACAGGATTTATAACAAAATATTGTTCATTGAGGTAACATTCAAAGTGAAAACATGCCATGGAATCCTAGATGTGAAGTTAAAATGAGACGTTGTTCGAGACGTGCGACAAATATAGGAGGCTGCCGCTTTCAGTTCCAAACTTGTTAGACACAAAGTAACAATGGGTCCATATCTAAAGCCGCGTTTACACCAAATGCTGTCAGCAAATGTTGGCCAGCTTTTGTTGGCAGCATTGCTATCAACAAATGCTGGCAGCAAATGCTGGCAGCAAATGTTGGCGAATTCCCTAGACTGATCAACATGTGTTGACAACATTTTAGCGCTTTGGTGCGTTTAGTTGCATTCGGCATTCCGAAATGTCAACACTCGAGCAACTTGCGGCGGTAGCAGCAGCGTGCGTCATCATAGGTAAAAAGAAAAGACCAAAGAGATATTGGGTAAGGCCTTCCCTTAGGGCCAGATCTGTGTATAGTGGAAGTGACTTACTTTCAGATTTAAATCAGGACGATATTAATCCATTGTCAAGAGAGTTGAGGTGTGACGGCAGCGTTAAAAACTTCTTGAGGATGACAAGTAACGACTTTGAAAACCTTCTCACAGCTATTGGACCTAAAATTGCGAGACAAGACACCAATTACAGGCTAGCAATACCTGCGCGAGAAAGACTTGCAGTGACCTTAAAATATGTGACAATTTGATAAAATAATCTTAAGTTGTTAACTACTTGCCTGCACTGTTTCATCGGCAGCCTCTTTCTCGTCAGTGGCAATCCCAGCTTCTTTAATCTTCCGTGCAGTAGTTTTATCCTTTAAAAACAGCATCGCTTTAAAATAACACCACTTGCTTTTATACTCGTCTGCCCCCGAACCACTCTTCTTCTTCTTAAGTTCTCTTTGAAACTGTGCCAACAATGTTTTCACTTTTGCCTGTACTTCCGAATTACTGGCTTTTATCTCCCGCGAAATGTCATTCCATGCATAGTTCTTTAGGTTTTTATTTTTATAATCAGGGTCCATCGGATTCCAAAGAACTGGTTGCTCTCGATATAGGTCAATCAATTGCATGACTGTTTCACGCGACCAATCAATTTCACTCTCAATGCTGTCGCTGTTCATATTGAGTTGAGAAACACGGACACCAAACAACACAGACGTACTACCATCAACAGTCGCAACTAGAGTACTGACGCTGTCGGAACGACATGGCGGCCAACCACGTGCGCTAAGGTAAGTGTTGCCAACATTGTTGACGGTCGCTTTTAGTCCCGTCAACATTGCTGCCAGCATATGTTGGACAACATTCTTTGATCTTTACCGACTACTGGTGGGTAAATGCTGCCAACACTTTTCGGTGCTGACAGCATTGTTGGCAGCAAATGTTGACGGAATTAAAAGTACGATTTTTGTAAATGTTGTCAGCTTTTGCTGGCAGCAATGTTGTCAGCTCCGGTGTAAACGCGGCTTAAATGTAAGCACGGAGTCTATGCTTCATTTGTCGATAGTAAAAGAGAACACGTCTACAAAGAGGACATGTCTACGTTATTTTATACGGATTTATTAGATTCAAGAGTTCATCATTCCGTATTAGATGATGAACTCTAAAGTCTTTATCAGGCAAGAACACTACAGTTTGTATTTCCTGATTATTGCCTATGATCGGAATCTGCTACTTCTAGTTTATCCAAAGCCTTTACGAATTACCTATCCTTTAATTAACGACACTGTATATCATTTCTTGACGGTATGTATTTTTCGTGATGGTGTTCATTACTGATTTATTTAAAAAGCTACACATCGCTTAGTTAAAAAAAATGTCATATTTCGGCTATACTGTCTGAAGCCATTTTCAAACATTTAACAACATAACTTTTTTTATATAAATTAATTAATAGATCATGTTTTTAAAAATATTTAACAGATGATTTGATCAATGAAAATAGTTGAATATATACTATATAAATTTTGATAAAAAATTGTTTAGTTACTTATTAATTTTGAATTTTATTTAATACTTCTGATTTAATAATAGGCAGGTATATTGAGCATAAGGTGGCACTAGGTTGTGAAATGCAGCTTTCTACAGCCATACATACTGCTTCTTTTATTGTTCTTTCTTTCCATTTACTTTCTTTATATACTATACTTGCTGCTGTCCATTGCACCTTATGCTCTTCCGCCAAAACATGATCTGAACGTTTAAAATAGTTTTCCAATTGATTTTTTTATGCTGTTTTTGTGTTCTTGTATTCTCTTTTTTAAAGGTCGAGATGTTTAAAAAAAAAAAAAAAACTATTTATGTTGTTAAATGTTTGAAAATGGCTTCAGACTGTATAGCCGAAATATAACATTAAAAAAAAAAAAACTAAGTGATGTGTAGCTTTTTAAATAAAACTGTATATCATACCACCACTACATTTTCTCGCAGAAAAACGCACGAGATATCAAACAAGTCAATTTTGATATTAGATATACATCAGTTATGAGCGGTCCAAACAGATACAAAACCAGTCTACTTATGCTGTCAGTTGTTAAAATTCAAGAACAATTAAATGGGTGATAGTAAAATTTTAAGCAGATAAATGACATGTTTTTAAAACTCAACAACTATTGTACCAAGTTGTCCAACAAGAAAACAAATTATAAAAAATTAAGGATTCAAGTTTTGTAAATCCAAATGAATTGAAAATGTTCTATAACCAGTCAATGGATGTAATCCTAAATATACAATTCCAGACAGGTCCTGATTTGCATGTTGAACATGAATCTAATGTACGTTCATGAATAACGACCCAATCAGACCAATTTCTGTACTAGGCTTACAGATCTGTTTCCAGAAATATTTTCTAATTGCATTAACATAGGCTACCACCTATATTGAAACTTAGTTGAACAAATTTTGTATATATTTCTTACAAGTAAATCAAATGTATAAAATTTAACAGTCGACATTTTAAAATTAAACTAATTATGGCAAGGAGAGATATTTTTGAGTTGCCAAACAAGAGAGCCACCACGCCTTGTCTTTATCGACTAGTGGGCAAACACGACAATTGATTGCACTTGATGGGATTGTTTGCCCGATCGATTGTTCTTGACGGCTGCACTCCTCAAGGCCAAGCGGCAGGGTCTCTCAAGACTGTCTACGTAAAGAACTTGCTATCGCACCTGTAAATACGGTCATTACTCGACAAACAGAGTTCATGGAAGTTTTACTATTTAGAAGTTTTTTCATGTGCTTCTGAACCTGCAATGATCTTCAGTAATAACGCCGGGTATTATCAGATGGAAGCAAGTAAACCAGTACAAAATATAAATAGTTCGCGAAATTCAAAACTACTCTGAAAATTCCCTACATTTTGTGGTTATATGTACATGATTTGAAAACTGAACCATGAGTTTAATATTAACTACATTACGTTTATGTTTAATCATGCAAATTAGACACATGTACAGAACCACTGATTTAAGGTGCGGTTATGTGGTTTGGAACCACGATCTTAAATCGCTTTTTTAACATTACAAAAGGTTGCGCACGTACGGACCTGTTGAAACTAGTTATAACAATAATTTAATTTAGGCATTTTTACAGAAAATTCGTCTGATTTTATCCTTTTTTTCAATATTAAGATTAATTTAATATTTTGTTATCAAAGATCGCGTGAACTAACATTATTCAAAAAATTGGCCATGAACAAACTAGTTAACGCATCTTATGGCTTAAAAAAAACTTTCGTTTCAAGCATTTAAAAATACAAATAAAAACAATCGGGTTCCTTGAGGTCGGAATGCAGCCGCAGATGAGCAAACCTGTGGCCGAGACGGGTGCCCGGCAAGGCAGGGCGCGGCAGAAGCAGGACATGACGGAGTCTGTGACGAGGCCGACCAACATGATGGAACACGCACGTGGTCTACACCCGGACTGCCGCCATCGGCCGTCACCGCCTCCCTTGGCCACCCACCACCCACAATCAATAAGCGCGGGCATCACTTTCTTCCTTTACAATTCATGTGCCCTTCAAAAAATAATTTGTGAATTTATTCATTTGAAAATAAAATTAGGAACAAATATGATACATAAATCATTGCACGTACTACCATCTATTTCTTTTTCCAACAATATTTAGTTCAACGTAAATTATTTTCATTAAAATGGTATTAAATTTGAATAATCACAACTATAACGTCACGCCAAATTGTGTATTTTCATTTACAACTCTGAAAACACCATGCCTCATTTGTAAATACTGCCACAAGTAATTTTATGTAATTAGCAAAGAGGAAATGTAGATCGTTAAAGGACGTAAATCTGTGACGTTACGAACTGAACTTTGCATGTACGTCAATTAATTTCAATGTGATGTACGATCTTAGCTGTAAGGCTGATGTGGTTATAAAAGTGCTGCTAGTTTTTAAAGCACGTAATCTGACGCCAGCAAGAGCGAAGAGGGCTCGTGGCAAGGATAATTTAGCAATACTAAAAATCAAAATCTTTCGCATAAGACTGACAATATTTCGCAGCACACCCATCATTTTACTTTTATTAATGTTTTACCATACGCCAACGTCCTTCCGCATTGCATTGAACTTCCTTTCTCGTATATTTAAGCATAACATCCCTTAGAGTACATTTCACGCCCTATTACTGTAACACACTGTCAAACCGTTAATGAACTGTATGAAAATAAAATGTTTAGACGATTCCATCTAATATTGAAATAGAAAGGTATCACATTAAATTAAATTGAATTAAATTAAATAAATTGAATTAAATGAAGGGAAAAAGGAAGACTTTTCAAAATGGCAAGTGGGTAATTTATAACCAGCGACTAATTTGACAAGATTGGACTGTTACAAAAGAGATGTTTTAAAGAAAGCGAAACAGATACATCCGTCATGGTGTCAGTTAACAAAACGCCTGTAACGTAATAGTTGTGGTCTGGTGAACAGACGACTGCTTCGTACTGACCTAACCCCGGACATAAGTATATATATATATATTCCTAAACAGATCCTGAATTAATAGATCTACTAGTTTAGCAAAACTGTAAATAAGACCTCAATGAAGTTTCAGTGATAAGAGGCTTCGTGGAATAAGCAAGTGCCAAACCAGAACGCACAGAGCAGCAGATCAGGGTGCTGCGAATGACAATTATTACATACAAGGATGTTTGGGAAAATATCGCAATTGCTTATTAAATACAGTTTCAGTTGGGAAGCGTTTGGCCTGTCATCTGTGCGACAAGTCTCCATATTTGATACAGGGTATCACCAAGTGATCTAGCAAGCGTTCGTCGGCCAGAAATGGGATGTCGCACAAAAGCTCACAAGTAGAGAATCTAAGGAAAGAGATAACGTAATGACACCCCCAAAAGAAATGATTTTTGTAATAATTCATTTTTACGTAGAAGTTCTTCGACATCAAATCCATATTTGTGATTGTATGGCTAATGCTCGGTGTGCATGTATCACTGAAATGGGTGATACCTGTTGTACGCCGAGTCCCTGAAGCTAGGCAATTTAATAATAATCTCTACAATTTTGTGTAAAATATTACTTTAAAATAGCTTTTAAGCAGTTATTGACCCCAAGTAGGACTAGTTGTACCTCTCTTGAATACTGCGAAACTATCCATATAACATAATTGCCAGTTCCAGTTCGATTCCCTTTTGTAATAAGTTAAAATAGTTTTGTACATTGACACAAATACCTATATTTGCAACACAAGCCACGTGCCAAAATAATTATAGCATAAATTTACAACAATTTCTTCGCATTCAGGCGCATGCTTGACCTTGTTGAATACAAGGTTGTTTCCACTTCAATGAGGAGAGACGATTTCCTTATCGGCTAATCCTACCATCCGTCCAATTTACCACAGAGCGAATTTGTATAATAGTGACTGAATGCATTCTGAGGCGTTGAAAGTACCGCAACAAAAAACTGCTACGCCCCAACGGTTTCTCGACAATGTATCTGAGAGAGTTTAATCGTCTAACCCACAACACCGAACATGGCGTAATGCTCACTAAGTACGGGACAACAGTTTCGTCAAATTTATTATCCTACAACTATGAACGTTGCAGGTCACCAAATGATAACATTCAAAAATATTTTGAAATTTTAATCTTTATCACACCAAATTTATCAAGCAAAGCTGAGCACCAAAAATACTGAAGTATTAATATCTATAAATAAAACCCTAAAAATTAATAATTCTTGGATACTGCTTATCTACATAGTCACACAATGAAGAGCGGTATTTTACCCTTGACATTTCTTATACTCAGGACGAAGTCAAGAATATGTTGTATCTATTGAAGGTTTCAGATGTATCATGGAAAAATCCACGTTCTGGCTATCATAAGAGCAGAATAATGCTGTTTAACATAAAACTGCATTTTAACATAAAAGTTACAGGAAACAACATTATAAAACAATATCAAGATAATAAATAGAAGGCGGAATAGAAGCAGTTCCTAAGGGGTGCAGTGCTATATGGATTACGTATAATAATATTCTGATTTTAATGGTTTTCAAATTACGACAATAACATGTACTAGGTTTTTATATCAGACGATGTTTAATAATGTTAAGGATAGTATAGTACCTATAGTATATAAGTAATTTAAGAGTAGACATTAAAATTACTTAATGTTATCAGATTTATATAGGCACTATTATAACAGAATATTATATAGCGTGTTATTAAATAGTTTAAACTTAAATTTATACTTTTACTAGGCAATTTGTTACATTAATATTCATGTGATCTATTCAAAACTATCTAGATTTAATTTGTTGTGGAATTATTGAATTTGTAGTTTATTTGAATGTCTTGACAGAGAATGACGAAAATTATTTTGAGGATATGAATGTGTTTTTCTATACAGAAGGCTTTTATGAATGAATAAAGAAATAACTATTTTAAATGTGAATTCTTAAAAATTGGACAAAAGGGTCTCTAAGTGCTCCCAAGCTAGTAGCTTGTTGAAATTAGATGATTTAGCCCACATTATTATTCCAACACTTTACTAACTATGTATGTAAGCATAAGATATTGTTTAAATTCACTCTTATTAACACACTTTAGTTCTTCTGATGCAATGAATTTCCTTATTTATAAAAATGTCACTGATGTAAATAGACAAAAAAGAGATCAACTAAATTGGATTATTGTTTACTTATACTTGCTATATATTTTTTAATGCAGCAAAACATGTAGGCTTAGAACAAATAAAATGTTTCTTGTCAAGACACAAATTTTATAGGCGGCAGCGGGTGACTGGGAACAAAAAATTTTATTCGTTATATAGGTGATTTTTACATTAGATATTTATAATACAGGTGTTTTATGATATGCTTCATTCATACACAGGACAAAATTCGTTATACAAAGGGGTTTTAGTCAAAACTATTTTTTATACATGGGTATTTTTAAGTGAGTTTTTAATGAATAAATAAAATGAATTAATGGAAATGAGTTTGTACAGGATTTAAAAATCATTAAAATGAAGTGCGTTTTAAAATGGCTATACCTTGTCACTATATATACAGGGAGAAATTTCTGTTAGTTACCACATAACTTTTTCCACAGTTAGTAAAATAATTGCTTTTCGAATATGCAATTAAATTAATTTTAACCCACATTGCAATCATCTTGGGGTCCGAGATCTAAGTCAACTTCAAGATTTTAAATAGATCCGTGGTCATACGATATGTAAAAAACACTGCCATTTTAAGGTGAAAACAATAGCGCAGTCAGAATTTAAAAATAATGTATCATTCTTTAATTTTCAATCGCTTATCGCCTATGTATTTTCCTAATTAAAACGGCTTTGTCATTTAAAAAGTCATCTATATTGCTTTTTACAAATGTTCAGTTGTTATGAGCAACATATACTTCAAATGTTTAAGTATAAATGAACTTCTAAAAATATCTGAATGTAATAGTATATTTAAAATACAAATGAATACAAAAAAAAAAATCTTTTGAAGCAATGTGCAGTAATTCTTAATTGCACAATTATTTCTAGAATGTATTCAATAAATTAAAAAAAATTAAAAAATACAGTTAAGAACACCTTTACTCAGTGCCACCTTTTGAATTAAACCAAATACCATCGGAGTGCTAACAAACAGAACTGTAATATCTTGTATGTACATGTTTCTAATAAAAATTAAAAAAAGTATATAAATCTCTTTAAATACTGTCTTAAATAATTAAAATTTAAGGCTATTGTGTGTTGGACGTGGCTATTCATGGTCAGTTGTCATTCAATTCCATTTGGCCTGGGGAAGTCTGTGAGGGGCGGAGGGAGGGTGGCAGACAGAGGGACAGGGCGCCTGCCGCCAGTTTATTGCCAGCTATACCACCACGCCATCAGATATACCAATTACACAGCTGCCATAGTGTCTACCCCCTTTCACCCACTATGTGATCAAATATTAAAATTTAATTTAAGGTTAAAAAAATGTATATAGGTTACTTTACCAAAATAACTATTGACTAGTTAAATAGATAAGAATAATACAAACAGTTGTACGTCACTACAATAACAATCTTCCTGAAACAATGATGTTTCAAAACAATTATCAAGATCAATCTGATCAATTTAAAATCTATATTCATTAGTAACTGGCATATTTTTGGTGGGGTTTTAAATGTATGGCTGTATGATATTGATTTTTTTCAATTTTCAGACTTTATTAAAAAGTAAATTATATAAAATAAACTTAAAAATATGTTTTCGAAAGACTAAAGAGTAAAATAATTTCTTCTAATTAAAGTTTTAAAGTAGTGCGGTAAATGAAATGAATAATTTATGAATGAAAAGTCACCAGTCATTGCCCTACAATTTTTAAGCTTTCAAATAAAAATTCATCAGTAGAAGAAATTATCTTACTTTTGATAGTCCAATTCAATAACTTTTTTATTTAAATATTTATTTTTTGCTTAAATAATGTTTAAGTGTTAAGCTTAGAGTAGGTATCATTTGGAACTATTAAAAATAATTAACTAATATTTTAATATACATAGCTTATTAATGCACTGTAATCCAGTTATGAGGTAGGTATGTCATTAGCAAATAAGTTTTATATAGATTACAACATTTTTACGTGACAGACAAGAAAGCGAGTTTTCATTACACCACATAACATTAATATATCAAAACGAAAAAAAAAAAACATTTAAAATAACTTGATTGTAAGTTACATGACAAGTTTTGTAAGTGCTCTTTTATAGATCTTAATCGTAGTTTAGACTTTGACTAGAAAACCGTTCATTAAAAAAGTGGCAGTCCTACTTAATTATATCTTAACAGCTTATCCTATCTAAAGTGTCTCTTGGTTTTATGGCCATTATGTGACACTATTTAATGTTATAATGATTAAAAATTAAATAAATAATAATCAAATACTAATTTGATTATTATTATTTATTAGTGATCAAACACTAATCACAACTAATTAGTGAGTTATTTAACTGACTGATTTGAAATATGATTTTAACCCTAAATCCAATGTCCAGTCTTGATTATACAGTGTGACAACCACTTGAGTATTGCAGTAGCAGCAATACCGCAGGCCTCTTGAACACAATGCAGCACATACCTTTAGCCCTATCTAGTAGTTTGGTTACAGTACTGATTCTTACTAAGTTAGATTCTCAACACTAAAAACAATTGCAAAAAGGTAAGCTGATTTTTCATGCTTAATTTGATCATTTAATTCACGATGAATTTATAAATTTGTAAAATTAATGAAGGAGAAATCTAGTCAATATTCTTTCAGCTTCTTGAAAATTAGGCAAATAATTCAATGTAATTTCCTAAAATCAAAAACAAGCTCATTTCTCTTGCGTGAAGACAGTAAGGAAGAAGAATTCATTTGTTTTAACAACTTCAAACACTACCACTCAAACTCTACTCCTAATCGACATTGAAACACTAAATGTAGTGTGGATCAGTATTAATTGAATGGCATATTAAAAAAGCAATTAAAGTGTGGAAACAAATTAAGGGGTAAATGACGTTTAAAATGACAAAGCAGTTTTAATTAGTCGGTTTCTTAGTTTGAAGCAGGCCACTTCGGTTTTTCATAGATGGATAGGTTAGGATAGCTTTCAGGTTCTAAAACATTTTTTGAGGATTCCAAGATCATTTATAAGTGTTTCTTCAGTAGTAGTGAAGTCCTTGTACTGATAAACTAAAGCAATATCGTCTGCAAACATAAATTGTCTAGACTTTGTGATTGGGATCTCAGCAGTGTACACGTTGAATAAAATTGGAACAGGTACAGACCCTGTGGCTGACTATCCTTTATCTATCTAAAAGAGCTTTCTTCACAACCGAGATAAACTTTAATTAATCTGGCAGTAAGTATTGACTCCAAAGTCGCCAAAGAAAGGGACAGGGGAAGAGGCTGTATAGAACTTTTAAAAAAAACCTCTTGCTCCATACTGTGTCATAAGCCACTGTAATAATGGAATTTTAACTAGGAAAATATATAAGAGATAAGCAATAACTATAGAACAACCCATCCCCTTTAATTTCTGATTGCACCTTCGTTTTGAGGGTGTTTTTGTCATATCACATGATCAAATTCTTATTTAAAATTTTGAAACTGACTCCTAGATCTCAAACCCTATGTGTTCTATGATCTATGATATTTATTTATGTGTTTCCAGGTAAAATGGAAAACAGTTTTTGATGAAGGGGAAGAAACAAATTGTTTTTGAAGATGACAGAGTTGAGTATACACATTATGAAAAAGAAAAAAACTTCATAGTATGAATTAGTCGATAGCCACGACGATCCAACTTGGGAACGATATGATAAATGAAAAACTACAAGTTCACTCTATACAACATTCCACATTTGGGGAAAAAATAATAAATAAACAAGAGAACACAACCTGGCACATCTAGAAAGCTAAAGAGATTACTAAAGTGAACAAAAGTTGAACCAAACACATCTAAAAAGAGAACAAAAGGAGAAACATCACGTCTGAAAGTAACGGAAAGAAAACATTACAATAGAAAAAAAAGATCCTGAATAAAACGCTGTCAATGTAACAGTATGTATTTTCTTGTTTTACCCTAGAATGGTAATTTTTATGGATATGACGTCAAGAAGCACCACCCTAGCCATTCAGATATGCTCCCTCCAGTTAGTCGGCTTTGACCCTAACCTGTTTCTGTTTTCCTTAGAAAACAATTAAGATTCATTGGAACAAATGAAAAAAATGAGTGTGTTTGAAAGTGTAAAATCCCAGTAGAAAAATACCTAAAAAGAATATTGTAAATGTTACACTGGGACCTAATCTTAAAGTTAAAGAAAAAATATTGAGTCCTTATCTTGCTTTAGACTTACAGCAACAGTGAAATAAAACAACAAAAAAAAAAAAAAAAAAAAAAAAAAAAAAAGGAAAATACACACTAAAGAATAATCCTTCTGTTCCATGTGTAATTGTGCCTGACCTGAAAGTGTTCTTAGGGTACACTCTGCGATCCTACCTACAATGGAAAAAGGTAAATTGCAACATTTCTGTTTAAAACAGATTGTCTTCGTTTTGACGACAAATAAACAAGATGAGAACAATTCTATAGTAACCAGCTAGCTACAATATCTGAAATATGAGACTTGCTCTTGAAAAACTGTGAGAAACATTACAAACTGAATATGTATCTAACTATAGATGAACAGTTTGTGGGTTTAAGGGTAAATGCAAATAAAAGACTAACAAGTACGGGTTAAAGATAATTATAATCTGTTACAATAATTCAGATACTTGGTTAGCACAATGTTACATATTAGCAAAGAAGTGACACCATTAGACCAACCAGCAGCTGACCACTTTGTTAAAAACTTAACTGCATTTACCATTGCAGGAATCTATCTAATTGCAGCATCACGATGGATAACAGATTTTTGTGTGCTCCTTTCGTTGAAAACTGTTATATGAATACAAAATAAAAATATGTAACTAAAGTTTACAATGATTTCCCTGACAAATCCTTGTGTCAGTAAATTTTACACATGTCTAACAAAAAAGGGGTGTGATTATAGTATACCATTCTAGGGTTACAGGAGAGGCTGACTCATTCTTGCCAGCGTGGTGGCTCAGTGACTAAGGCTTTGTAGTTTGGACTGCGGCCAGAGGGCTTAGTCTAAGGTTCAAATCCCCACTGAGCCAACAGTTGGTTCTTCACTTGTTGAATAAAATTGATGCATAGGCCTGTAAGCCCATGTCAACTGGTAAGTGGTTTTAAATTGACCCTTCTAGTGCCGGGAGTCACTGTTAGCAACGTGCCTTATTTGTTATACTATATCACTATCTTTCTTCAATCAGCCGCCAAAGTCATACCAGATGAATTGACAATAACCTCCGTCGTAAGTTTTGCACTTTTCTTTCGTAAAATTCTGCAGCTGATTACAGTAAACAGTTCGTCTTCCGCGCCAATGTAGTGTATCGTTATAATGTTTGTTTGTGTTTGTGAACAATTATTATTTTTTATCTACTTAAAAGTTTATAACAATGAGTGAAGATACACTTATTCCAGCACAATAAAAGACTTTTGCTAAAATTATTAGAAAACGTAAATGATCCTGATACATCAATTGTTAGCGCTAGTAGATTAAGCCAAAACAATGTTAATGTAAATAATGAATTTATTGCTGATATAAATTCATATTTATCCTACAGTGAGTTATATATGTATATTTTGTAACTATTAGAACATCACAGAGGTAAATCTACAATCCCCAGTTTTTCTTTTTTTTTCAGAAAAACTGCTTTAAAGATTTCAATAATTAGTCTGTATGTTACTAGGTAACAAAAACACAGCACTTTAGTTATATTTTTATAAAATGAAAATTTTAAAAGTATAGTTAATGAAATTATTTACCATGGTTCAGTTTGAAATTCTCTATAAAATGGTAATGAGAGAAAAATTCTAAACAAATTTTAGAAATATGTTATGCACATTTAAATTAGGGAAAAACCTAAAAAACAATTTAGGTACCAAATATTTGTTTTAACAAACCGATTTTTTAATTAGGAGGGTAAACTATATTTCATTAGAAAGAGCACTTCTTTTCCCTCAGATAAAAAGATTTATATAAATATACAAAACATCGATGCTGCGTAAGTTTGTTTGAAACAATTCATCTTCACAAAAAATGGCCTGGCATTTTTCACATAGGAAATGAGAAATTGGCCTTGCAACAAAAGGGTAAAAAGAAAATAAATGCTGATACATATTTCCTGGATTTGAACCTGCACTATCTCTAACCCAGGCTCCTGATGCCTCAGACCGCTCAGCCAGAGCACTATGGCTCATTGATATGAATATTTACCCACTTACAAGTATCATACAATTTTTTTCACTGTTATAGATCTATGGCACCAGAGATAAACATCATTTTCACATTTCCAATTAATATGGGTAGGATTACAGCAGTTATCGAGTACATAAATAGCATAGTTTTTTATAGGAAGATAGTATGAGGATCCTAATGGTACCAAGTTACTGCATAAATGTTGCAATAATTAAATCATTAATATTTGCATATAAATCTTCAATGTCAAATGAACTTAATTAATTTGAATTCTAATATAGTATCATAAATACAAACAAAACGTATATGCAACTCAGTTGTTCACTTCTCTTGCTATTTTACAGTATTTTATTTATTAGTTTCACCATTCGGTTATTAAAGAACTGCATATAATTTTGACACATTTTTACTTCTATTGTATTGATACTAAAAGTATTAAATAATGTATTACATAGCAATATTCCAACTTTATGTATAATCTTAAAAAACAAAATTGTTCATTGAACGATTGGTAATGTTATATTTTTGGATATTTAGTTATATAATACTACAGCAAATACATAAAGACGTTTTCAAGTAAACAATTTGTAATACAGTTTTCATATTATAAAATACTGTTATTTTAATAGTAGTTTGAATTTAATGAACGCTACAGAATGCCTTTCTAATTATATACAAGACTGTAATACTTAAAAGAGACTGGACTGAGTTATTTGTTAATTTATTTTATTATTATTATTGTTCACTAACCACATTACTGGAAACAGTGGTTAATACTATTCACTTAAGTTTTATGTTCATTTAATTGTCAAGATGTTGTGAATAAAGAACATTATTAATTATTCTCATCTTACCTACATTGACTTTTAATCAAGAGTGAATAAACTTATTATATTAGGTTAGAAAATAAAATAGAATGTTTTAAAATGTGATTAATATAATTAATTTAGACCAGTTTAGAAAATAAATTTAAAAAACACCTTTGAATGAATAAGTTAAATATACTCAACTTTTTGTTAACATAGTAAACATTTTACAAATAACTTATACGGCATAACACTCATTTTAAGTAAAGATTTGAAAACATTTAGTTAAATAAAATTAACACTAAATCATTACCTATTGCAATTGTTCTATTTCTCTAAAATTTATGTTTTAGTTTTCTTTTTTTTTTTAATTGTTAATAGAATTAATAGAAGAAAGCAATTTAGTCAATGCATGGTCCAACAGTTTCATTAAGATCAACTATTTCAAATGATGAAAAACTGTAGTCCTGTTACTTTGTAATAAATGTACTATGTAAAACCATTCCAAAAAACAAAGGTAAGGCTGTGTGCGGTAATGATCAAAACCATTCCAAAAAACAAAGGTAAGGCTGTGTGCGGTAATGATCAAAACCATTCCAAAAAACAAAGGTAAGGCTGTGAGCGGTAATGATCCTCTAGTTTGGAGTTAGAGAGCACCAGCTATTTTACAACTCCTCTCGTAAACCTAAGATTGCGTTGAAAATGAGTCATAAATTGAATTAAATTTCGTACAAAAATCATTCAGTTATTGTTCTAAAACTTTCTTGCTTTGACCACATCTCTAACCAAAAGAAAAAACCTTTATAGCCAACTGACTTTTTCATGTCATGTTTTAAAACTAAAATATAAAATAACATTTTAAATGAATATTTAAAATGTACACATCACAATTATTATTTACAAAGCTACTGTTATCTTCAATAACTAATGGTCAAGACACATATAAAGTTTGAAAACGATATCTCAACCTTTAGTATTTTAAAATGCAGTCTATTCGAGAGCAGCACTAACGATTTCTGTCCTGAAAAGCATGGTCCTGTCTTTCTATCCTCTACATCACAGGCGAACTTGGCTTTACCTACCGTAATGCTGTAGTAGTACAAATGCCCATTACGATAATAAAGTTTTAGAAATAATATTTTTAACAAATAGATTTTATTCATATTTGCTCTTAACTTAAAACCAAGATTTTATTTATATAATAACTGCACCATAAGTTTGTATTTAACTTGAAAAAGTTAAGAACAACCTTTGATACCACAGCGAGTATCTGTCTGTCTTACTGAATACTCTCGGGTGCACTTCCTTTATTACTAATGCTATTTCAAAACTACGTATTAAATAGTCTTTTTCGTTCATAATAATTTCTAATATTTTTTTAATACAAGGTGACTGGTTTTATTTTGCTGATAATTTACATGAAAGGGTAATTAGTTTAAATCGGACAATAGTAAGCCTTAATTTAGCTTTAAGAATCTATCCAGCATTTAATAGTACAAGTCATAAGTGTCTTAGCAATTTTTGAAGACTGTGTTTAATAAAATGTAAACCAAAACTCCTACATGTCCCTTTAAAAAAACCAGCACTAACACATTTATTGGTTCACGCAAGTCGTTATCTTACTGTCTTAAAAGCAGCCACCTCATCTGTCAGCCTTAAATAGACAATGCCACTCATTTGCCTGCATTACAATTCGTAATTTAATATCGCTTTTCTAAAAAGAAGCTACAGATTGACATCAGTGACATTCGAAAGATGTTGAAATTTTTATGTTACACCTCAGAACAAAAAAGTTTGCCAGCTTAAAAAAATTTCAATTGCAAATTAAATTAATTACTCCATAAAATTAGTTATATTTTATATAATAACACCAATTTCTAAATAAAAATATAATAGGCAGCATCTTTAAATTTGAAAGTTGTGAGGAATCTAGTGGTTTATAAAACAGGCTTCAAAATAAAAGTACGTCAGAAAATTACAATTGAAAAAAACACAACTCTCCATGCATCCAAATCAGCAAAGTTTTACCTTATTTATTAATTACTCTATTGTATAAAGAAAGATCACTACTTCATGGGAGGGCAAAGCAAACGAGGAGCAGTTGTAAGTACTTACTAACAGTTGCCTGCTAGCCTGGTGGGGATACAGCAATTATCAGCCGGTATGTGGCTGCATGGTGCTTTGTTAAGTGGCCACTAAATGCTGAACCATAATCAAAGTGAGGAATGATTTCAATTTCCTACATTGTGCTGCAAATTGCATAGCCTACATGCACTCAGCAAACTCACTATCTGCACAATCAAAGGATTCCAATATTTTTAACTAATATTCCAACAAGCTAAATAAAAAAAAAAATTAATGTTTGCAACTGTCTTGTATTGAATTTTTTCAAAAGTAGATGCAGGAAGTTTCTTACTTTCTATAAGGACAAACTGCCACCAACTCGTTTTGTAACTGAATAAAGTTTATTTCACTAAGTGATGAACGAATGCAATTATTATTACAAATTAAGGCTGACCATTACTTAATAATTGTTATTAATTAATAGCCCAATGACAAATGAACAGAAGGTGGTTGTCAGCTTATCTCTATCATAACTTGTTATGACTCTAATTGGGATTAAATTGAGAACCTTTAGCTTATGAAGCTGGGCTTTAACAAACTTTGCTACTGAATTAACAATAAATCTTTAGTGTAGTCTTTATACAATAGAGTAATTAATAAATAAGGTAAAACTTTGCTGATTTGGATGCATGGAGAGTTGTGTTTTTTGCAATTGTAATTTTCTGACGTACTTTTATTTTGAAGCCTGTTTTATAAACCACTAGATTCCTCACAACTTTCAAATTTAAAGATGCTGCCTATTATATTTTTATTTAGAAATTGGTGTTATTATATAAAATATAACTAATTTTATGGAGTAATTAATTTAATTTGCAATTGAAATTTTTTTAAGCTGGCAAACTTTTTTGTTCTGAGGTGTAACATAAAAATTTCAACATCTTTCGAATGTCACTGATGTCAATCTGTAGCTTCTTTTTAGAAAAGCGATATTAAATTACGAATTGTAATGCAGGCAAATGAGTGGCATTGTCTATTTAAGGCTGACAGATGAGGTGGCTGCTTTTAAGACAGTAAGATAATACACAAAATGGTAAAACACGTGACACTGTATAGTTTTGTATATGTATAACACACCAAAATTTAAACATAAAGCTATGCAGACGGCAGGTACAAGACACACGCAGAGTGACGCTTAAGACCATAGACCGAGGTTAACTAAACCGGCCTAAGGCGATATCTATGCAGAGTTCCATTACAAGGCTGTATTCTGAGCTCATTGCATAGCTGGAGTGCCTGGATCAAACTGAGTACTACAAGAATATAAAGCTGACTTCAACCAATTACAGTATCATTCACGGAAGAAAAATAGGGAGGAGTACAAAATAATTGACCAAATGAAGAAATTAAAAACATTATCTGTTTCTGCGATCCATGAAAATACTAATCCATGCATTTTCATGTCAAGGCAGTTGAGAATAAAGTACGTAATTATTTAGTATCTATTAGCTGTGTGACCTACTTTCATTTTAAGTATCAATCCATAATATTGACAACCATCACCCTACTGCCGGTGTGATGTCAATGACACCGGAGTTGTAGCATGCCACCATATTGATCATGCTGTGTGTTCATTCTACCCTGCAATGTATACAACACAATTCTTTGTTCTCATTCCATCAGTAGCTTGCATACTTGAATACATAAATAAATAAATCTTATATGGGTTATATGACATACTTAATATAAACCAATTAATCTAAAGTAGTATTAAAGACACATTTTTATATTTGTTACATATATGTACATTTAACCCTCCGTTTAGTGACTATCGCATGGTGCGTATATTGGATCAATTATAGGTGATGAATCGCACTGTGCAATACGTTGATTTCTTGTGATAATCACATGTTTCATATAATTATGAAGAGGAAATATCAGTTTCCATGTATATAATTGGATTATCTGTTTTGACGTCTTTAAGAGTATTTGAGGTATTAAGTGACAGCAGATTGTCGGCAACGCTCAGACACTAGCGTCTGCACAGTAGTAATATGCAGTTTTGTTTGTTAAAAAGATAACACGAGTTTGTTAATTGTTTTATTTTTCTACACCATAGCTGTGAACACCTTTGTGGACTACTGTTTGTTACAAAAACAATGTTTTTGCGCAGTTTTTTATAAAAAATCATAAAGGTACATATATAATTACAAATTTGCGTAAAGGAAAAGTGTATGTATATATTAGCTTATGAGCAATAGATATTGTTGTAAACAATTTATATGCGATGTTATTTCTATTTTAAACTAAACTTTGAACATTTTGTTTATTCTGGATTTTTACTGAACACTATTAAAAAAAAAAAAAAATGTTCTGGAATCAAACAGATTTTTTGCTTTTTTTCATTTTGACACTTAAGTTTTCAAGACATCAATTTTTTTTAGAAATATAGTGAGTTAATTATTTCAGACCTGGATAAAGTATGTTTTTCAATAAAAATTATGTATAACACTTCTTATTAGAACACTTATAAACCTGAGAAAAAATTATTTAAGAAAACGATGTAAACCACTCAAAAATCGCCCATCATTTATAAGTAACATAGTCATAAAATGGAAGGTTAAGTCAAAGTGCAGATCCATAAGTTGATATGGAAATAGACACGGTCATCTAGTAGGGTAGGTTAGGTTTAATTTTATTTGGCAGAGGACTCGTTTTATATACCTAAACCTTCAAGGGAAACTTTGACTGAGGAGAAAGAACAAGCCGATACAGCGTTGAAAATGATCTATTGCATAACCAGATCACTAATTTCCATTTAAGCGACTATATAAGGTTCTAAAATTATTAGCCTAGATATTTCTAAGGTAGAGGACGTTTAAGTGTCAAGCTATATGCAAGTGGTACTTTGACAATAATATACGGTGTAAAAGAAAATTAGTAATACCACATATTTATATTTATGACTTTACACTCAAGTCTCATTATTGGAGACAGGCGTGCCTAGATCTATGTACAGTATTAGAAGTTTTATTCTTCCTTATAACTATACGATTATCAAAATAAATTATTCATTCAAATAAACATTTAAGTTCAAATTGTTAGCGATTTTAACAAAAAATAAATAAATAATCCAAATAAATTGTCTTCATTTGATATTAAAAACGTTTAAGAATATAATTTTCAATTGGCCTATGGAATTTGTCTTAAAAAATAATATTACAATACACTCTGAATACTGACTTAAAAAGGGCGCCTTTTATAGTACTGGTAGTTTAGTGTGCATTATAATATTTTATATCAATTATACAAAATTTATAAAGCTCTTTAACAAATTTTAAAAGTTAAAATCACTTACCATCAACATCAGTCATTTTGATGCAGTTTACTGGATAGGTCTACCACCTGGAAACAAGAGAGGCAGTGAGAAAGAGAGATGGTGAGGGGTGAGTGGGAGTGGTGAATGCAGTTGTGGAGGGGATAGAGAGGGAACACCTGCAGTGTCTGCCAGCTGTGATCCCCTCCCCAAATCAATGGCACCCCAATGCCCAATGCTGAACTGACTCAACAGTCAGCCTATTGGCCCACTTGGTGCATTAAGTTCAATACACCCATGAAGAAAAAATCGCAACTTTTTTAGTTCAGGCAAGACTATTCGTACATTTTTAGGACATAAAAATTGAGGATTTACCATCATTATAGACATGTTAACCTACTCAACCCTATTGGCTGAAAGACAATTATCTAATAGTTCACAAGTAACTTATATTCATTTTCAATTCAAACATTATCAAAAGACACTTTTTTATGATCATCCATGGAAAATGTTTTTTTTCCAATTTTTCATTCAACAAAGTAAATTTTAATAATTTATGGTTGAAAATTCTAAATAGTAAGTATTCAAATTTTGCCTGGTTCCCAATGAATAAATAAATGCTACTATATTCTATAATATATAAAAAAAATTAATAACTTAGAGTAATACTGACCAAAAGTAATATTAGATGCATAAAGAATAATAAACTAAGATAGCCATTAACACCACATAAGTCTTATTCTCATGGTATCTTCTTAAGAACAATAATACACAGGAAACATACAACACACCCGTATTTATACTCAATGTTCTTATGAACGTAACTAAGCCTATGAGGAGATAGTATTGTGTTTCAGTCCTGTACGTACCTGGTTGGTTAGCTTCATTAGCTCTATTCTCCTGGCTATGCCTACTTCAATGACTAAAAAAGCTCATTTCAGGGCCAAAACAAAAATAATAAGTTCCATTTAATAATACCTGACAAAACTATGTAACTTTAAAATGGAGGGTCTAAGCAGGAACAAATTGAGGCCCTTATTTAAAGCACTTTCAATACAAGGAACACATAATGAAGGTGACATTCCAGGATATAAGGTTCTTCAAGACTCAGGAGTTAAAGTTTTGCTGCTCGTGTCACTCAAAGGTCCTCACAAGTTGTTATAATGACATAATGTTATTTATATATATATGTTTTGGCAGTTTGCCACTTCTAATTAATATTACAGATCCTTGACATTAACATAAAGCAAATTGACACAGCAGCCTGGCCCAGCTGTGCTGCTAATACTTAAACATTCTGTTCTCTACGAGGATAAGGGGGCATTTGCCAATCACCTTCCTCAATGAGGATACCCCTATGAAGACAAGTAGGTAGAAAGTTTTCTGGATAACTGAGTCTTATCTTTTTGATTGGAAATTTGTGAATCTATTATTTTCTCATTACTTTACAGTACAAATAATTTTATATTTATATATATTACAAGTAATTTGACAATTCTTTCAATTTTTTAATAAATTTAAAAAGAAACCTTATGCAGTGCTTGAAAACCGCCTAGCACTTGGAAGTGATTTAATCAGCACTCAGAGGGTTAAAAAATGCATTCTGGAAAACAAAAACAAAATAGGGTGTTACCTAGGAAACAATATAATATTAATACATTCAAAATAGCACAAATATTTGACATTTTATCTAGTTTTAGGGAAAATTTAAAATGTTCTATATTATTTAGGGGGAGGAAATAATTCTACTAAAATAATTGTATGTAGAACATATACATAAAAATTTGTTATGGCGGAAACATCATTTTATAAAACTTGCTAAAACATTAGGTAAGTTGATCACTTTAATTTACTTAAGTTACACAAACACATGATCTATAAATATACTTATGAAATAGAGTTCATAGGTTTTCAGCTTAGGAGTTAATAGATGATAGATAAACTTTCTCTACCATATGTGCACAAATGTTGCATGATGACAAATGTTTTTTCTTTCTTGAGATTCTAACATTTTTTTTACAGATTATAGTGCAACTCTTCCCAATTCCAGTAGTACATATACATCATTTCGATATCGTTAATATATCAATTAATTATAATCGAGGTTAAAAGCAGAAAGGTAGCTTAATAGAAATTTAGTCTGCAGCAGTTGTGTACTAGCCAATAAATAACAGAGTTTAATTTAGACGTGTCACTTTTGTTTGAAAAAAAAGAACAAGCATAGGACTACAACTAGTAAGCTAACTTCCCGTTTCCAATAGGTAAAAATCTGTCAATATCATTAATAATAAAGGTTAGTAGGCTTTGCGGAAAGGTGCAACAAGGCTAAATTTAGCCATGTGCCAGTACAGAAACCACAAACATGCAAAGTCGGCTAAATCTAGCTGTGTTACGGTACGAGGATTAAAAACTTTTATTTATAAGTTTCTTAGGAGTACTCGGTATATATTTCATACTTACTCTCTTAACTTATAGCGTCAAATTTTTCAGCCTATATTAAAATATTTTTACATTCATCAAAAAACTACCACGCAAAATTTTCAATGGGTAGCTCGGTCAAAACCCACAAAGTTTTGTCTTAACATGACTATTTTAGAGCTGAACAAGAAATATTCTATCCTGACCTAACCTACCCAAGCTGATCACAGGTGCTACCAAAGTTGGCACTAAAACTCTGTTGGTTACCCCTCATATTGTATTCTAACAAAATTTCATCATTTTAGAATGCCCCAAGTTTATATGAAAGTTTAGATTTTGTGGGCATATAACCGATTTTGACCCGTAGTCCTAACCTGAAAATCAAAATTGCCTAGGGTTTAATATACAAGTTATGTCAGTTTATTTATTATTTCTTAATGAGATCAAATTTTACTGGTAAGTTTATAAGTTTTGTAGACTTCCCTTATTGATGACGAATGGCATTTTGTAAATTGGTGGTTAAACTACGTGTTTTGGTTTGAGAGAAGGTTTATGGATTTTTATTTCATCCCTGGATTTTAATCACACAAAAAATTAACTTATTTACTAGCGGAAGTATAAAGACCAGACATTTAATAAGTAACACTCTTAGGCCTAGTATGCAAAACAAACTCATCATTAATTAAATCATTGAATTGTGCAGAAACACTCATTTCAAACACAAGTATTTTAGTTATTTATTTATAACTGACTAACGTAACTTAGCCAAAATTTCACTATCCTCCGATTAGGTTTCTAAGAATAATGCTTATTAACGTTCATCCTACTTTGGATCCATATTAAACAATGTGTTAAGCCTACTTAATTTAAACCATAATTCTTACATTCTTACATATGAGACGCCGACACAACGTTGTGCGTATTTTAAGGCGAATATGAATGGTTTTTATGAGTGTAGGATGAGTGTAGATGAGTGTAGTCTGGTTACTAACTGAGTTCAACTGTTCCTCAGAAAGGGCAATTTATTAATAGCCCAACAGCCAGGGCAACTAAGGGACCTACAGCTTTACGTGGAATCCGAACCACGTAGTGCTGGTCTGATTTTCAGCTAATTGACAAGCCTGATGCTCAGTTATCTCCCCCACACAACATCCGCACAATGATTACCACCCAACATGGACACTCCAGACTTCTCTAGTAGTGTCCACGCCGATAGCAACCACCAAGCGGACGCCATGTCGGTATTAAGAGGACCGAGCATCCAACCTATCGCCTACAATCTCCCAAACACTTTGTCCCCATGTAGCTGGGTTACAGCACTGCGCCACCAGTGCCGACAATTAAATATTTACTGAACAACACAAACATTAATGTAGACGGTTTTTTACAACTAATCATAGACTACACACTTATAGACCAGGCGAGAAATTATCAATCATTATCAGTCAAGGTGACTGAATCTTAATATAGGCTGAACCTCAGATTTGGTCTTTTATTTTAATTGAACAATAACTTAACATTCTCCATAAATAACACTTTAAAAGTTTAAAGATTCTTTTGGGCCTAGGCCTAAAACATAATCTAAAATACTTTTTAAGAAAGCCTTTTATAGCTTCAACCTTATTAATATATCAAATAACCACTTTTCAATCAATAAAGGCTTAAGAAAACCACATGCTCTTAGGCCTTAAAAATCTTGAGAACTAGGATTAACCAAAGTTACCTAAGCAGCTTCAACAACAATGAAACTGATAATTTAGCTGTCCATGTAATTGATAAAACATTTAAATTTGTTATATCACAAGACTGTCATAATGAAACACTATATTGCAATCCTAGATGCTTTTAATTTTACTACATTTTATTTCTAGTCCACCCTTGTCCGTTACCCATGTAAGGTTGAGTGCTTTGACAATATTCCTAAGCAGGTGTTAAACAAGACATGTAATAGACATGAATAGATTATTTATGCAATACGCAATCGATATGAATTAATTACGGTAAAACTTACCAAAATACTTCAAAAACGATAATAGAAGACAGGAAATTATAACTCTTCACGAAATGTTCACACTTCAAAACACAAAGTAACAACGCGGGAGCGCTCTGGCGAACGATTTTATACCTCTTCTCTTCCAGCTGCGCACTGCTACTCATAAGCTTCAATCCTATTGGCTTGATTCAAACCAAAACTAAATACTTCACTCTAATTGGTCTGTTTAGAAAACACTTTCCCGCGTATATACGGATTGTCCTGGATGCTTATGGTTTATATAACGGCAGCCAGTGGAATATTTTTCATTTGTTGTGAAAGTAATACTTCTTTTGAATTCTTTGATTTTTATAAATATATGTAAAATAACACACAGAATACATAAAAAATAAATGTAGGCCTAGCCTAAATAGAAACTAGGATATATAGGTGTATATATATATATATATATATATATATATATATATATATATATATATATATATATATATATATATATATATATATCTCATAATAAAGGTAATTTAAGTATTATGTCGTTTTATTATATGAACGAAGAGCTCTTAAAATATTAAATTACAATAAAACAATTTATTAAAGTATACATATAAATCACTTTATATTTAATTTTTAGTTAAATCAATAATAGTAAAACAACAAGAATAAATAAATTCAATATTACTATCTACTATAATAATATACTAAATCTAAAACCGGATATTTGTCGTTATTTAATACATTTACACAGAATTTAACTATATTTTTTTTCAGCTAAAAGATTAATACTGATTTTGAAGTTAGTTTTAGCATTTTTGTAGTTTTAAAATTAGTTTAAAGTATTTTACGATACCTACCCACTCCAAGGGTAAACTAATTTAGAGAACCACACCTTAGCGAAACAAGGACTGTCAGCTAGTCTTGAAAAACGATGTACTCTCTCATCACGAAATCTCCGGAACCACTGAAGAGATTTTTATGAAATTTGTAAGGAAGTTAGCTTTGGTATTATAGACTCACTAAGAAACGATTGATGAAATTCCATTCCTAAGAGGTAGAAACAGCCGCTCAACGTTTCCTTTTAACCGTAAGAGTAACATTGGCATTAATCATTTAACAGCTGATACATTAATCATTACAAAAAATATAAACATGACAGAATAGCTTGCCTAATTTGGTTTTCATTTTTAAATCTTTAAGGTAATTTCTACTACAACTCTGATATGATTGCCCTTGCATCTCCCTAAAATAGACTTATATTGTTTTCTACACTGTATAACTTTGATATTATAACAGCAGCGGGCTGAGCTTTTAAACTGATTTTATGCTTTAGACGGAACCACGGAATGGTAAGCATGCGTAAAGAACCACCCCGTAACGAAGCAAAGGCTAGTAAAAATGTATACAAACACCAACTGATTTTAATAATACCGTTATAATGCAAAATAAGAATTTAGGAAAAAGAATCTATTTCTTAGATGTTAAATATTCCTGTTTTACTCTAAGAGTTATTATAATTTCTATCTAATGTTAGGATTAAAAGGTCGTTGAGGCCTTAATGTGTGTCACATCTGTATTGTTTGATTAATACAGTAATTCAATATACCTTGTTTATCTCTCTACAGTTACTTTAAGGTTTTAGTAATGTGAAAATCCAGGTGGCGTTCTCAAACAATTGGGACCTTTGATAGTCATTGTGTGGGTCGGGGTCAATTTGTCAAGTCAGTACAACAATCGAGATCGCGGAAGTTCAAGGGTGGTTCAAATCGATCAATCAGGGTTGCAATGACCCGGCACTACCACTGCCAATATCACAACCATCTATTGCACATAATTGGATACGCTTTCATACCCTAGACCTTTGGCACGAGTTCCAACACTCTACGTTACGTAGAAGAAGCAGCTGCTTAGCCTTTTCATCTGTGCCTAATTGAAACAGAACTAAACAGTATAAATTCACGTTTTATATGACTGTGTTTACTTTTGAAAATGTAATCAATAATATTATTGATGGTATGATTATATCTTTCATATCCAATCCTTTTATAAAATCAATTTTACAAACTAATCAATTTGCCTAAGATGAGATGACATAAGTACTCCAGGAGTTTAACTAAAGATACAAAAATGCATGGAGAGGGGTTTCTATATGGATAAGCTAATTTTAGAACACACATAAGCTCATAAATATGTACTAAAACTGGCTCTCGAATTCTATTTAATAAAACCCGCATGACTGGTCCTGCATATTTTTTTACCAAACGTATGAGTATCAAGCAGCATTCAATTTACTGTCACAAGCCTTTTTAATATTAGTAAAATAAACGTGGATTAAACAGCATTTTTAGGAGTACTGATTGCACTTTACTGTCGCTAACCCTCGTTTTTACTTTCTTCCATATGCGTTAGCATAGAGAAAGTATTGTGATCGTAAAAAAAATTATTTTCAAGTTGGTCTAAAAATCCATTTTTGAGTCCCCTGAACCCAAAAAGGCGTTTTTTCGAAAAAAATCTTTTGGTGTCTGTCCGTATGTGCGTCTGTATGTGTATGTGCCTTTCACTGTAGATCAAACGGATGGATCAATTTTTGTGAATTTTAGTATGTAGGCCTAGGTGTATTTAACCAAAATATACAGACCGTTTTTTCACTTGTTTAACATTTTTTTTATGGGAAAAAATACAACACTGGATTTTTTTCAAAAATGGCTCTAACGAGTTTGATTAAAATTTTCAGGAAATATGTAAATTACAATTAAACATATTTAAGTAAAAACCACTTGTCTGTAACTTGACTAGTTTTTGAGTTATGGCAAAACAACATATTTGGGATTCAAACTGGAAATTTTCAAAGTTTTTATATTTTAGTGTTTAATATGGGGGAAAGTTTGTACCAATTCCTTGGAACCATTAATTTTTCGTGAGTAGGCTCTATATCCTAGGCATTGATTATGTGTGTATAAAATCAACGGTTTAAGTTACCTTTATTGCTTTATTAACATAACTAATTAATATAGTATTAATTATATATAATTAATATAGTAGAAGTAAATATTGTAAATACCTCAGAAATAAATGACAATTCAATAATATTATAATATTAATCGATCAATATTATTATGTATTATTAAATGCTAACATTAAATTATAATATTAAAATCAACAAGATATATTATAATACGACACAATTTTTTTTAATTTGAAAAATCGTATTGAAAAAATATTTTCTATATTTTGAAGTTTAAATTTGGTTAGAGGAAAGCTGTTGTACAATTTATTTAATAACGAAGCTTTTTTTATTATAATTTGAACAGTTTACCTCTTTTAGTTAACGTAAGCCAAATGTAAAACTGTTGAAGTTTATTTAACGGTTAGATTTGAGTCGAAAGTCCGTTGGAACACAAACTGCATGATTGTTGTGTGAGTCAGCCTGAATGCCCTATATGGTTGGAGCAAGTGGGCTGGGCAAGGCTGTCGTGGCGGTGGGCGATGCACCGAGGCGGCCTACGTACCAACGGACGACCGACTCGAGGTCACCAACGGCTGTATTTACAGACGAGAGAAGTGCATCCGGTGAAAATAGGATCAAGGATTGTATAATGAGCATTGGATTTTAGTATTCATCCAAACAGTTTTTTGAATGTGGCCAAAATTTCCAATAATATCATCAAGCTTGGGTAGTTAAAGATCTAAATAACGTTGTATACTGTGGGCGCAGAAATTGTGTCTACCCGAGTTTGAAGCTTGTTTACTTAGAAACTAAGAGGCCTTTGAAAAATCTAATCACATCATTGATTGATTTCCTCGTTTAATTTTACGTTAATATATATTCATTTTTTAACTGTATTAGAATTTTTAATAATGTTTTTCCTAGTTAGAAAAAATACCGGAATTTGAATTAGTTTTCACTGTGCATCAACTTTACACTTTTATTACTAAACTAACCGTTAATTTGTCCCATTTATATTTTATTCTTGGTACTCAGGAAAGTTTTCTACAAATTTGATAAATATCAGAATTTTAAATTTTTAAGAAAAAAGTGCTTGTTGATTATTGTTAAGTCATTTTAATTCCAATTTAAATTGATATAAATCAATTTAAAATAACTGAATTTACTTAGGCACGAGAAAGTAATTTATCATAACTATATATTTCATAAGGATTTACAACAAGACCAAGAATTAATTACGACCTCTAGAAGTCAAGAAAACGTAGTTTCAAGAAACTGAAAAGAACTTGTTTTTTTAATTTAAACTTTTATGTCTTTAAAATTTATAGAAAACATTCCTGTGTACCACCACAGAATATTCTGTGGTACCACTTATGAAAATATAAAAGGGAGACACTAACGGGTTTTTAGTAATAAAAGAGTAAAGTTGATGCACAGTGAACACTAGTTAAAATACTTTTTTATTACTACTGTTAAACTGTTCCAAAAATTATGAAACCCTATAATAAAATGTTAAAATTCATTCTCCATAACGTACAATTAAATGAAGAAAACAAAGGTGTGATTGGATGTTCCATTGGCCTCTTGGTAAACAACATTCAAACTCGGGTACACATAATTTCTGCGTCGACAGTTTTAGATTTACAGTATTTGAAAGAAAAAACACAACAGAAACCCAAAATAATCATGAACTATATTTTAATTGAGTTGGCTAATTTATTATGAGTAATTTGGACAACATATCACAATTAATTATTTATTTATGGAATTTGATGGGAAAACAATTTCAACAGATGTATTTGTTGTAAGAAATATAATCGTGGTATATAAGAGTAAATTTTCAGAATTATGTTAACCCTTCTTGAGCTTAATAATTAACTAAAAACTATTTCTAGTTTATAGTTTTTAGTTCCTTCTGTCTTAGTTGTCTACTTAGTTGCCTGTTCACAGCTTAGTCGTCTGCAAGTTAATGCAAACAACGCTTAAACTGAACTCTTGTACTACTCGCCCGTTTGAGAACACCACTGCCTGCGCTCACATACACAATAACTGTACAGTAAAATAATCACTAGAATTTCTAGCCACGAGTTGAGTAAATAAAGTAAACGATATTGTTTATATATTAGGCTAAACAAAATTATACTTCCATTTTTTAAATATTTTGAAATTTATTACTTATAGCATTATTTGTCCAAGGCGTAACTGAGAGTCATTAAGTTTAGTCAAAACCAACTTAAATTTAAAATGTAGAATACTTGTTTTTACAATATATATATTCCTACGATCTATAAAAAAATTGGTTCTAACTAATTTAATAGACTTAGCACATTTTTTACAAGCCTTCGAGAACTTGTATTCATGATGAGAATTATATATCCACACCTGTCGTATGGAATTATGTTGTAGGGGGGCTGTGCAAGAAATAATTTTTCAAGATGTTTTATTATACAAAAAAGGCGGTGAGAATTATTGCAAAATTGGAATTTAGAGATTCTTGCAGATAAAGTTTTAAAATATTAAACATGGTAACATTTCCATCCCTTTATATGTTTGAAACAGTTCGATACTGTCAAAATAAATATACATTGACAAGGGGAAGGGACGTGCATGATCACACCAGAGGGCGGAACATGCTCAGAACCGGACAGCATAGGCTCCGGGCTTACGAAGCACTGCCGTCTGAAGTAGCGGCCAAGCAGATCAACGCGTTACCGGAATATATAAGAGGTGGGCCCAACGAAACACTGTTTGAGGGGAAATTGCGGCGCTTCTTCGTCAATGGACCTTTTACATTTTTCTGGACCTTTTTATCGGAATTTTTGGAGATGACTGCGCACTAAAATAAAATATTTGAACGACTCCTCTGTAGGCTATGATATATAGTCTACTGTATATCTTTTAAACCATGATCTTTAATACTTGAGAGTATTTGTTAAGTTTTTACTTCAATTTTACGCATGCTATACAACAATGTATTGTGTTTATGTCAATAAAGAATATTACTATTAAGTACTTAAGTGGCTGTCGGCCATGTTGGTTTTAATCCCAATCACATTCATATAGTTCATATTCGCCTTAAAATACGCACAACGTTGTGTCGTCTCATATGTAAGAATGTAAGAACAATTATAATCCACGAACTAATATAAAAAATGTAATCGAGTATCAATTACAGTTATTTATTAACTTTGATAATTTATTTATATCTTGCAATGTCTAAAATTGTTGAGAAAACAATGAAGAGTTGTAATGGACTTCTAAATCTTACAGATTAAAAAAAAATTTAACAATAAAACAATTTCATTAATATTTGCTTACTTGATTATACAGTCTGATTTTATTCCTACTATATCTATCATGATAAATTATTAAAAAACGTGAAATCTAAAACTAAATATATATAGTTGCAAAATGGAATAAGAAATATAACAAATTCATCTCCAAATCGATTGATATACATATAACGAAGCAAATACTTGTAACCATTGTTAGAAACACACTGATAAAAATATAGCTTTCTCCAGGCCTATTATAGACCTTTGTTAAAGTCTATCAGGACGAGTTGTTATTCAAGACGAAATCACTTACGTCATACTTTCTTTCTCGTTATTAAATTTTACCTATTACAAAGAAAGATAGGCCTATTTTAGTGATAAATTTCAAAATTGTTACTCAGGTCTGAAAATAATTGAATCTGGAGACAACTGGGAAGTGTTTCGAGTCCTGTATCAATTGTATTCACTGTTTAGACCTAATATACCTGCGAATCGTGACTTTGACTGCAATCTTTCAGATAATTCTGGAATCTTGGTCTCACATGACAGTTCATTTGTGGCTTCTCAAATCTTACAGATGGCTTTGAATTCATTCACTTTATTCATAAAACATCATTATTAAAAAGATATTTACAGATTAACATGGCATTAATATTTATATTAAAAAGAACATCACGTATGTTCGTGGATATACGAACTAAGCCACTAAGAAACTAAAAATAAAAAAAACTTGAAATGTATCAAAAGGTATAATTTTAAAATATTGAAACTCTAAAGTAATGTACAAATATATACAACAATTCTGAAATAACTGAACAAAACATAGATTTCAAGCAGTTTGAAACGCCAGAACTGCCTTTAATTTGTGGGTGATACAAAAATTTTCCTATCGTATAAGTGAATAAAGCTAGAAGTAAAGAAAAAACATGAGAGAGAGAGAGAGGGAGAGATAGAGAGAGAGAGAGAGGGAGAGGGAGAGGGAGAGGGAGAGGGGGAGAGGGAGAGAGGGAGAGAGGGAGAGAGGGAGAGAGAGAGAGAGAGAGAGAGAGAGAGAGAGAGAGAGAGAGAGAGAGAGAGAGAGGGAGAGAGAGGGAGAGAGAGAGAGAGAGAGAGAGAGGGAGAGGGAGAGGGAGAGGGAGAGGGAGAGAGAGAGAGAGAGAGAGAGAGAGAGAGAGAGAGAGAGAGAGAGAGAGAGAGAGAGAGAGAGAGAGAGAGAGAGAGAGAGAGAGAGAGAGAGAGAGAGAGAGAGAGAGAGAGAGAGAGAGAGAGAGAGAGAGAGAGAGAGAGAGAGAGAGAGAGAGAGAGAGAGAGAGAGAGAGAGAGAGAGAGAGAGAGAGAGAGAGAGAGAGAGAGAGAGAGAGAGAGAGAGAGAGAGAGAGAGAGAGAGAGAGAGAGAGAGAGAGAGAGAGAGAGAGAGAGAGAGAGAGAGAGAGAGAGAGAGAGAGAGAGAGAGAGAGAGAGAGAGAGAGAGAGAGAGAGAGAGAGAGAGAGAGAGAGAGAGAGAGAGAGAGAGAGAGAGAGAGAGAGAGAGAGAGAGAGAGAGAGAGAGAGAGAGAGAGAGAGAGAGAGAGAGAGAGAGAGAGAGAGAGAGAGAGAGAGAGAGAGAGAGAGAGAGAGAGAGAGAGAGAGAGAGAGAGAGAGAGAGAGAGAGAGAGAGAGAGAGAGAGAGAGAGAGAGAGAGAGAGAGAGAGAGAGAGAGAGAGAGAGAGAGAGAGAGAGAGAGAGAGAGAGAGAGAGAGAGAGAGAGAGAGAGAGAGAGAGAGAGAGAGAGAGAGAGAGAGAGAGAGAGAGAGAGAGAGAGAGAGAGAGAGAGAGAGAGAGAGAGAGAGAGAGAGAGAGAGAGAGAGAGAGAGAGAGAGAGAGAGAGAGAGAGAGAGAGAGAGAGAGAGAGAGAGAGAGAGAGAGAGAGAGAGAGAGAGAGAGAGAGAGAGAGAGAGAGAGAGAGAGAGAGAGAGAGAGAGAGAGAGAGAGAGAGAGAGAGAGAGAGAGAGAGAGAGAGAGAGAGAGAGAGAGAGAGAGAGAGAGAGAGAGAGAGAGAGAGAGAGAGAGAGAGAGAGAGAGAGAGAGAGAGAGAGAGAGAGAGAGAGAGAGAGAGAGAGAGAGAGAGAGAGAGAGAGAGAGAGAGAGAGAGAGAGAGAGAGAGAGAGAGAGAGAGAGAGAGAGAGAGAGAGAGAGAGAGAGAGAGAGAGAGAGAGAGAGAGAGAGAATTATACATAGGGAGACACTATCAGCCCCTCAATAGTGTCCGGACCGACCTGGCGCAGCAATCTCTCCTCCAATCAACAGCCACAAGCGGGTTGTTTCTATAAAGAAAATAGGCCAAACAATAGAGGTTGTTCAATTCACCTCTGTTATCAATCCTAGAGTTTTCTCTCGTACTTGTATACAGTAGTTTGTACATGATGTCTGAATCGTGGTCAAAGTCTTGAAATATTTAAGTGTTATTTCGTACAAATGATAGTAGGTTTATTAAATAAAGCTATGTAATATTAAAAATGGGAAATTCGTTTAGTAGCAAATTTGTAGGGTATATCTTATTTAACATTGCTTTAATTAATTATCACTGCAAGACAGCCAACGGCTGTAAATCACTAGTACAGACACCTCTCCAAGCCAAGATGCCATAATGCAGCACTGACTGCACGTAGGCGAGGTAAACACTCCTACAGTGACTCGCTATAACACGCTGCCAACCTATTTCATTATGCGCGCCTCGGTGTATCGGACGTGTGGAATCCAACATATTTTATAATCAATAATAATACCCACGTATTTATTTTGGTTCACACGCTCGATGAAATAAAATGATTTATGTAATGAGGTAAAGTTAGGACCATTAGGTCCTCTCTTGTACTTAACCTCATACACATACACATATACACATACACGTTCGATGGTATTGAACCACTCACCCACATACACGTTAGGTGGTATTGACCCACCCGCCCTCCCAAATACATACGGTGGTATTGACCCACCCGCCCTTTCATTCACAGACTACTATGGTATTGACCCACCCGCCCTCCCATACACGTACTGTGGTATTGACCCACCCACCCACCCACCCATACACATACGGTGGTATTGACCCTCCCGCCCACCCCCTACACGTACTGTGGTTTTGACCCACCCACCCTCCCATACACGTACTGTAGTATTCACCCACCCACCCACCCGCTCGTACACGTACAGTGGTATTGACCCACCCTCCCGCTCGTACACGTACAGAGGTATTGACCCGCCCATACACTTACAGTGATATTGACCCACCCACCCGCCCATACACTTACAGTGGTATTGACCCACCCGCCCGCTTGTACACGTACAGTGGTATTCAATATCACCGTACGTGTACGTGTATGGGTGGGCGGGTGGGTCAATATCACTGTAAGTGTATGAGCGGGTGGGTGGGTCAATACCTCTGTACATGTACGAGCGGGCGGGTGGGTCAATATCACCGTACGTGTATGAGTGGGCGGGTGGGTCAATACCATAGTAGTCTGTGAATGAAAGGGCGGGTTGGTCAATACCACCGTATGTATTTGGGAGGGCGGGTGGGTCAATACCACCTACGTGTATGGGTGGGTGGGTGGGGTCAATACCACAGTGCGTGTATGGGTGGGCTGGTGGGTTAATACAGTAGTACGAAATATATACCAAACTGATAAAACTTTGAGCATTTCAAAAATATTTGAATATTGAATACGATACAAAAATATATAGAGTATATCTGCAGAGTTCATACTTCGGCTCGGCATATTATTTACAATTATAAAACAATTATTAAAGTTATGAAATAATAAACTATATAACAATTAAGGCTCGAGCGTAATGCGTTCACATCACAGAACACAGTAACAAATTATATTTATGTATTCTGGGATTCACATCCTCGTGTCAACGAACGCGTCACCACAAGGATGCGTTCTGAAAGTTCGAGGACTAGGTTTATTACTTTGATTAAAAGAGAGCATGTATTAACTGTTAGAGTCCTGTGATGAAACCCTAAGTCAAAGTGAAAAAAGTCCTGTTTTTAACTTTGCTAAGGTCCTCAGATGCTCAAATGAAAACAATCACCCACGTGTTTGCAGCAGTTATTATATCAGTGCCATCCTCAAAAATAAACAATTTACTTGTTAAGTTTTTTAAAATTTTGTTTAGAAATAATAGTGGACCCAGAATGCTGCCTTGAACGACGCCATTATTGGCATAGATTACTTTCAACACCATTAATTTCAACTATTCGTATATGATCTTTAAGATAGCTTGTAAAACAATCAAGCACTTTATATTTGACACTATTAATTGACATTATTTAATTTCAATTATTTAATTTGTCAAGCAGCTTTTCTCTGTCAACGCAGTAAAAAGCTTCTGCAAAATCTAAACATCTGATAAGTTCTTGTTTGCCATGTGTGAAGATATAAACTTTGTTAAATCAAAGAAAACATCAACAGTATTTGTTGGGCCCGAATTGAGCATCTAAAATTACATTTTTACCCAAAATGTAACTAATTAATTGATTTTTGACAGATACATATAACACGGGCAAGAGTACTGACTTGAATCACTCCATAATCAACTGGAAAGAAATCATCTGATAGCGAACCCCTGACACCGAAACACACTGTCGTCTACAACTAAGCTAACTACCAAACCATGTGTGGGCGATGCTCCAATACCATTTACACCAATATATGTAAATTTATTTCTATCTAATGAGTTAAACCCTTTGTTTAAATTGAGAAAAACTAGCAAAGATAATTGATTATATAAAAGCGATTTATTTATTTCTGTGCAAAAATCAAAAATTGAATCCGTTATGTTTTTATCTTGCCTAAATTCACATTGTTACTCACATGATATATTACGAGTAGTTGCACGTAAATATGAAGCTGGCTTATCTTTTGCGATCCTCTATAAAATCTTTTCAGGACAATCAACTTAGAAATTAGCGTCCCTGTTTGATAATTTGATTTAAATTTAAACAGTCAGGACAAATAGATTGGGTTAAACTAAGATTAATTAAATGTACAAGAGGTTTTAATAAAATGTGTAATTTTCCTTGAACAATTGAGCCGTAATCCGATGGCACACAGTGGCAGAACCTCCCCGCAGTCTTATGACATGTGAACGTAACGTCAATATTGTAGTTAGCGTAATTGAAAGCCTGCTTGAATCAATGTATTTAAAAAAAAAAGTATTAAAATCACCTGATACATTTTTATACAAATATAACCCTACATTTAAAACGCCAGGATAGAGTCTATAACTTTACTAAGAGATCTACCAGAAATCTCGTAATTATTTTTTTGCAAACATGTTTTGAATCATTTCCAGTTTAATTTAATTTAGTTCTGTAGTAGTTCATTTTTGCGAGTGTTCATGCTCTACTTCAATTTACTCTTATATCCCGGTATGCATTTTTCAGAGATGTTAAATGTTTTTTTTACCTGTATAGGCCTACTTAATTTATCTTAACTACGAAATTTACTTATCAGATCTAAAGTAATCCAAAGTTTTAGTTTTTATTTCTAGAAGTTTTTTAAAAAATGTTCTAGAATTATTATAGTTGACTTATTTATGTATTTCAATTAATGTTTGAGTACTTATTGTTATTAAAAACATATTTTAGTCGATATTTGTCAACTTTTGAGTGAGTGCGGCGTAGTTGACGGCGGTCCGTTGTGTAGTCGTGTTATCAGCAGGGTCAGTCTGCGTCACCTGTCATGATGTCGTGATTGTGAGGATCGTGTTGTAGTGGTGTTGACGTTTGTCTGAAAAACAGCTGATTTCACTATAGTCGTGCTAGGAAAGTGAATAAGGAAAAAACCTCAATAACGTTAGATACATTTAATCATTCTAAAGTAATGAAAAAAAAAAAGAAAAAAAAACTATTTGGGGAAAAGTTAAGGATTATTAAGTATTATCTTCCACTTAATCCCATACATAATATTTCACAATATAATAGGAATAATCCAGTTATTATAGATAAATCCTTATCGCCATAGTATCTATATAGACTAAAGTAAAGTTTAAAACACTGCATTAATGAAATTCTAAATACTCATACTACATTCTCTCATTCATTATCAATAAAAGACCCCCCTTAACCCTAGATCGACAAGGACAGGTGCCATTTTTGATGCTTTACAAGCCTTTTTTGTAAACATCATAAAAATTACTAAATATGCTTCAAATGTACATTTTAGCATACTGCTTTTCTTCTCAAGAACTGTACAATCAAAATTCACACACCAGTTTAATGAATAATTATTATAAAAAAAGTAAAAAATTATTATAATAATTGAAAATATTGCACAGATATTATAACTTTCAATCCTAATTAGGGGTACTACAAATTTTTTGTAAATAATTCCAAGACAGACAAACTGTTTAGAATTTAGTGGAATATAATATGTTGTTATATTTTAGATAAACTACAAGGTTTTTTGGGAATTTTTTTATAAAACGCAAAAATGTGCAAAGTTACAGTATGATCATTATAGGTAATCAAATAATACATAAAAAAAGGTGGGAAAATCAGCACTGAATAGGGAATAAAAAGTTGTTCGGGAAAAATATTAATATTGTACCCATAAACATATTTTTTTCTTTATGGAGAGTCTGCTCTAGATAGAATTTGAAACACGCAAAAAAGGTATACCAAAATTTTTGGTAAAACACCTAAATCACCTACAACTTTGAAATTTGTTTTGGTGGATAGAGTATTTAATTCTCTGCAGACTGACATTTGGTATGCCAGTCATGCGACAATCATTGGCATTTTTACCCCGTCCAGACCCCAAGGTGGGAATTGAGCGGGAGTTTGTTGTTGCACATTTTCCTACATTTATAAAATTTCATAACAATTATTAAAAATCTGAAATAAATAGAACAGAATATTCTGCGTCGATTGGTACCAAGTTTGTTAGGATTGCTTGATGATAAACATATCTTTTATTGAGTTTAACACAAGAGCATACAATATGCTCTACCTCCCGTTGACGAAGGTGTTTGTAGCAGCATAAAATATTCTCTACCTTCCGTTGACGAAGGCGTTTCTAGCAGCATAAATTATGCTCTACCTCCCGATCTAGGGTTAAGCATTATCAAGCCTCTGCCTCCAGCTCAGTGACTCTTGTGTCCATATACACAAAATTATTTTGATGAAGGTGACGCTGATAGACAGGTAAAATAAAAGAGCTATGAATTTAATGATGAACTTTAAGTTTATTGCAATAAAATACAATATTATATTTTAAATATCTCAAACCACTAAATAAGGGCACATGATGGAGTTTGAGGCACAGACCCCAACAAGCAAAGCTAGAATATATATACATAAAATATATACAACATTAATTTTGTAAAAACCTTAGGATCATAATATGACACTTTATAAATTATTTCATAAATACAAATTAAATATACATTTTCGAACTATCTTTTTACAGCTTATGAAAAACAACCTTCAAGTTACATCATGGTCTTACAAACTTCGTACTTAGTTTTACATTATTTATGTAGTTTTTTAATTAGCATAATACGTACTGGTACAAATATAGTACAAGTGAACGTCACACAACACAAATATATTACAATATAAGCACAAATATATTACAATACAAGTACAAAATGCACAAATATTATGGTCCTATATTATGGTATGGTAAGTACCATAGTATTTGTGCATTTTGTACTTGTATTGTAATATATTTGTGCTTATATTGTAATATATTTGTGCTGTGTGACGTTTACTTGTACTGTATTATTTATGTCACTGTAAGAATGTCCTAGGGGTCCATTTCCGGTTGCATGGAACACAGAACTCGGAACAACGAATATTGAACTTTACCGTAGAAACAGCTGTGGCGCCAGGCTGAAATCTAGTGAGGGCCATCGGTGGTCCTCATTGCGTGAGCTAAAATTGTTGTGTGGGCCACCAGTGGCCCTCGTGGCAGTCAACGTGTTAACTCCAGGGTCCTTGAGTGGGACATTTTACTCTCAGCCTGTCGTCTGGGTGAAGTTCGACCATCTCTACAGCGAGCCTGGCCTGGGGACCATGTGTTTGACTGAGTTTCGCCCCTCACTGCCCTCTACATATTTGGGTGGGGTTCTTCAGTCCTCAGGTCAGTGCGTTCCATGTTTTTCCCGGCGGCTGAGCTGGGGGTGGTAATATTGTGAAAAAAAATATAAAAAAGAAAAAACAGGAGGAATGTTGTGCGGAACTATTTAATTAGGCCTAGGCCTAGGAACTGGAACATTTTTGGGTCTAATAAACAGCCATGGAACTTGTATATATTTATTTAAAAATTTAAAAAAGCAAGGTTTTTTTTAAGAAAAAACTTTTATGTTAATATTTATTGTTATTTACCTTAAATTAACTTAAACACTTTCACCAAAAGGGGATTATTTTTTTTTATAGTTTTAACTGGTTCTAATTTGGAGCTGCCCATGGACTCCGGCTTACTCCTTGGCCTTGGTGGAATCATGGGATCTGGGCTAAATTGCCGGTTAATTGGTGTTGAGTAAATTTTTCTTTGTAAGTTTTCTTAAAATTTTTTGTGTCTAGTTTTCTGCAGATAGGCACATGCGTTTTGTAAATTCTTGGTATTTATAGCTTTTGTTGTTTTTTGTGTTAGTTTGTTAGTCTCTTGTTAATTTTATTGTTTCTTGTGGATGGGTTAAGTTTAATTTTGATATTGTGGCCTTCTGCCGGTTTTTCAGAAATATTAATTTCTCTTGAAATAAATTAGTTTTTGCTCAGCTGCCGAATTGTCATTTGACCCTCCGACTGCCACCCTTGATCCTATCGCCTGACTGGTTTTGAGCCATCCCCCAGTTGGCACGACTTCCAGTTTTGGTAGGGGATGGGTCTCATCACACTAAAGAGAAATATGCTTGAATACACTTGTAATATCATGTTTAGTCATTAAATTATACAATCAAACGAAATTAGCAACTAATTAGTATTTTATTTCAAACTTTCCTAACAACTGATTTTAGTAGAACAAGCTAATGACGGGTAAAAACGTACAAAACAATTTCCCTTTGAGCTAATGATGTGTATATACGCAAGTATTACTTTTGAAAAAAATAAAAAAAAAATTATTTTGGCCAAATATTAGATCATTTTGCATTAATAATTAATTTTGAAGCATAATATTATATATTGGTAAAATATTTAGTAGTGACTCAAGCAAGTTTCATATATGCTTACGTTAAGAATAAAAATTAGCTTGCGAAGGGTTAAGTCTAAGATTTAATATTTAAGTAAACATATGTAATTTACCTTAGAATTTTGTATAGCCTAATTTAAACACAATTATATTTTTAAATATCTTTCGTATTGTATTATAAAGCAGCGTCAAAGTTGGCAAACGTGATAAACATCGTTCTTTTCATTACAATTGCTACAGAGTGTGTTGCATCACATGCAATTGTAGGTGCCCCGCTTACACGTGCTGTCTGTTATCAGTTAACGTGTTTCTCCAATAAAACCAAGTTATTTATGAATTATATTTTATCTGGCTTTTATCATATCCTGCTTGACCTTCGCCACATTAGGCCGGATAACCAAGGTTGTACTGTACTGTGTAATCAATAAATCTTGTTTAGTTTTTATAAAAAAACAATGAAATTACTGTGAAAATGAATTACAAACAAAAACACTTAACACAATAGTATAAGAAGACAGGTACAAATATAATGTTGATTGGTTTTGGTAAACAATATTTACAACTTCAGATAGGAGGAACTCAGAAAAACAAATGTTTGCGATTAAAACTTGAAATAAAACTCAGCTCTTTGTTAACTAATGTTATACTAAGATGTGGGAGGCTTAAACATAATATTAAGGTGAATTTTAATAAAACACTATTCAAAACCAAAGACAGCAGAATAAAAAAATAACAATTGTTACAATTTAAATGTGTTATAAATTTCTAGGTATGATAGACAATAATCTTGACCTTAGGTGCATATAAAATGAACCATACTAATAAAATTGAAAGGATTTTATGCTAAAGTATTAGTAGTATGTTCTACCTACGTAGCTCATTTACCTTTCATATACATTATACATTGACATACAGCATATGCTCTCAGTCTTTATGGTGTACATCAGAAAGTACTTCTTGATCAAACTTTGAAAATTCAGAAACAAGGTATAAGGTAAATTAAAATTTAGTTGACAGAGTTTCAGGAATTGAAAATAATGACGATTTACACTTTTTATTTACTAACCAACAGTTTTTTATGAAACCAACCAAACTACAAATATCAATTACAATTCAGGTCACAACTAACTAATACACAGGAGCTCTTGCATCTCTTAGACATAGGACTCTGGGTAATGCTTTCCTGAAACCATCAGACAACCCGGACATCAGAAGGGCTACACTTGGGGAGGTACTGTCTTTCATAAGGGAGACTGGTCTCTTGTGACACTGTTGCTAGGCTCGGGGCACAAAGGGCCACAGAGTTTAGGCGTGTCGGGCTTGGTTTGGCTGTGTTAAATTATGAGAGAGGGTGACTAGTCAATAACAAACAGTTGAACAAATTGCAGGGTCATATAATTCAGCCTGCAATTAGCGAAATGCAAAACCGAAACACTCGGGTACAACATTTGTATTTCAAAACTGAAAGTTGCTTCCGATTAATTGTAATTTTATCTTGTAAATAATTTTTGTTTACAAAAAAAAAAAAAAAATTACTTATTCATCTACTTGCCAAACCGGATGGCACGGACTGCTGTATAAATCTTTAAGTAAATAAATGTATTATTACTATTTAGAGTTTTTATTTTCATTCCTAACTATCCAACATTGTTACTTATACGTCATCACAGCCTGTTTTACATCACGTAAGTGAATCTCTACTGTAGTAATAAACTTAGTAACCTGTTCTTTTACTATTAGTATTCAACATCTGATCTCTGCAGTAGCTGACTACTAGCATTGCTATAAAAAGGTTATATTTGAGTCTTTAGTAGCCCCAGTTAGTGTGTTGTGTGTAAAACAATCTGCAACATCGATAAGTTCTTTGATTTAAATCTCCTGAATTATTTATGATATAAGAATTCATAATTTAAATAATTATATTGATATCAGAATAGAAAATGCATAATTTTGTTTTTATTACAGAAAAAAATTATTGCAAATCAAACCATTACTATTTCTTAAATAGGCAAAGATAATAAAAGTAAAAGAGTAAGAAATAAATGTCTTGTCATGAGTTAATGATAACAATTTTGGAACCCACTGTACATAAAACGATATATTGTGTCCAAAAAGCTTTATTGGCTAATGGATACACAATTCTTACAATTGGCAGTGGTGAAATGTTTAACAATGGCTCATTTAGAGAAGAGAAAAACACTTATCTACAATTAGCCTACGATTCAAAGACTATATACTTCAAACATACTTTCCTCATGACAGCACAAGTATTTACTAACACCAATCAAAAATATACTACACCATTAAAGAATAGTTATCAAAGTAAATTGAGAAAAAAATGAATAGTAGTAAAAGTACAATTGGATACTGTATAATTCACAGAACTAACTTTTCAAGTATTAATTGTGTGTTCAACTCACCTTACACAGTCTGTGTACAAAATTGAATCACAAAATAAATTAAAATATGGCCATTACATGTACATAAATGTATAGAATATATCATGACAGTTCATTTATCAGCATGATATAAATATCAACAAATCATATATTTATATATTATACTTACCACCTTAGTTTAGTTTTACATATGTACAAATTAAAAAACCTAAGTCGTACTAAAAAGGTACAAATAGATAATTTAGAATAGAAAATTACAAACTACCTAAGGAAGAATGTTACAGTTTACTTTGGCGTCATAAGCCCACATAGCTGCAGAATACAAATGTGATGAATAATGTGAAAATAATCATAATGACAACTAACCAAGATGGAAGCGTTCCTGCAACAGAAAAAACAGTAAATCAGAAATCAGTAATGCCTAAATAAAAATGTTACTTATAATAAAAAAGTGTTAAGACTTGCACACAACTAAATTTAGTACTTATAATAAAAACTAATCCACAGTATGAAATCATGGTAGGTTTTAAAAGTAAACTATACTCTTTTACAATTGATAGGTTTGTTTTAAGGCACACCTTAAAACAAACCTATCAATGAGGTTTGTTTTAAGGAACAGTAAATGTTCAATCAATGTGTACAGTAAATGTGATGGGAGAAAAGCAGCATATCTTGTAAACCGTAGATAATACACATAATGATAACAGATATAATTTATGGAATATTTCGGAATATATGGCCACTGACCCCTTCTTCTGTCACAAGACTATTAGATACTTACCGTTGAAGTAGGTGGATGAGATATTGCCAACCATTGAACACTGAAATGTTTTCTTTTCTGCTTCTATTATACAATAAGATGTATTGCTTTTATTTTGCTGTTAAGTTGGGAGAAGGAGACCTATTTTATATTGAGATTTGGTGCATCTCTGGATTTTGAAACCAACTGATGGACAATTTTCATTATTCTAAGTTGATAGCGAATTCAGTTTGCAGGGAGTGATCTGATTATTTTGAAATCGAAACCGTTATGAAAATTGTGATTGTAGCTCATCCTACTATGAAATAAAACAGGTTTATCAGGGTTCTTTCAGCCATGCCTGTATCCATACATATGTTTGTAAAGCATTTCAGTGGTTAGTCCTCATATTAAAATGGACAAAATTTAGATTGGAGCTGATCCATCATTTACAACTCTCTATCAGAACTTATATGCTTACATTAACCCTACATGTCTCAATTGTCTAAATGTCTGGTGACATTGCCTGACATTTTTATTTTTGAACTTTACAGTGGTATAACTATACACTATATTTTATTTTGTATACTTTTGGGATAAACAATGTTATTTTGCCTAAATATTAACACCCATACCATTAAAATGAATTGCTTGATAAAAGTATAAATAGTACTGGGATATGTCCCAACGGTATTTTTCACTGGGACACATATGTTCCACTATATGATACCACTGGGACAATCATGTCCTCGAATAAAAATAAACTGCAAAACTAAAGAAAATGACTTTTCATTCAAACTAGATTCAAATCTTTATTCTAATAAACAATTAACAATAATTGCATTAAAACCGTCAATAATACTTTATATAAACTAGTCACATGCAATAATAGATAAACAACAATAATAAATAAAATAAAACATTAAGATATTAGCCTACATATTTTGTTAAGCGTGTTAAACTTGTTGTTTGTATATTAGCAGAGGAATTAAATATTGGTTTTGTTAATTTACTTCCCAGCAACACATCACGAACTCATCAACCGAGTACAATGCCCTCAACGAGGTGTCTTAGTCTAATATTAAATTTTTTGGGGTCATTTATTTGTTTAATGTCGTCAGGAAGCTAATTAACAAACTTGATGCCAGCTTGTGATGGCAGGTGTTCATATGCCATTATTTAGTGTCGCTCTGCTCAATAGTTATCCCTGTCCCTAGTTTCGTATTGGTATACGTCTGTACCCTGGACTAAATCACTCTTGAAATGGCAGTACAAGATGACCTCCTGAATATAAAGGCAGGGTAGTGTCAACAATTCAAGCTAACTAAAGGCATTTTTACACGAGCGTGAATTTAAAAAAAATATTTTTAAAATGTTTAAAGTTCTATTTAGAATTTTGTTATAAGGCCAACAACTGTTAAGAAAACACAATCCAAACTGGTATTTTTAAATCAATATTTAATATACAGCAATTTGTAAAATTCCCATTGTTGAACAATTATTCTGTTTATTTACTCATAAATCTATAAAAAAATTAAATTAGATTAAGCTAAAATATATATGTAATCATAATAATTATTTACAAGTTTACTAATATAGATGACATACAAGCACTTACAAGTATCCCTAGAATGTTTTTTTTTTTTGTGTGAAATAACTCAAAACACTCATCTGGGTGGTCCGAGAAATCCCGTAATACGCGCGGCGCAGCAGCACACAATGGCCGCTCGGTTGCCATGGCGACGGTGCGTGAAGGTCACGATGACAAAAAACGTTGTCATCCTTTCTGTTGTCTTCAAAATTACCTCAATAACCATTTACATACACGTTAGTATAGTTTTATCACTTAATTAATTTTGAAAGAATTTTGACAGCTTTCTTTTGTATTCTAAACACTCTTTCAAATTTCTATATACAGCAGCTACCCCATAGTAGCAGACAATACGGTAAATACGGGTATATAGGCCAAAATAGGCAGTTTTCAAAACTTCCAAGGAACAAAATGTTGCAAGCTTATGCAAAGCATATACTTTGGAAGCTATCTTAGAGCAGATATAATCGATGTAGTGGTCCCAGGTCAGACCTCATTCAAGATACATTCCAAGAACCTTGCCAGATTATGTCTCTTCCAGAGGAGCGTCATAATCCATTACCACAGTTCAATAATCATGGTTCTGTTGCCGGAGGCAAAATCTGATCAGATTCCACTTGAAATAATTAGTTTTCAAGTTTGATTGAACTTCAAGGTCATTGTTGGTTTTTGATCTGATACAGAGAGTACTGTTGTCAGCATATTTAATCACCATTCCATTCTGGATCGGAGTTTAAACTGTTGACATGGATGAAGAAAAGGAACGGACCAAGAATTGATCCTTGAGGGACACCATAAATCATTTTAATTTTTCCTGACAGAGTATTCGCAACCTGCACACATTCGTCTCTGTCACTAAGGTAGGACGAGAGCCATTTGTGAGGCAGACCGCGAACACCACTCCACAACTGGTGCTGGACAAATTATGATGAACAATTAACATAAAACATCTTAACATGTTCACCACGATACCTTGTTAGTAATGAAAAATATTTCTTCACAAAACTACGGTGTGTGCCACTGGTGGTACATGGCAAACTTTTTAAAACCCCGGTATGAGCCACCTGTAGCGCACACTCCAATAGCAACAATACTTGTTCTAAACTGCAGCTGGGTTTTATTTGAGTGTTGTACATATCTTAAGCGCATCTTATACTAAATAAGGACCATATACGTCCACCGATGGCACATATTTCAGTGAATTATTACCAAGATTTGTATAATGTAAAAACTACATTATAGTTAAAACAAGGATTTTATTTTAAATAAATAAGCCACAATATATAAGTTTGTCTTACTGAATAGTTCGTTTGATAAAATGACAAGATTTTAATGAACTTTGTTTTAAAAAAATAGTCAAAGCACATTGTAGGATTCCCATCACAAACATTGCAAACAATTTTTGTTGTTGGCATACTCGATTTTTATTATTATCATTCAACAAACTCATGTATAAGGATTACATCAAAAGTATATTGTACAAACATTAATGAAAATTTAAATTGTTGACCTTGAACACATAGTCATATTTTAGAACAGTAAACTTGAGAAAACTACACTTATTTGATTGTTCAAGGATTTTTAGCGGTGGCGCATATCGTGGAATGTGTTAAGCTGACACATACAATTTTTTATAACTGAGCTTTTGTGTGTGGGCCTGAATTCGGTCTTATATATGTGGGAACTGGGTCACATAAGACAATAGTTAGCACATGACATTTTATACCTAACCTCAAATAAATGTGAAATTTGCAACAACATAGTCAATATAAAAAAGCTGCATCAAGAGCTAGTTGACTTGAAACAGCAGTAGGTACCAACCAGCACGCATAAGATACTTATACAATGCATATGTTATTTAAATTTACCTCATTCAACACCAAATTAACTGTATATTAATATTATAAAAATTTTTTGAATACTCTGGGACGTATGTGTCCTAATTGTAGCGAAAGGGTTTCTTGCACTACTTAAATAAAATGTGGCCACTGGACCTATATACCTGTGGGAGCTAAGCAAAAATAATCTTAATCCCAATTACATTTTTTTAAGTACATGAGAATTACACCCAAGTTCACATACTTATGAATAACAGTACATTTTTACAACTAAGAAATGTTTGTGAAGTGACCAGTGATACTGACGTCTGAAAGGAAGGTTGTGGATGCAGACTCTGTTGTCCACTGAAATACTAATGACCGCAGCTTCAGATACTGTGGTGATGGAAGAGTCATCTGAGGCTGCTGGGAGGAACTCGAGACCCGTAACAAACATACTGTGGGCCTCTCTCACACTGAGCGCCTTCTGTACACGAACAAACAAGATAATTCATTATAGTCTCCAAATTTTATTTTGCATATGCTAAATTTAACTGTACATATACTAGAAACAAACCAGATAGTATCATTATGTATTTGCTAGACATATTGCTAGAGAAACAAACTAAATATTTATTACTAAAAAAATAAATAAATTACATACATCACATAACAAACTTTCAATGAAGAATAAGATTTTAATTAATTGGGATCTGATTATAATATGTACTCACTTTTAGAAATTGTCAAGTAATATCATAAGTTGTTACTTCGCACACTTAATAATTTAAACAACAATGTGGAATTCATAGCTAAAATATTTGAACCTCCAGATTATTACAGTAGATGAACTCTATAGCTCAAAATTCTTTGGAGTACACCTTGATCGAGGGTTGATATGAAATGACCACATTGACTATATTTGCACTAAATTCACCTCAGACATTTTTTTTAAGGTCTCTAGACAAATACTATCGGCACTAGTGGCACATTGCTATAACCCATCTACTTTGGGACAAAATGTTGAGGAGATTATAGGTGATATGATCCAGATCAGTCCTCCGAAATGGCGTTCGCTCAATAGTTGTCAACAACGGACACTACCAGAGAGGTTTCAGGTGTCCATGTTGGGTGGTAGTCAAGGTCCAGATGTTGTGTAGGGAAGAGAACTAAGTGTTAGACTTGTCAGTTAGGTGAACATCAGACCAATACTACGTGATTCAGATTTCTTGTAAAGCTGTAGGTCCCTTAGTTGCTCTAGCTATTAGGCTATTAATAGATAGATCTTTCTGAGGAACAGTTAACCTTAGTTGGTAACAATAACTACACTTAATCTTAGAACTTAGGCTTAAGCGGCCGGTGTCATAACTAGAATCTACAGTTTCCGGTGACAACCGCGTCAAGGGACTATCTACAATATTTACAAGATGACTAGACGTTTCGCCCATACTGTGATGTGGCATCCTCAGTGGTTTCTCTGAGACTGAAATCGGCAAGTGACCTTCCAGCTTTATAACAGGTGGTGGGGTGGGGACTGGTTGGCAGGTATGCTGGAGAGGGGGGCGGAGGCACGACCCACGTGACCTACGGTCATTGGCCGAAAAATCAATATGGCTCTCTTCCATTTTATTTCAATTTACTTAAAATGGGTTCCCATGTCTTTGGCAGCCGTATACTATCATCCTTATTACAATTATTTCTTCTTTTATATATATCTATGGCTTCCCTTACGATTCTTGGGTAATAATGTGGGATGTTGGCAAGGACTTTAGTTTTGTCAAATAAAATTCCATGATTACTTTTTGTGCTATGTTCAGCAACAGCAGACTTTTCCGTATCTTCATTCTTAGTATGCCTTATATGTTCCTTAATCCTTGTGGAAATTAACCTCTTGGTTTCCCCTATGTAGACTGACCCGCAACTGGAGGTATTTCATATACTCCAGGCATAGCTAGTGGAATCTTATCTTTGACTGGCCTCAGAAAATTCTTTAATCTATTCGGTGGCTTGTAAATGGTTTTTATATTTTCTTTACTTAATAGCCTACCAATCTTTTCCGTTGTTCCCTTTATGTAAGGTAGATACGCCTTTTTTGAGGTATCCTTATCTTGTCTTGTATCTATTCTATTGTCTTGTTCTTTCCTCTTCAACTGTTTTCCAATAGTATTGTTGATTTCTCTAACTGAATATCCATTCTGTTTTAATGTTGAATGTAATATTTGTCTTTCTTTCTTCCAACTATTTTGGTCTGAAATGTGAATGGCTCGATTGATTAAAGTGTTTAAAACTGCAGTATATATGTATATAAAACTGCAGTTTTAAACACTTTAATCAATCGAGCCATTCACATTTCAGACCAAAATAGTTGGAAGAAAGAAAGACAAATATTACATTCAACATTAAAACAGAATGGATATTCAATTAGAGAACACTGCCATAGCCATAGAAATATATAAAAGAAGAAATAATTTTAATAAGGATGATAGTATACGGCTGCCAAAGACATGGGAACCCATTTTAAGTAAATTGAAATAAAATGGAAGAGTCAGCCATATTGATTTTTCAGCCAATGACCGTAGGACACGTGGGTCGTGCCTCTGCCCCCCTCTCCAGCATACCTGCCAACCAGTCCCCACCCCACCACCTGTTATAAAGCTGGAAGGTCACTTGCCGATTTCAGTCTCAGAGAAACCACTGAGGATGCCACATCACAGTATGGGCGAAACGTCTGGTCATCTTGTAAATATTGTAGATAGTCCCTTGACGCGGTTGTCACCGGAAACTGTAGATTTTAATAACTACACTTGTTCATCTACATTAATACACACCTCATATTCTTTACGATCGGTGTCCTACTAATGAATAATGAATAAGTGTATTATAGCCTAATTTGTGCCCATTTCTCCTAAGGAGTGATATTGTGGGGGCCTTGTGCAATCAACCAGTTAGTGAGGGTGTTTGAGATACAAAAACGAGCAATTTGTGTAATTGCACATACTGAAATTTCAGTCTTGTAGAGAACCTTAAAAATTGCAAAAGTTGCCTCTACCTTGTCGCCAAATAGGAATATATTTTAGGAACAACATTGTTTTGTATGTCTAAGTGAGCCATGACAAGTGGTTGAGACATCTATTTGTATCAGACCACAGGCAAGGAAACTACTGAACTGGTAGACACAGAACAGTTGTTTACGAACACTTTTTCTGACAGATAGGTGTTTATTTTATCTATAAGTAGACAAATTTGATGAAAATGTGCCAATGCACAAAGGACTCAAGAATCATTTTAAATGCTTTTCAGTGTCTGAAGCATTTTATAATGTTAACAAGTTCTTAGCATATGACTAAGGGGCCGCCTAGTCAGGAGATTGAATCCATCACAGTAGGCGGGAGTTTAGTGAATGAATGAAAATTGTATGGATGCTAGTTTGTAAGTCTGAATGTGATCTAGATGTGTGTGAATAGAAAAATGTAAGTTCCATACTAATGTTTGCTATATATGTATACAAGTTTTCCACAGTAAATTATTTTATTTAATTAAATTGCTGCCATTACTTTTATCAAACCACCAGTAGTTGGAGAATAATAAGTTTTCATGTGTAAATAATTAGAAAATGTCCTTTATATTTGACCATTAAATAAAAAGAAAACTGTATAACAACCAAAAGAAAAATAATTAACTTAATGTAGTAACAATTTATGTTAACATACTTCCTCAGAATTATTTTGTTGATCCATTTATTGTAAAGTTTGAACGCTTTCTAAAGGAAATATTCATGAATTCAATAGTTGTTGGAGTATTTTTTGAATTTGCACAAAAATAACTTTCTTTGTGAATACCCTTGAAATGTTTTCTTGTATTATTAAACTGATTTCCTTACTACATTACTTATTCTATAGCAAATTAGTAGATGTTTATAACCAATATTGATAAGATTACTAATCATAGATTTGTGGTTTCAAATCAGGTGCATTACTTGAAACCACAAGTCTATATAGGTTTAATGAGATTAGCATGGTAACTAAAATTCAATTCAACATACTAATTGGAATTAATCATATAGAAAAAAAAGTCAATTGGTATAAGTTTATAGTTTGCAGATAATTTACTGAGTAAAATATTGATAAATAATATAAACATGATAACAATTTAATTCTAATAGTAATTATTAATACATGAGCTTTATTTTAAAAAGAATTTCCTTAGTCTTTCTCCTTAAAAATACAATCAAACTAATAAGTAGCAGAAAATTGTTTCTAAAACTCATTTGTCTAACTCTAGTACTTGGTATACATTTTCTGATTATTACAGTAAAAATGTGCATTATAATTTCATGATGAATTAAGAAAATAGAGGCCATGACCGGTTAGAAATGAAGATTTCCAATAATTTCAACCTAAACTTATATATATAACTGTACTGCCTAACAATTATGTGTTTCTTGACTGTTTAAGTTAAGAGTGTGTGGTCACTTCTAGATTGGCTTGGCAGACCAGAGGAAGTCATAGTGTATCTATAACCAGACTACACAATCATGTAGTAGACTTTACACTTAAATCATGGTTCCATTTTTTTTCGGTTCCGGTTTGGTTCTTTACTGAAATCAGTTCTCGGTTCCTGGTTCTGAGTACTTTTTAAAAAAGTCTCAGAACATTTTTCTAATACCTTTACGCCAGTGAATCAACAAATGATGTGGAATCAGTCAGTAAAAACAGATCATAGGTAGTATTTTGGCGATTTCTCCAATATGAAGTATAATACACCCTAAAAATCTATAAAATGACATACAATATTTCCAATAACTAGAGAATTGGTAACATTTTATTTATTCTCAGGGTATGATTGCTTACACTTTTTGCAATGTTTAACCTTTGGCATGTGCACAGGGCTATTCATGACTCAATGGCAATGAGTGGTTCGGTGGTTGAAAATGTCGCTATTTGTACCAAAGGCAGTGGGATTTGTATCTGATAATTTGTTGTATACTTATGAATGACATATTTCAATCAGCTGATTTCAGCAACAGTAACGGCGAAGTCCCATTCAGGAAAACTTGGCTGATTACGTAGTTCAGCATTCACCGATAACCAAAGTATATTCACGAAAAGCAAGATATCGGCTAATGTCAAGTGTACAGTTACCATTGCTAATGGTTATTTCTTCAAGTGTACAGTTACCATTGCTAATGGTTATTTCTTAGCGATAAGAGTGCTTGCAACATTTGTGGGAGATCTGGTGAACTACTAGGCTTGTTTATCGTATCCACAAAATGATCTTCATTTTAATTTTACAGCTGTTGTCTATTACATCATGAAAACAGCGTCTGGTAGTAGATTTCGGGAACTTGTTATCAAACGAGAAATAGACGATGATTTGAGTAATTTATTTTCTGATAACAGTGCCTAAAATGATCTCTTGTGTAAACAGAATCTAGCTTGTAAAAGCACTAGAGAGAGTAGTGATTCACAACCTCCTCTGGCCAAACAAAGATGTAACTAAGCAAAACGTCGACCTGGATTACAAATGAAAAGATTTATAAGTAATTTATATCTGGACTAACGACCCTTATGATTCATTTGTTTATAATTTTAACTCATAAAACAGAGGAATACAATGGTTTTAGTGATTATTTTCTAAAAGCCATAGCGTAATTGGAAAACAAAACTCAGTAAAAGGGTGTAGACAGACATTGATCCAGCAGTTAAGAGATTATTATAGCAAGTCTGTGTGGTTATTCAAACTGTTCACTTGGGAAACTAGTACGAATCCAGCTACACATAAAATTCAGACAATCAAAAAATAACTATACTTCTAACAATTTTAGATTTCTTTGATCGAATAACAAGTAATAAAATTTAGTTGTACATAATAAAATGTTATGTACAACTAAATTTATCATTTTACCTGCAGGCTAAAAGCAATATAGATGTCCACTGTGCCAGTAAACATGGTACCAACAGCCAGGAAACGGCCATCATCTCGAACCGCAAGTGCAGACAAACTTTCCTCCACCTGAACTGAGCGAATCATCCGACCAGTCGCTGAATCCCACATCTGTATGTGAGCTTGCTGCTTGCCAACCCGGCTCACAGGATTACAAATAAGGAAAAGCCGACTCTTCTTCCGGTCCTCCTCCACACGTCCAAACCTACAGAAAAACAGAATCACGAACATCCGTACAGTCAGAACAATACAACTATATCACTGTGTTCAGCTACTCAAGCTATTATTTGACATCCAAATTTTTGAAGCTTTACTCTATCCACAATAAACACATGACAAGTTATGTTATTCATTGACTTGAGGAACATTAGACTGAAGCATGCGATAGGGTTGGCATGCAAATCTTGCAAGGAGGTCCTCTAGCATGTCTGTTTGAGCAGATTGAATGTTAAGCTAAATAACCATAAGTTAATTATACTAACAGTGAATATTTGATTTGCTTTAAATTTTATGTTATCATCAAATTTATGAAAAATTACCTCTAAAATTAAAATAATCATAGTAAAAATATGGATAGAGAAATATTGAAATGTAAAAATTAAAATTATCTACTAACAAGATAAAGAAGCATCAAATGTTTTAATTTTCCAATTTAACAAACTCACCTGCATCGTTTGAAAAGGTACTTGGTTCCATTTTCAGGGGTCCATACTAACTCATTTTGCTTATTACCACTATTGACAGACCAAATATATCCCCTACCGTCTTTTGATACTGATGCTACCTGTAAGAAACGGAATAAATTTTTATTATTATTCATTTCTAAGACACCGATTGTAGAGATATGGGCGAATATGAGGGGTGAATGAGTGTGATGAGTGTAGATGAATGAGTGTAGTCATTGTTACTATCTGAGTTCGACTTAGCTCAGAAAGGACTATTTATTAATAGCCCAATAGCCAGGGCAACTATGGGACTTACAGCTTTACCTGGAATCCGAACCACATAGTGTTGGTCTGATTTTTACCTAACTGACAAGTCTGATACTTAGTTCTCTTCCCTACACAAAATCTGAACCTTGACTACTATTTAACATGGACACCCCAGACTTTTCTAGTAGTGTCCACATTGATGGCAACCATTGAGGGGACGCCGTGTCAGTATTAAGAGGGCCGAGCATGGAACCTATCGCCTACATAAATAAATAAATGTGGATATAAATAAATAACCAGTATTACTGATGCAATTTACAAGATTAGGAATTTAAAAAAAAATCAATTGAAAATGGTAGGCCTTACAAAACTTAACAACTATTTTTAACTATGGGTGTACCTATTTCAGACGATCTTAACACTTAACACTAAGTACCCCTGGACTACTGTGCGAGAAAACAATAATGGAATAACTTACTTTTATTCATTATTCAATTTTGTTATAACTGGATGCCATGAAAAATAATACTTAAAAATTGCCAAATAAATTTAGTATCATTTCCTAATTTTATTCAGACATAAAAAAAAAAAAAAAAACAGTTTACTCCATTCAAACTAAGCCTTGACAAAATAAAGTTCAATACTAAATGTTTTAAATATAAATTGTCTACAGAGATTCAAATTATTTGGTAAAAACAAGGTGGAATGGATCACTTTACGATAGGTCGGTTCCATTTTTTCCGGATCCAGTTCAGTTCTTTACTGAAATCGGTTCTCGGTTCTGAGTACTTTATGAGAAAGTTTCATAACATTTTTCTAATACCTTTACGCCAGTGAATCAACAAATGATGTGGAATGAGTCAGTAAAAACAGTGCATAGTATTTTGGCGATTTCTCCAGTATAAAGTATAATACACCCTAAAAATCTATAAAATGACATAAATTTCCAATAACTAGAGAATTGGTAACATATTATTTTTTCTCAGGGTATGATTGTTTACACTTTTTGCACAAAAAAGTATTTACTTTAAATTAAAAAAAATATCAAAAACAAATCACAACAATTGATTGAAATTATCACAACTAAATTTAAGAGGTTGATGTAATTGTAGTACGTCAAAAATAGACAGTAAAAACAAATATTAATATAATTAATTTATTAATTATTGAAAAAAAGCTATTTTTATTAACTATTTTTTCTTTTCTCAATTGGTGATAATACTGAATTAAGAAAATATAAATGCTACTTATATTCATAAAAAGCTATACAGCCAATAATACATAAATGTTTTTATAAATTACAGTATACATTTTTTTTTTAATTTAAGAAATAATAAACTATTTTTGGCCAGTAAATGTTAAGTCAGTGCAATTTAAAACATTAATCCTTTAAACATTAATCCAATTTAAGAATTGTAAAAAAAATAAAAATAAAATGTAACTATTTTAAAGTATAAATGCTAAGGACTCATTTTGTTTAGTTTTGATACAATATTAATCTTAAACATTTATTTTTCAATCCAATTACCTAGGTTTTGTATGCATTTTTTTTCATTAAAGTCTAAATAAATAAACTCTAACATCTTTAAGTTCACCATAAAAAGCTTTTATTTTTTAAAATACAAAATAAAACTAGAAGCATTGTTAATTTTAGAATGTTAGATGAGTTGTAAACAGAATGGAATGTTTCCACATGGTGTTTTTTTTTTTATCGGACAGGAAGCGATAAGAAAAGGTCCTAAAAGAGTACACAAGGGTGGAGCTCAGGCCTAAAAGAGGACTGGACTCTTCAACTAAAACTGAATGGCTTTAATTCACTGCCTTTGTGTGTGAATTCCTATTCATTAATGTTATCTGTCTCTTTTCACGTGCTGATAAGAAAGTGGTCAGTCTATGGGCGAATATTTTCATACTTAGATATTTTGTTTATTTAGTAGCCAAATCATGTACTTTTAAGGAAGTGGCCTTCTATGGGTAGATATTTTCTAACAAAGATATATTGTTTATTATGTGGCCGGATGTCTTAATTGTTCTGTTTATCAGCACTTTTCACACCTGAAACATTTCTTATATGAAAGCTATCTCTCCATTTAAGGTTTTCTAGAACCGGGACCGCAGAACCGAGATTTTCACATCGGTTCTGGTACTTTTGTCAATAACTGATAGAACCGAGACCGACTTTAGGGACCGACCCATCAGTATTAAAAATCCTTTTTTCAGTAAGTGAATGGTTGATTGTTAAAAAGGCCTTGAGTCATGTTTTCAAGATTTTGAGTAAAACATAAAAAAACTCTTTATTGTGAAAAGTTGTAATTATTAGCCAATGTAAAAATTATGAGATACTCTATACAAAACTTGTTTATTTAGACGACAATTTTTCAAAATTATATTACTAGTCAAAATTTCATAAAAAAATAAAGAACACTGCTAACTCAGGTCCCTTTTAACACTCAGGAGGTTTCGTTTTATAATCCTGTTAAATTATTTCATTTAAAGGTATGAAAATAATAAGCATAATGTGTAGTAAAATGTTTATTTAATTCTGATGATGAGGAGACTCAGTTATTTACTACATGAGTAATAAATTTAACATAGAAAGTAATTTTATTCTAAATCATCATCCATTTATGTTGTGGGCTACTGGACCATTTCACTGTAGAACTATTATTTGTAATTGTAACTTTTCCTAGAGTGTATGCTTCTTCTTCTGGTATGGTTGCAATATTGGTTTCCCTTTGGATAAAAGTATCAAAACATAGTAGATCTCCCACTCTTATGTACTAACTAGCCTTGATTGTTCCTGATGTGTATGAATGTCCTCGAAGAGGAAAGAACTGTTTAACATGTTGAAATCTACCAGTGTCTTTAAACTCAAGACACCCTCGACACTGATTTTTATTCTGCCCTGGACAGTTGTCTAAAAATAGGTGGAGTTCAGTCACAGATTATGGGACAAAGTTCTGAGTGTAATGCATAAAAAATGAAGCCACTTTATCCGGGCCTTTATTCAGGATGTTTTTATCTATTTCTACACTTTAGTGGACTATTATTAATATCACTATTTTCATCACTTTCACTCATTTTACTGTGTTAAATATTAGACAGCTGATGATATTAGCGGGAGTTGTACTAACCAGTGAATGTTAAAAGGTACCTCAGTCACTGGCTCAGGTCCCTTCTTAAACTCATTTCGAAAATTAGGTAGCAGGAATACTTATGATATAATGTTGAAATTAAGCCCTTTTGGCACTCAAATGTGCGGCTACACTTAAATAACTGAAAACTGTACTTAACTCAAACCCTCAAAAAAATTGACTCAGTGCCCTTTTAACAATCAACCATTCAAGTATAGTTTCAAAAATATATTTACCAAAAAGAATTAGAATTTTTAGATTCCTAAGATGAAGTTTTGTTGAGTCCTCATTATTTGGCTTTAAAATAATTTGAATAGCTCTTTCCTGTTCTGTTAAAGTATTATTCATATTCATTATTTTTTAGATCCCAACAAACCAATAAAAAATAAAAGATGTTGCAAATGGGCAAAATATATAAATGTTAGCGTTTGCATATTACAGTAAAATGATATTTGTGACAAAGCCTGACTTTTAGAATTAATTTCCATTAGAATGTTTATCTCAATTCAGATAATGATCCACCATTAAACCTACAAAACAAGTAAGATTATTATTTTTATATACTATAGATCTCGCAGATAACAGATTAAATTAATTTGCAAGTTTTATAAATCAGTTGATGCAGGTAATTCAAATGACTAACCATAGTGCTGTCCGGACTGAAATCAAGGTCGTCAATCTCCTTGTGATGAGCTGTAATGTCCTGGGCTTTCTTGAGGCTGGGAAAGTGCCACAGCCTGACATGGCCATCCGTGCCTCCCGTTGCCATCAACTGACCACAAGGAGAAATTCGCACAACCCTTTGTAGAGCTTCTGTGCTGCAGTCACAAAAGGGGATTTTTAAAAGGCTTTAAACTGGCTTTAATTTTAAAAGTATAGGAAACAACAAACTGGGTAGTCAACAGAAGCATCTACAAAAATACATGAATTATAGAACATATAACTGGAACCCCTTTAAAAATCACAGAATTTTTGCTCATCTTATAGCCAAATCGATAAGCATGACTAGTGACCTCATATAAAATAAATTTACAGGCCAAAAGCCCACTTATTTGAAATGACACAAGACTGTTACATGATCAATCATATTTATACATGTTGATAGTTAATTAAATTATAATGTTGTATATTGGAGACAGGGAGAGCCAGTAGCCAAGCAGTCTAAGGTTAGAGATAGCGCAGGTTCGAATCCTAGCCTTGACTGTTGGTTTTTATCAATAATATTCACCTTGTACTGTTCTGGTTCTCCCTCTTACTCTATAAGAGTTGGGTTTAGAGTAAGGTTTCAAATGGGATTGGCCTCTCCTTTTTCAGAGAAAAACACTAGGTTATTAAAGATTAATTCATACTGTGATAATCTAATAACACTATTCCTTGCTTGTAGTGTCATACAATTTTTATTAATGAAAAATTTCACAACAATTTGATTATTAGAGTAAATAATATTGTAGAAAGATTACTATTAAAGAAGTACAGATTAAACAATAAGATTAATTGTGAAATGTCATGACAGACTCGTTACAATAATTGTATTACCAAATACTATTTTTGACAAGTTGTTAAACAAGTAACATATACAGAGTATCCAGCTTCAACTGTCAGATATTTTACAGGATTGTTTCTCAGGTCAATACAAGCAAATAATCCCATGTGATGTAACACATTTCCTTTCTCAATTCGTTTTCTCTATGTGTTTTTTACAAAAATTTGAAAATCTCTAAAACAGTTTGACAATAATATTGAATTTAGGTGTGAAAGTTTATCTTAGAAAGACACATTTTATGTAAAAATACTGTATGTCTAAAATTATCATTTTAAAAATGGCGACTGTCTAACAAAGTCAAATACCAAAAACCTACTCATTTTTCCAAACAATTGTTAAAACACAATACTTGTAGACTTTACAATATTATGCCAAATTCAACTATATGCTACTTTAAAAGGTTGGGTGATAAATAACAGAGAACACTTTTTTTTGACAATTGAGACAACTGAAAGCATTGTCATTTGGGCGCCCATACTAGTAATTTGATTTTCAAAAAATTCTTGGTAATATAATTAATTGATTAAGTAGCTAATCTCCTTTGCTCAGACAAAACCCTGACACTTTTAACTGAACACTGTCACCACACAAGTGAGGGCTTCTGTATATCAGATCCTGTTAAATAAAATAATTTTCTTTCCAAACAAATTCTAATCTTCAATTATACTTGTATAATAGTCTATCATGTATAGATTACCGTATATTATATTCATTATTCATCTCTAAGACGCCGGTCATAGAGATATGGACGAATATGAGGGGTGAAAGAGTGTGATGAATGTAGATGAACGAGTGTAGTCATTGTTACTATGTGAGTTCGACTTAGCTCAGAAAGGACTATTTATTATTAGCTTAATAGCCAGGGCTATAACTATAGTGTCTACCATGTATAATAGTATCTACCGTGTATAATAGTGTCTTCCGTGTATGATAGTCTACCTTGCATAACAGTGTCTACCGTGTATAATAGTCTACCATATATAATAATGTCTACCGTGTATGATAGTCTACCTTGCATAACAGTATCTACCATGTATAATAATGTCTACCGTATATATTATAGTCTACCATATATAATAGTATCTACAGTGTATAATAGTCTACTGTATATAATAGTGTTTAACGTGTATAATAGTGTCTACCGTGTATAATAGTCTACCATATATAATAGTGTCTACCCCGTATACAATAGTGTCTACCGTATATAATAGTGTCTACCGTGTATGATAGTCTACCTTACATAATAGTGTCTACCGTGTATGATAGTCTACCATACATAATAGTGTCTACCGTGTATGATAGTCTACCTTACATAACAGTGTCTACCGTGTATAATAGTCTACCATATATAATAGTGTCTATCATGTACGAGGCGTGTTTTTAAAGTAAGTACCGTTTTGGAATCCCGCCTCTGTAGCGCTGCAGTCGGCGTCCAGCGCATGCGTGCTAGATAGTACTATCTTTTGGCAAGCCACAGCTGCTGTTACGGACCCCTTTGACTGTATTTAAAGTCGCTTATGACTGTTTAAAATTCCTTCTCTGATTAAAAATGCGGCCAACTGTAAAATACATGTTGTGATAAGTTTTTGTAAACGATAAAGGCATGAAAGCAGCTGACATTCATCGAGAGATCTGTGAAGTTTATTGATAAAACAGAATGAGTGATGGGATGGTATGGAAATGGGTGAGAGCTTTTAACCCTTTTAGTGCCGCACGACACGCTCCGTGTCGATGCATTTCTGTGCTAAAAATGCCGTCGACACGGAGCGTGTCGATCCGTATTTAATTTATTATAGTACTATCTTACTGTATTAACTGGCTAGTAACGATGCAGACAGCATCTAAAGGCGTCGAAGTACTTGTTTCGATCGATGTTTCGATGTACTCTTCGATATATCGATGTTTCATTTGTTTACAAAGTTGCGCTAGTTGTTTCGTTGTTTGTTTACATTGTGCCGAGCGGTGTTTGCGTGTGTTTTCAAATAAAATTTTTAATCATTTTTATTGTAAAATGGATAGAAATAAAGTAAACTGTGATGATTAGTGTAAAAAAATAATTATAAATTCAATGCTTCAGTAAGGAGACCTGATTTTTCACTCTGAATTGAACAATCAATAAGGTATGAAATGATTTATTTTCTATATTATTCTTTATGATTACTATGGTTACAACATATTTTAGGTATAGAATAAGCTCCTAATATAGTAATTTACTTCTTATAACTTTGTTTTTTTTTATAAGAATACAGAGAATAAATTCTTTCCATAACTTATATGTTTTCGCCGTAAATTATCGTATTATAAAATATTTTTATTTTGCAAAATATTGGGAATTGTTTGCATGAAAGTAAAATTTGCTATACTGGTTTTGTTCAGTTTTAGATGCACTATAAGACAGTATTACTGGAAAAAATTAAAAAAAATACTGAAATATACTTTTATAGACTCAAAGTCAAATTTTTTATTTTTATTTTTATCTTTTTTACATGTTTTTTAGTTTATAAATACTTGGAAGACAATATTTTAAAATAATTTACAATCAAAAGGTACAATAATAATCATAAAACAAAATAAAACTTATATCAAAGGTTTATGACCAAAAATAAATTTAATATGATTTTTGTTGTAAACCCTTACATTTTTGCTCAGAATTGCTTAGCACTTTTCACCATAGAGGCCGTTCAAGGTCACGGCACTAAAAGGGTTAAGGTTGTGCGAATGTGTATGATGATGAACGAAGTCGGAAACCTTCACTCATTACTGATGGCTTGTTGCAAAAGGTTGATGAAAAAATTCAGAGAAAACAGATGCTTTACAAATGCATCATTATGTAGTGTGTCTTCAAGTGTCAAGAAGTGCGATTATTGAAATTGTGACAGACTGATTGAAGTACAGAACGTTATGCTTACGGTAAGTTCCCAAAATGCTGACGGAGAATCACAAAAACAAACGTTTGATGAGAATCACACAAAAAATGTTTAACCAGTTCTCTCACATTCCTAGACCATTTGAATCGTGATGGTTATGATTTGTAAAACCAGTCACTATGACAGACTCACGATGAGTATCAACTGCTTCCACACCCTTAGCGTTAAGAAAATGTACACAGCCCATAATTCATAGTCGGCGGCATTTTTAATCGGAGGAAGAATTTTAAACAGTCATAAGTAACCTTAAATACAGTCGATTGTATCCGTGACGGCGGCTGTGGCTTGCTAATAGATAGTACTATCTAGCACGCATGCGCTGGACGCCGACTGCAGCGCTACAGAGGCGGGATTCCAAAACGGTACTTACTTTAAAAACACGCCTCGTATAATAGTCTACTACTAGAAACTGGCACCCACTTATTACAACCATAACAGAGATGGATATCGTGTTAATACCACCGGGGTCAATATTATGAGTATCAAATTATTTTAATTTTTACTTTTAAAATCAAAATTCTATCTTACCTAAAATCTGTCTGGATGCTATCTGAGGGTTTGATGTGAAACTCCAAATGTCGTTTAGAATCAGACCCAGAACTGTTTGCTACTTTAGACTGGTGTTGACTTGTCTTTGTAACATCTTCACTTGTACTCTTAGATTTGGATGTTGTTCTCTTTCTTACAGAATCTTCCTTTTTATGTTCTGCGAAATATTATATTCTTATTATTACAGAATTCACTTTTATTGCTAAATTACTGAATTTATAACAGAACATACAAAAGACTCCCTCTTATTCTGCTACTTGGCTTGAGTAAAAAATTACTGAACCGACAATAACTAAATCTGCACAATGAACTAATTACTCAAATAGGCTATAACATGTGGTTAGTTAAAATCTCTATAAACATTTTTAACACGTTGACTGCCATGAGGGGCACCGGTGGCCCACACAACAATTTTAGCTCACGCCATGAGGGCCACCGGTGGCCCTCACTAGTTTTTAGCCTGGCGCCACAGCTGTTTCTACGGTAAAGTTCAATATTCATTGTTCCGAATTATGTGTTCCATGCAACCGGAAATGACCCCCCCGAGTACAGAAATAGCCGACATCCGGTCTTTTGCCGCCATTTTGTGGAGTTATTGATGAGGTACACCGGTGGCCCTCATGGCGTGGCGGCAAAACTTTACATATGCCATATGATATTATGTTTCAGCTGTTTTGTTGTGATTTTTATATTTTCTTCCTGTGCACTGATCAGCTTTTGAGGTTAGGTGTTTAGTGACATTGATTCTTTTTGTGACAGAAACTAGTCTGTCTAAATGTTGTAAAAACTAGTTCAAATATATAAAAACGTATTTAGGGTTGCTTTATTAAAAAACCAGAGGACTGTTTTCTATTACATTTTATGAGCTTTCAGAATATATCATTAAAAATTACGTAATACTAAAAATGGCGCTACAATTTGTGTTTGATTTATAAAAGACGCGAAGGCCCATCGGTGGCCCACATGGCGCACAGCAGCACGTATGACGTGGGCTACCGGTGGCCCTCATGGCGTCAGGCGGACATACAGTTTTACTATGGCGGCCTCAGAATGACACAATAAATTATCTACGCTGGCAGTCAACGTGTTAAGCGCTAATTTATTGTAAAAAATTAAATTTTTTAGTTGCTCAATTTTTTTATTGTTCTGTACAGGAAAATAAAAGATATTATAACATTTTGAAACTTTTATTAGCTTACTTTACGTTTTTTTCTTATATATGAATATGTAAATAAGCAAACTTTTTACTTGAAAGTAAACCTCATCACTTATACAGTATGAATCAATACAAAATATTATTACTATCAATAAAATATGTATAACTGAGTACATTTACTTGTACATAAACTGATAAAGACATTAAGGGCCTGCACATAAAACATATAATAAAAAATAAGTAAATACATATAGCAATTGATTACAATGTATTTAATACTTTCCACAAAATCAAAATCGGCCGGATTATTTATATTGACACAAAACTAATAAATTACTAACATATATTAAACTAAAGTAATGATAAAACAAATAAATTCACAATTTCAAAGCTGTAAGGCGGCGGACAATGACAACCACTTGGCTCGACAGTAGCTGCGTGTATACACGCTTGTGGCATTGAACGGCGCAGCGGAAATGTACACTGCCAGACAAAAACTAGTCTCATAGTGATTAACAGGCCAACAAAAGGTCGCGAGTCGCATAATGTCTCTCTCATGAGTAACCAACCGCCCATAACCCAAATGCACTACTGAATTAAATTAGAAACATTACTACGAAAATATTATTTTTGTAATTACTACGTGTATATATGCGCTTACGGCGTGATAAGGGTTAAATTTTATTTATGTACAATAATTCTTTTCAAATTGGCAGCTATTTAAAATATTTAATGCTAAATATCTTAATAACCTTAAATTTTAAGAAAAACTGTGAACTACAATAAAGTTGAAAAATTTATTACAACAAATAACGGTATAAAAAGTTTTAATATTAAATAACTATTACTGAGGAATTTAAAAATTTGCTTAGTAGTAACGGAATTCTTCGGCCAGGAAATATTTTTTATTTGATAAAAATTGTAATTTATCAGTTAATAGTTGTTTGATCTTAATAATTTTAAACCATTATTTATAAAAATACATTTTTAACTGTTTTGTAATTTACAGGTTTTTACTAAAATTTATGGTTATTAAGATATTTAGCTTAAAAATGGCTGCCAATTTGAAAAGGATTAATGTACAAATAAAATATGAAATTTAAATATACATAAACACTATAAAGATTTAAAAAATCACACTAATTTTCATAATTTTATTTCATATAACTTCAGAAATATTAAGCTTTTTGTAAAAGTAACTTACAGAGAGACGGATAATGGTGCGAGATAGATGATGACATTTTTTGTTTGTTTTAACCCAAGGAATACCTTCAGAAGTTTGGCTGGCTACTTACAGGACACCCTGCATAATGATCTTTATATCCAAGTTATGATCTACAGAATAAGAAATAAAGAAAAACACCACAGGGGTTTTCGTGGAGGAAGAGCATAAGTGTTTATGTGGGAAAAAATATGTATGCATGTGTTGTGTGATCAAGTACAAAGTCCTTTAATCACAATATTACACATTTATTCCTAATACAAATTCCCAGTGCACTGAATAGAGCTTTATTGGAAATGCAGATGGCATATATAAATTAAATTGCACTCTCACAAAATTCCTCTTGCAATATCGGCTTTTATTGTTACAACTCTTTTAGTATTTTATCATATTGTGAGTGCTTTTTTATGCATCTATATTGCTTGAAAAAAATTCATTATTTTTTTATGATAGTTTACATTTGAATTAAGTATTCATAATCATTTTCGAGTTATATATTATTATTATTATGTTGTTATTGTTTATATTTTAATAGTGAAAAGTGATATAATTATAGCACAAATGTTGACAAGACTAATGCATGTAACATGTTGATTTTGGTCAAATAAAAGAGTTATTATTGAGTTATGATAGGTCAAATTACTAAGAACATCTCAAGTTTCAACCAATCACGAATAGATCTACTTTTAATTTCAATCAATACATTTTAATCTAGGAGAATAAATAGCCTTTGTTGTCATTTACCACTTGTACTGACATTCCGTTTTCTTGAGACTACTTCCGACACAACATTGTACAGCTGGCAGTGACTCTCTTGGCCTGCTACTAGATAGATCTTCTTAGGGGTACTCATGCAAGCACAGTTCATAACCACACTAGGTCCTGTTTCATGTCGCATCATTTCTTCAACAACAAATCTGTTACCATTGTATGACAGCTCAAAAATTTCCTGCAAAGATGAAAATGTGTTACAAAATATATTGTACGTTATCTTGTACAAGTACTCTTATTTTAATTAATTCTATAAGGAACTAAAGTAAAGCTTCACTTATTCAATGTATTCAAGCCGTGATAACATCGGATAAATAAAAGTTTATGGTAATTGAGAACAATAATAAGAACTCTAAATAGTGCTAATAAATTAATGTTATACAGGATTTCCACAATGGTACAATATAAACAATAACACTTATTCAGTTTTTATAACAAAACAAAGACTTTAGTGTTAATATGTTTAAAAAACAAACTATTCGAGTACATTACTTTAAAGGTAATCTTTTTCAACATAACTGAGGAAATAATGCAGTGATAAAAAAGCACAATAAAGTTACACATAAACAATTTGAATACAGCAAATTTATGTATGTCTTCAAACAGATCAAGAAACTATAGTCATGCAATCACTGCTCCCCCTCCCAAGAAAGGCTGGCTGTCCTAAAAATACCATACACTCAACATATTGACAAAACTAATGTAGCCTGCACACAGTACAGTACCCGCTCAACATAATATAAGGCTAAGTGGAAGAGAGGACTTCATAATCCTAACTCCTCCTAATAAAGTCAGTTTTAATTTCATTTCATAATGTCAAGCAAACTAAGTAACAAACTAGCACAAGTTAGGAAAAACCTCACCAGTTACATACAGACAATCTTTATTACAGTATTGCTTTAGGAACGAAGACGTTGGTTAAAATGGAATGTCGGATACCTAATGAGACTCTAACTGTAGTTAATTTAGTTCAATATAGAAGAAATAGTCATAATCTGTTTAAACCATACAAAAGTTAGTCCAAATGAGCCAGGGAAATACAATTCAAAAGTATGTGTTTCTTGTGTTCCGTGATTTTGTTTCTGTGTTCCTGGTTGTCTGCATCTTGTTCGCCATTTTGGCTTCGGATTTGTCTTTATGAATACTAGCTAAATAAAACACTTTAGCCCTAGCTCCGGGGTCGGAGTGCGATGGTCGGACACTTGCATGGCTTCTGACTACTGTTTCCTGGAGGCACAGCATGGAACCTATCGGCTGGGTCTAGCCTCCTTCTCTATGACCCAGAGGGGCAGCCACCTTTTCCCATTCTAAATAATCGTTTTTCATAATTTACATAAGTGTTGTGTATTCTTACTTATTTTCTTTTTATTTTTAAATTATCTATAACTGAGCCTGATATAAACCTTTTTAAACAATGAAATTTGTATTAGATTACTACGTAAATATATTTAAATACAGTATTACAACATGAACTATATTTAAGTTACTAAATCAAAATCCTTAATTACAGAGGATGCTTCCTTATGCAATTTACCACTCAAAATACAGCTGATGGGTTACGGGTAGAGTAAGATTAAAAAAGATCAGCCTCTCCTTAAAAAGAAAAAAATACAAACACAATCACAAGAGCATAATATTTTGATAAAATACCGGAAAATTACAAGTTATGATCAACTGACTTAAACGCAATTTGGAAAAATCTGAAAATCACTGTTAATAAACAACTGCTTTAACACTAGGCCTATATGACTGAATTTTGGGTGTAGTAATTAATGGGGCATTTTACATGTTATGCCCCATTAATTACTTATAATATCATAAACAAATGTTACAATTTACAATACTATAAATCTCAAAGTCAAAAGTTAGTAGATTACAGTCTTTTTTGGATGAATTTGCCATACTTGGGAAAGTTAGTGATGTTTTAAACTAAATAAAGTTAACTGAAATTAAAAGTTACAAATTAGTTTTTGCTACAATATAATATATACAGACAAGTATAGTTAATTTTTATAATGGTAGACTCGGGCTCCGGAAGCGATAGACGAGGAGCGAGGAGGGCGTCTTACAAACATCCACTCAAATTAGGTCACTCGATGCAGGAATGACTCATCGGACTGCATTCATTAGTTTAGGTTAGTAATGAGCAGTCGAGTCTACAGTTATAAAAATTGTACTATAGCAATATAGTCAACCACTATGACCTTTTATTATATAATATCTAATATGAAGTAGACTTATTTTATAATATATTAAGTTAAACAATTCAAAGAACTGTTTTGATAAGAAAGGATAGAAAGGTAATAATAGCATAAACAAAACTGTGAAGTATATCAGGCCTATTCCGTTTATTGCAAGTGGATGTAAATAAATTCATATTACTTTCAATGAGGCATTTCCATTTATTCAATGTTTACAAATTTTCTGTTCTATATGCATTTTCAAAACTGTTTTATTATTACTGAAAAACGTTAAGTAAAAATGACTAAACCCATACAAGTCATTAATAAAACAACAAAATAATTACTAACCAATAATATTAAAAAAGATATACAGTAGCCTATCATCATTTTCTTTTCTTTTTAATAGTGCCGATATAAAAAATTAAAACAGAAATAGGCCTAACAATTATTAGTTGTAATGTATCCTACAATCTTTCTGTATCCAGTTTAATTCTGTTTCCTGGTACTATATAATAGTTTAATTTTACCAGGTAACTTAAAAATAAAGGAAACATTTGGGAAATTATAGGTTTGATTCTCAATTTTCAATATGCTTTTCCCAATTAATTCTGTACAGTTCAAATCTGTAATTTTGTTAATCATAAAGGTATTGAAATTCAATAAAGGTCAAATTATAAATGATTTTCCTCATTATACAGATGGATAAACAGGTAAAATTACAGTTTAATTAAGAAAAATAAACAAGCGTGCTACGTTATTTACACCAAGAAAAATCACCCCCTATTAATCACTTTACCACTGTACGTGTTTGGGTGGGTGGGTTGGTCAGTACCACTGTACGTGTATGGTTGGGTGGGTGGGTGGATCAGTACCACAGTACATATATGGGTGTGTAGGTCAGTACTACTGTACATGTACGGGTGGTTCAGTATCACTGTACGTGTATGTAAACTGTACTGTACGAGCATCCCAAACCATTGGATTTTTTAAATCTGTTCACATCCCTAAACATAAACATATCAAGTAAATGATGATTCCAAGGTTATGGCAACAATGGTATCTTTTTGTCTATCTTTTTGATTTATAGGAGAGTAAGATTTGACTAACAAGGAGAGGTTGTATCCTCAAAACAGTGACCTTGAATGCCAGCGACAACAGGGGGATGAGGAATAACACCGGTCTTTGACCTGAAGTTTTGGATATTTTCTCCTCAGTCCACAATCCATGGACCAAATAGCACGTATTAATTTCATTTGAAAAGCTGACTGAGTTACTTTAATCATTAACCTGATTTTCAACTAGTTAAAGTTAGAAATTAATTTTAAAAATCAAATAACATTAGTGAAAAAGTTATAAAAAATTATCCATTAGGGGAGAATGGGGATACTTGATCATATGGGATACTTGAGAAAAATAAATCTATTTCCAACACAAGCACGGAAAAAGAGTAATAAATTGATTGAAGATGTCTGATTTTTCAAACGCTGACAATTACTCCACCAAAAGCATGAGCTCAACCATGATTCTGAGTGATAAAGGCCAAAGTGACAACGATGAAGAGATTGTCAACAGGAAACCAACCACAAAGTCTGGTTACTAGTGAGATTTGAATCCAAAAAAACTTTTAAAATATTTGTTAGACAAGTTAATAGTGTCGGAGAAGACGGACTAACTGTAAAGTTTGCTTGAAGAACTGTTGATTCCAAGTTTGCCTGGCCTCAAATGGATGACATCTCGCTTATTGATGAAAACCAAATCGAGATTGTTCTTAGACCACCAGTATTTAACAGCGAACATTACCGTTTGACTAGTTTCACATTCAGAATTGAATTAGAAGGACAATCTGTTTCTTAAAATATAAATAGGCTATTTTAAGAAACAGTTACTGACCTAGTTACTCAATTCAAATTTTTGGGTGTCATTATTGACCAGAATTTAAAGTTTGACATTCGCATTGATACCGTGTGTAGGAAGATCAGTACAGGAATTTACATTTTAAAGAGCCTTTCGAAAATTGCTAAGTTAGACATTATTTTAGCTTCCTATTATGGTGTAATTTATCCATTTCTTCATTACGCCGTTTCCTTGTGGGGTCATGAGAATGAAAGAACAAAATTTTTAATTAAACAACAAAAACGAGCAGTTAGAGTAATTTTTAAAAAACCGTTTACTTCTTCATGCAGATCTCTCTTTATAAACAATAAAATTTTAACTTTTCCTTGTATTTATATTTATGCAATCCTTGTTTTTGTTCATACAAATTTTAATTTATTTCAATAGAACGTGTTATTCACTTAGAGAAGAAAATAACAATTTAAAAATTCCACGCCACAGAACAAGTTTATTTTTAAAATCATCTACTATACATTGGTGTTACCCTATTCAATTCACTCCCACCATCACTTAAATTTGAAAAAGATTGTGTTTTGTTTGGAAGGGGGGTCATGAAAATACTGCAGAAAAAAGCTTTCTACTACTGCAGAAAATGTTTCGTTTACTAAAACTATGTTTTTATACAGCTGTAGGGAATGTATTACATTTATGACGTATTTATACATATTGTACAATGTATTTATTGTAAAAAATAAAGATATTTGAGTTCTGAGTTAACCAATGATGTGTTCAAAACTTGAATAAATGTAGACCTACTCAATAAAAATGTTTGTTTCAATTAAAAGATTTTTTTGTTAACGGAATATAAACATTTTAAAGCATATTGGATATAAACTCTTATGTTTTCCCTCCTAGATCAAGTATCCCCACCCCCGGATTAAGTATCCCCAGCATGGGGATCTTTGAGCCATCATGTAGAATTTTTCAAAATTATTTATTTTCAATACACAATATTTTTAAATAATTGTTTTTTTTTTAATAAACTATTAACTTGAGAACATAACATAGTTTATGATGGCAGAAGTAGCTTCTTTTGATCAATTATTAGAAAAATTGGAAACCAAAAAGTAGTTCAACTATCCCCACTCTCCCCTAACTTTAATCATTTTTTTTATGGTAAGGCTAATCTTAAGTTGGAATTTGCATTAGTCGATAATATACTCTAAGCCATGAACTTTTATGGAAAGCCTATATATTGACCTGTGGCTTTCAAAGCGTTAACTAATTTGGAGGAAATGTTATTCTGTCTTTTACTTGAAGTGAGTACAAAGTGCATCCAGTTACTCTTTCATTGAATTACTGGAAACAACACACAATATTATGGTTTAAAGGAGATTTCCACAAGCCAATATTATCTTTTCTGTAAATATCAATTCACTTTTAACCAGTTTGTTTACAAAAGTTGTACTTCTAAAAATGTAGGTACTTTCATAAGCATGTACGGTTGCATCGTTATCAATTAATATTTCCATGTTTCATGTTCACACTTTGCAAACAAAATATGGGAAAAAAATAATTAATCAAAATTTAAACTTTACCTACGATGCATGATACCAATTAAGTACAAATTTTCATATGAATAATGTTTATATACATTATCATTCCTCGAACACATAAATTGTTGTTTACCTAGTTTAGCACATACTGCATGCACCGATCTTTAGATCATGATACAAACTAAATAAATTAAAAAGTTTGAGTTTGTATGTTGAAAGTTACAAATAAACCTATATTTTCGATTTCAAATCTATTTATACAAAGCCTGTATACTAAACATGATAATTCTGCAGTATTGAAGTCAACTTCAATTCTTTTTATATTTTGATATGGTAGTCCTCACTTAGTTAGAAAAATAGAAATCAAGTGTCGGAAAGCTGTTGTTCATGTTGCAAAGCCATAAGAAGGTTTAAAGTCCACGCACTATCACTGACATATCGGAGACATCGCCCCGCGGCAGTTACGGTTAGGTTATTATATTGTAGAATTAACCTGTAATAATGTATTTTTAGAGTCGCAAACCGCTTTATAGTCAGCAGAATTTGTAAAAACATATTCTACAATAGGCTATGATACTCTAACCTAACCATAACTGCCACAGCACTATGTATATGTGCAGCCAAAGTTCACACGCTATTACTGACATTTTGGAGACATCCCGCCGCAGCAGTTATGGTTAGTTAGGTTATTATATTGTAGAATGAACCTGTAGTAACATATTTTCATTGTTGAAAACCGCTTTTCAATCAGCAGAGTTTATAAAACATATTCTGTAATAGGCTATGATAACCTAACCTAACCATAACTGCCGCAGCACGATGTATATGGGCAGACTCTGTGTATACTAATGTATCACTAATGATACTAACTATCTTTCCAACACCTAATGTTTTTTAAATATTGATATTTAGCATCCCAAAAATGTATTATCAAAGTATGAAAAGATTTTAAGTTGACAGTAATGGTGGAGAATTACCCTAAACCTATTTTAATACTTGATAATGTCATGCGATAAATAATAACACACATTTTAAGGTTTAAGATGATTGCATAAGTAGCCTATCCATCATTTATTGGCATAAAATTTAAATTTGGCTAGCTACTCCATCAATTTGAGTAGGGGCCTTCAAATGTAAAAATATGCATAGAATGCAAACATTAGTATAGCTTAATTGTCTACCAACAGACGTAGTTTAGAAAAATGATTATGACTGCATGACAATGCATTTTAGAATAAAATAAATGCCTAATACTGACTAAAATTAGGCCTAGTGAAGTTCGACAAAAGATTGTTGTTGTACACTTGTTATGTTACAATCACTCAGATGATGTTACTAATTAGAAATGTTTAAACGATGTTCCCCGTTTAATTATAGTTCAGTAACTTCATAAAAAGTAGGACTCACAAATCCATTAGCAACTCCTGTTTTAGATGACCCTCCACCACCACCAACTATTACGTGCCGACTAGTTAGCATTTGTAAAGTATACAGAGGAAAATTCACTCTTGCTAAAAGACCTTGTTGATTTCTGGTTGGCATTTTCAAACGCAATCACAAAATAAAGGTACGAAAACAATTGTCAATCCTAAACTTAATCTAGTTAAAAATTTCAAATCAAATTATGATACACAACACACGGCTTCTGCTATCATAGCAGAAACGTGTACGTCAAATTTTGAACACATGTTTTTGTGATGACTTGTAAGATGAGTCAAACCAAGACAACAGCTAATTAAAATGACACTATATAAGCATAATATTTTTACGCAGCATACATAAATTATTAATTGTAAATAAGCCCCTTTTAATAAACAAGAAATCATTATAATATGATTAGATAAGTAATTTTACCACGAAATACTTTTACTTTATCAGTACCTAACTTATAATCTTGACACACTCAACGCAGCCATTGTATTTTCATCTACCTAATTTGGGATTTATAATTTCAATTTTCTAATTAAAACTGCGTTCA